>CM048924.1:41291638-41764138 GCA_026686955.1 Epinephelus cyanopodus | reverse complement strand
TTACCCCGGATTTCCACTGGGTGCGTGTCTGTTGCGGTACGGCAGCGCTGGTTATCCGCTGCGTGCTCCGCCGTCCGTCAACACCCACCGGCTGCGTGTGGGTGTTGCTCGGTTCGGTGCACTGCCATGATGAATATCTTCTCGTCCACGGTGTCAGCGGGGTGAAATGACGTCTAAAACCTCTGACCTGTTGATTTCAGGCCTGCCTCTGCCCATTATGTAGTTTTCAAGGTGTAGTGCAGGGAAATATGATCCGCCGTGAACACTGTGTATCTTATTTAGAAAATTAACCGGATGTTTTATTGTGTTTCTCTGCACGACTTCCTGCCCCGCACGATCTGCTCTGTGCTGAATTGCTGCGTTGTGCTCCGGCGTCCGGCAAAAATAGAAGTGGAAGTGGAAATTAGCCCGAGAGGAGGGACCCAGGTTGAATATTTTGTTTAACGTTACAAACCGCAACGAACAACACTTTGGACCCTACCTTTAAGATATCGTTGCTGTTAAACACAACAGTGCGTCATTTCAGACATTTAATGATCTCAATTTAAGGGATGAAAATGTATTAAAGTTACTTAACTTAGCTCAGAGACACTTGAAGCAAGCAGGGCTGTGCAACGCTGCAGGTGGTGTCGAGCTAATGAGCGCTTAACAAGGTGGGTCGGGCTGGCGGAATACACGAGCGCGCGCGCGTGTTGGTGTGTGCGTGTGTGCGCCTGACAACCCAGTGAGAGACAGACAGGTGGACTGAGTTTTCCCTACGCTGTGCCAGTAATTATGACCGCGCGGTTTGTTTTTGTTTTTTTTTTTTTTTAAATTCATCTTCTTGGGCGGGTGTCAATCTACTTGGGTGGGCCGCCCAAGTAAAGTCTATGTAGGGGAAACACTGGACTAATATCACATTTAATAAATCAGAGGTTGCTGGCAGGCAGCTGTTAGATGGCTGATAAAGTGTAGCGCAGGAGAACAGGGTCTCACTCACGTCTGATGACCACTTGGTAAATGCAGGTTAGTACAGGGATCTGAAAAACAACAGCATTCAGTGAAATAAACTTAACTGCCTTCAACAGCAGCTTAATTTCCAGTCTATGCCAAAAAAAACCCTGAATAAAATAAAAAAATAAATAAAATGGGAAAACGATTTGTTATTTAATTATTTGTCAGTCAATGTCCAACAAAAACAGATTTTGACTTCTTTTTCAAATATTTCATTTAGTGCACAGGTCAAAAATAGAATATTCAAAAAACAGTCTCGATCCCTTTTTTATTTTGATATTTAATCTCTCTCATTTCTGTGCCCCGGAAGTTATTCAGCCTAGCACGTAATTTACTGTCTGATACTGACAGTAGGCTGTTGTTTATTGCGGCTGCCTTGGAGTCCCAACATGCGCTTGTTGCCGTGTAAAACATAACTTTGACTCTATAACATCAACATTGCTCTTGAGGGCTCTGGTAGATCTACAGTGATCCGATTCACAGCTTCCGATTGCAATTTCTTGGTCCACCTTAAATGTTGCATAATGCCTGTAGATGGCGGTATTTAGTCATGTTCAAGCTAATTCATGAACTGAAAAATTGAACAAATTTGGGAAAGATGGAATGAGAATGATCAGTAGAGGGCAATTGTCCTAAATTTTGAGCATTTTAACTGTAGCTTTAACTGGTGTTGTGTACGTGCAGTACTGTGCACTGAATCCTGGACTATCCATTCATGCATCTCCTAGAAGGAAAGTATGTGAAGAATAAACAAAGACATGTACCTAGACAGAGATGCATTTTTGCAAAATACATAATTTTTAATGGATACCGATTGCAATTAAAATTCCGGGACTACTGTAATATATAACATTCCCATGTAAGCTTGTATGACACTGAATAACCAAAACCTGGCCATTTCGCTGACAGAATTGTTTCGTGACATTGACAGACAATGTGACTTGCCAGGGCCTGTTCTGACACCTTTATCAAACCCAAACTCAGAGTCCCCTTATTCAGTATGTTGACCCAGTGCTCCACCAACAAGGGGGGATGGGTTAAATGTTAACGTGTGCACTTGTGTAAATGCATGTGCTTGAGAAACTTACCCAAAGCAAAAACTGGTCCTTTTGATTGACGCCCTGCAATGATGGCAGCCCTCATCTCTTCCCAGAACTCCTTGACTGTGTCAACACAATATGCATCCTGGGTTCGAAAGAAGGTTGACTTGTTCACCATCCCCATCTTCATGAAGTTAAACAAAAGTGAGATCTTCCTATAGTTATTTCCAGAGAGAAGGATGTTCATTGAAAGCATAAAGTCTCCTGCCAGCATCCCATATTTAAACTGGGGCTTGGATGCCCATTTCCATATGGTGTGACCACAGGGACATATGTGTGGAAAGGTTTAAAAAAAGATTTAAAACAAACTCATCATTGTTCCTGTCTTACAATTATATTGATTTTTAAAGTAGTTATTAACATGTGCAGTTTATTTTAAAATTACAGAATATGTAAGTAAAATTTAAAATACAAACTAACTGACCCATTCCATCACAGCTGCCGTTCCTCTGGAAGTGATTCTTACTTCAAATGGTTCAGGTGCCATGCATTCAACCTTTGTTAGTATTTCCCTGAAAGGACACTCCTCGACAGGCAGATGCAGATTTTCTGCAAGCTGTTTCAGACTGTCATGGTAGATTATGCTTGCAGGTTTCCCATCCACATCATCAACTACCAAAACTTTAATCGCCTCTGGTAAGTTTGGCAACTCTGTTTAACTTGGATCGGGGGCATTTTGTGGTTCGTCATGGACTGTGTCCTCCATGCTGATTATCTTAAAGTTGTCCAGTGAAATTTTTGATGTCAAAGCACCGCCAGTCTGTTGTAAGAAGAATAGCTGTTAAAACTATTACATTTACTGCAATACCTTGCCTGGAAATTTATACAGTTTTTTTCACACACACTTCACACGAATTGGGTACTTGTAGTCAGGGTCATCTTCATCAACATCAACTTATCTGGTTTCATCTTCCTCTGATGATGACAAGTCTGACTCAGTGTCCTTCTCTGGAGTCCAGGTTTCATCATCACTGTCCCATTCAATTCTGAAAAAGCAAGAATACATTTGAAATAATAAGAAACTGATTGTACAACGTTATGCAGCAACTACAAATACTCCCAAAAATTTCTGCAGTTTACATAGCAACTTATATGGAGTTTCAGATGTAATTGAATTTGTTTTCATCATTGTCCACTGATGGATCATGGGTTGGCAGACTAAATTAACGATTTCAAGAAAGTGTATACAAGGTCATGTCACTGAAGTGCTTCTGTAAGATGCATGTTATACAATTTTAGTATATAAACAGTTATTTCTAAAACAATTTAGCATTCAGTATTGACATACCTTGGATCTAACTGTTGTTCTGCTGTCTCCATGGGACTGGAGACAGCCAAGTCATGGACACCAGGCTCAGAAAAGTCATCATCACTGAAAAATGAAATGAATTACTAGTTACACTGACATCATCTGCAATTTATATATCACATTTTCTATCATCTATACCTCACAAATGTCTATTGCAATGTGTAAGACCATCATATCAAATTGTCATTTGACATGAGTAAAAGAGGGAAAGCTAAAAAAAACAAATGTTGTGCCATAAAATAAGCTGTGAGGACCACCCATTTACCTAAAACTTGTAGGAAATTGTATAAACAAGATTGAGGAGCCCACAACCCCACAACCTGGAATTTGACCCTCCTTTACAAACTAGTTTACCAACTCCCAGGAACAAGTTGTTAACATTTTACATCCCCCTGCCTAAGGTGCAAGTACACAAGGTAGAAGGTACAAAGGTAAACACCTCTGTACCCACAATGTATTATATACACAAAGGAGATCATTTACATTTCTTCACCCCTACAAAGAGGCATACATGTGAAAATGCAAATGCAGACACCTCTCAACCTCCAACCTCACAAAAACACACAAACACATTTATATTTTTTCCCCCTTACTTGGGGCATTTGTGTGTACTTCCTGTTTACTGCATCAACAGAGCCTCTATCAAAATGACCAAAAAAGAGAGACAAATTTCAAAACCTTGGCAGCTGATAATAATGTATTTGAAATATCCCTTTCTATTCCCCCTCTCTATAAATGATCATTTCAGCTAATGTGTCTTTGACAGGATTTAATTTCATTACATGCAAATGTAAACCAAGAAAGTAAAATACTGTATTATACATAGGTATATAAATAATATCTGTGGAACATTACAGAGAAGGGTCCATATATTTTCTGACCATGAAGTTGTACTCACAGGTCTGACATAGTGATGGGAATTACGGCTCTTTTTAGAGAGAAAGTTCTTTTGGCTCGGCTCACTAAAAAGAGCCGGGTCTTTCGGTTCCCAAGTGGCTCCTCAGATTTAGGTTCTTTGAATAAATTTTTTTACCAACAATAATGTAAAATTATGTGTAAAATAAATTACTAATGTAAAAAAAAAAAACATTATATCAAATGTTTATTATTTATATAGCTTTATATACTCTACACAGTGCTACAAAAAATAAATTATAAAGTACAAAAAACTTTTAACAATTAAACTTTTAGCTTTTTACTATTAAACACTTACCTATCTTAAACTTGTAACTATTTACATTGAAACAACATAGAGAAGCCGACAGAATGTAAGAAAAATGCTCAACTTCAGCAAACACTGAAATGAAGAGACTCGGAGAACCACGGAGAAAAGTTACAGCCAACGGGGTTACTTTATTCGCAGAACGTAGCACACAACAGTATACTAGTCTACAATACGAATCATTTGGAAAACAGCTCCCCGACAGTTACACTTCAAAATGCTTTTATACTTAGCGTCTGAGTGTGTGTGTGTGTGTGTGTGTGTGTGTGTTAGGTCATATTTTCTGGGAATCCAAAGTTCTCCTGATTTCCTGTTATTGTTCCTAACAGTGGCCTTTGTGCGCCAATATTTTCCTGTCCTCTTTGTCTCTCTCTCAGACCTGGCAATAACAAGTCGTCCCCATAGCCAAACCAAACCCATCTGTTCCACCTGTCCGGTCATCCTAACCCAGCGCATTCTACTTCGTTTGACCTCCCAGGGCTTGACTTACGCACAAACTACTCAAATTATCAGAACACCTTTTATGGGTCCTTTTGCTGCCAAATCTGATATTTGACCAGCTACTTTCTAAACCTTGTGTAACTAACCTTATAACTAACCTTATCTTTCACCTTTAATATAAAATGACACATGATCTGCCTCTACATAGTCCCTCCTCTTTATGATTTTATCATAAATTGCTCGCAGAGATAATGTATGGTAAATGAATGCCTATGCCTGTATGACAATGAGCAGGATATATGGCACTGTGACTATAACCAGTCTTACTTACTAACATATTTATATGGTCGTATATGAAACTCTTGAACTTGAATATGATGATGCATAAGAAAACATGCAATATGGTGATATGTGAACTTAACATGAGTATATGATATTACAAATCTTATCATCTGTCAACATTCAACTGATGGAGGTGAAAAACCTGGCGGCTGTTAAAACCAGGAAAAGTCCCCCATCGGCCGCTCCCCGCTGGGCGGCCCTAGTAGATGAATCTTGAACAGATTGATCAAATACATCAAACAATGAAATGCAACATAGTTATTGGATTAACAGAATCATAGAAATCATTCTAGATGATATGCATGACTTTCTAAGTCAAGATCAAAACACAAAAATTAATATAGAAAATGAGTATGAGTCTCGGCCATTGTTCATCATTCTTTCTCACAGTTCCTCCTCGTCCTTTGAACTGTCCATGTAATCAGGGATTGGGAACAAATCTGGTATTTCATCCCCTTTGCGCCAGAAGAATTCTGCGCACCAATTGTTCAGGGGTCAGCATACTTAGCATTTGTGTTCCCTGCATGTCCGTTATGAGGTTCAGCCTCTTGTCCATTGCTCTCACACACCATTTCTTCAGGATAGGCACGATGCAACATGTCAACAAGGAGAACAGAATTAGTACTATCAGTATAATTATCCCTGTCTTAGCCAAAACGGCTCCCCAATTTCCAAAATTTCTTCTAGCCCATCTCACTTAATGCTTCCACCCTTACCAGCATTTTCAGTCAAACTTAAAGCGTCAGTTTATTCATAGCAACAGAAAATGTTCCATCGGGTGAAGTGTTATTCGTTTAATCTGCTCCTGACTATACAGCTTACAATCATAATAAACTTATCTGAGAATTTGGAATTTTGTGGTTGCATCATACTTATCTTGATCATGGTTGTGCGGTGCTTCCTGGAGTGGCTGTGACTCCAGCGGATGTCTCGTGCACCTCGTCTTCAGAGTCTGACTCGGACTCCTTGAAACAGTCTCTCTCGTCCCCAGGTTGCTTGTTGGTTGCAATACCAGGCTGCACATTACTCCCGCCAACAACCACATCATTTTCCTCATTGTTTTTCCTGTTCGTGATGCCACATGATCTGCCTCTACAAGAATCACACAACAGAATATAACAAGCTGCAGCAGCAGTTGCAGTAGACACACTGGCACCTTCATTACTGGCAGGTTTGCTTGCTTGTCTTTTTTCTTCCAATTGCACTGATGGATGAACAGTTCTCATCTGCCTGTGCAGGTTGTTTGGATATGAGATTTTAATCATATTCCAAATTTCCAAATTTTACTGCTTTTCCTGCTGTATTCATTTTCTCAACTTTTTTATCTTTCCAGCATGTTGTCGCTCTGTAGCACCTGCTCTCTTTCTCTATCCGTCTCCCTCCCTCCTGTTCATGTGCTTACTGTGCTGTGTGTGTCTGTAACCCCCGCCCCTCCCCCTTCTGCTCACTGCAGACACACACACATATTGACCAATCACGTGCGTCATGGGCAGAACCTTGTGCGACGCGATGGACGCGGCGCGATAGACGCGAAATTCACGTTCAACACCTCATCAATCGAGCTGAAAATATTGAACTTTTGAGGCGAATTCACGTGACGCTGTACCGAGAAAGCCAATCAGCGTTGAGATTCTCCCGACGTCACTGGCGTCATGATGTCCAGTTGTTGATGCCAAGATGGAGGAGAAGATTGTAATCGCAGTGTGCGGCTACCCAGAGCTCTATGCTACAACGTGTCTACTCTACAGAGACCACAACAAAAAGGAGCAGGCTTGGGTGAAAGTCGCCGAGGAGACTGGTGTACCTGGTAAGTTCTGTAAATATGTGTCTTTTATTAGTTTGCAGAATGGTTGTACTATGAACGTTAACGTTAGCTCTAGCTTAGCTCCAGTTAGCACAGCCAGCTTCCCCGCCATAACGTACTTGTCTGTTACCGATTGTGTTTTTTGTCAGTGGATCAATATAGAAAGAAATGGAAGAGCATCAGGGACACTTATTTAAAGGAAAGGAGGAAGGAGGCAGAGAAAAAGAGCGGGGCAGCAGCAGGGCCAGTGAAGAGGTGGAAGTACTCTGCGGTCCTTTCTTTCCTCGACCCCTTCATAACCCCAAGGGAGACCAGCGGGAACGTGGGTCGGGGGGTCGAGGATAGGGCCGCAGGGTACAGAGAGTCGGAAGCAGGGCCGGTCGAGGACCAGGGAGAGGCAGCAGGCCCCTCAGGGATTGAGTCCGGAGGTTTGGTGACAGATGAAGATGCACACAGATAAAGCATTGTAAACTTACAGTGGGGAGAACAAATATTTGATACACTGCCGATTTTGCAGGTTTTCCCACTTACAAAGCATGTAGAGGTCTGTAATTTTTATCATAGGTACACTTCAACTGTGAGAGACGGAATCTAAAACAAAAATCCAAAAAATCACATTGTATGATTTTTAAGTAATTAATTTGCATTTTATTGCATGACTAAGTATTTGATCACCTACCAACCAGTAAGAATTCCGACTCTCACAGACCTGTTAGTTTTTCTTTAAGAAGCCCTCTTGTTCTCCACTTATTACCTGTATTAACTGCACCTGTTTGAACACGTTAACACACTCAATCAAACAGACTCCAACCTGTCTACAATGGCCAAGACCAGAGAGCTGTGTAAGGACATCAGGGACAAAATTGTAGACCTGCACAAGGCTGGGATGGACTACAGGACAATAGGCAAGCAACTTGGTGAGAAGGCAACAACTGGCGCAATTATTAGAAAATGGAAGAAGTTCAGGATGATGGTCAATCTCCCTCGGTCTGGGGCTCCATGCAAGATCTCACCTCGTGGGGCATCAATGATCATGAGGAAGGTGAGGGATCAGCCCAGAACTACACGGCAGGACCTGGTCAATGACCTGAAGAGAGCTGGGACCACAGTCTCAAAGAAAACCATTAGTAACACACTACGGCGTTATGGTTTAAAATCCTGCAGTGCACGCAAGGTCCCCCTGCTCAGGCCAGCGCATGTCCAGGCCCGTCTGAAGTTTGCCACTAACCATCTGGATGATCCAGAGGAGGAATGGGAGAAGGTCATGTGGTCTGATGAGACCAAAATAGAGCTTTTTGGTATAAACTCCACTTGCCGTGTTTGGAGGAAGAAAAAGGACGAGTACAACCCCAAGAACACCATCCCAACCGTGAAGCATGGAGGTGGAAACATCATTCTTTGGGGATGCTTTTCTGCAAAGGGGACAGGACGACTGCACCGTATTGAGGGGAGGATGGATGGGGCCATGCATCACGAGATCTTGGCCAACAACCTCCTTCCCTCAGTAAGAGCATTGAAGATGGGTCGTGACTGGGTCTTCCAGCATGACAATGACCCGAAACACACAGCCAGGGCAACTAAGTAGTGGCTCCGTAAGAAGCATCTCAAGGTCCTGGATCAGCCTAGCCTAGTCTCCAGACCTGAACCCAATAGAAAATCTTTGGAGGGAGCTGAAAGTCTGTGTTGCCCAGCGACAGCCCCAAAAACTGAAGGATCTGGAGAAGATCTGTATGGAGGAGTGGGCCAAAATCCCTGCTGCAGTGTGTGCAAACCTGGTCAACAACTACAGGAAACATCTGATCTCTGTAATTGCAAACAAAGGTTTCTTTACCAAATATTAAGTTCTGTTTTTCTGATGTATCATATACTTATGTCATGCAATAAAATGCAAATTAATTACTTAAAAATCATACAATGTGATTTTCTGGATTTTTGTTTTAGATTCCGTCTCTCACAGCTGAAGTGTACCTATGATAAAAATTACAGACTTCTACATGCTTTGTAAGTGGGAAAACCTGCAAAATCAGCAGTGTGTCAAATACTTGTTCTCCCCACTGTATAGAAGAGATTTCTGTATCGATGGATAACTGACATGTATAGATGTCTCAGTATAGAGATTTCTTTTCACAGCCTGTACTATAAAAACTGACAAAGACAATTTGAAAATACCCTAAACTAATATGTATTCTCACCTACAAAACCTGAAATTAAAACACTTGGATACTGAAAGGAACAAGTCCACGGAAGAACACAAAAACACCAGAAGTCACTGAATGGGAGAAACTGCTTCCTTTGAACACTCAGTAGCTAGAATGAACAATACAAAAGGGAAATTAAAGTAAGTCAGGGTTCATTTCTTTCTTTACATGAAGGGTCACTGCATTAAAGGGTTGTGGAGGCTAGATATTACCATGGCTGGAACTGTATGATGCATTAATATGGGTGCATTTTTAAAATGCTTTTTGTGCTGTAATTGACAGTGAAAGCTAGAATGATTGAGACAATTAAAATCTAAACAAAAAAACTAAAGATGCCTTTTTCACTACTCTCCCAACAGCAGTGACACAGAAGCTGCTCCTGCTGCCTCTCCCACTGACGGCCCTGCTACTGGCTCTTTTTCTGACCCTGCCACTGCCCCTGCTGCTGCACGAGGGAGAGCACCCAACGGTATGAGTATAATTTTTGCATGGTGTTTTTCACTATGAAAAGTACCTTTCAAAGTTACTTTCAGTTTGACTCATATCTTTTTGTCTGTTGCCTGATTTCAATATTTTAACAAATATTCACTTAGATATTGTGTAACTTAGACCTTTTGAATTGATTGGACGCAGCAGTTTATGTTTCTAAAAAATATGTTTCCATTTCACACAGTGACGAGGAGGGCCAGGAAGAGAGGGAGGGAGGACGGAGAGACCAGGCAGAGACAAATTGAGGAGCTGCTCCTGGAGGCCCCCAAGAGGCAGGCGCAGCCTGGTCCACCTGCTCCACCTGATCCTCCTCGTCAGCCTCCCTCGGAGGATGAAATGTTCCTCCTCAGCCTGGTTCCTTCCCTGCAGAGATTGTCGCCCTAGCGGAAGTATGTGAAATTTCACATACACAAATTAATTTTTGAAGCCAGCCCTGTTGTGCTAAATTTTGATCAGAGAGAGTAGCTTTTTAGCTAATGGTGCAACAATCTCTGCAGGGACCGAACCACGCTCTTCCGTTTTTTAAAAATAGGTGTCCCTGAGGCCTCCATTTCAATTGTTCATCACCCAAGCCTGCTCTTTTTTGTTCTCTGTAGAGTAGGCACGTTATTTGTATATATGTTCACTTTTTGTTTTATGTTTGAAGATTCATATATATATATATATATATATATATATATATATATATATATATATATATGTGTATATATAACGTGTGAAAATTAACAGTCCCTTTGTTCCAAAGAAAAAGAAAGAAGCAAGAGAAGAACATTTAATAGAGCCCTGGAGGGATGAACCCGGTTAAAGAGTGCCTGCCTGGATGGGACGGTCTAAGACTAAAGCGAGCGCACCCGCAAGGAGGCAGGGATCATTTCATTAGTCAACAATAAACCTGGCGTTCTATTGTGTCATGGCAGGAGCACACCAGGGAGTGGCGCTGCGGGACTGTGGGTTCTGAGTGTGTTCAGAGACATATAGTGTTAAGCAGATGAAGTGTTAATAAAGTTTTAGAGAGAATAGTATGTTGTTGTTCTTGAGTCATACGGTAACAGAGATAAACAATACAATTGGTTGGGGGATTTTGACAGGGTTATTACACAAAAAAATCCAAGTGCAAGCAGAAATCTGAGAATAGAAGTTCCACAAGCGCACAGAAGCAATTTGAGTGCGAGGAGAAGAGCTGAAGCTGGAGCAGGAAATCTGTGCAAGCAAAATTGTATCTGAGTGCAAGTACACAGTTTGACAGAAGCAGAGTAGCTCTAAGCACAAGCAGAGGCTATTTGAGTGTGAGGGCAGGGTTTTGAGGGACAATATTACAAAATCTGAACGTGAAATCAATAAATAATGCTCAAAAACCGATACATCACTCTCTTGAATAAAGATAGGAAAAAATATTTTAGCTCCAGCTGGCCCTTGTTTGTGGATGGGGTCAGGATGTGAATGTTGGGAATGTGCCAACTCCTGTCAATCAGGGTAAAGGCTCTCTAAGGCATGAGAGTTAGTAACCAGTCAACTGTTAAAGGATGCAGATTCTGCAAGGTGGATGCATATTTCACCCATTTTAAGACTGTACAAGTCAAATGCGTTTCTGGGTTGGGATATGTGTTGCCAGATTTAATTGAAGGAAAGTGACTCTTTCACACATTCAGCTTTTCTTATTTTGTATTGTGATACCTGGCAATCCACACTGTTAACCCCAATAGTAGGTAGTATCTCAAGATGGCACCCCTAGTGCGGATGCCTGTTACAGCAGCTCCTGCTCACCGCTGAGCTTTTTTCAATTTCTTTTTCATTGAGCTAGCTAGCACTTATGTTTTGTTTTGGTATGGATATGAAGACCGCTCTCTTTATAGCAGCCATTCTATTTTTCCACGGACGCGATCGTATGGGGGGACCCGGTGCCCAGCCGTGGCTCCATTGTTTACACCCGGGACCAGCTGCTAGCGCTGCGTCACACCGAGGAGAGCAGCCCGAGGAGAGGCATGATATTCCCTGTGAACTGCGGAGAAGGGGACGTCGCGCTAAAGTGCAGTGCTGACACCGGAGGAGACGGTACAAACCCGTCCTCGCATCCGTCATTATGGGGAACGTAAGATCGCTCCTCAACAAGATGGACGAGCTGTCGGCGCTGACTCACCATCAGAAGGAGTACCGGCAGAGCAGCGTGCTGGTGTTTACAGAGGCATGGCTGAATGCAGAAATACCGGACACGATCACTGCGCTGGATGGATTCCAGCTCATCAGACACGACACAACAGCGGACAGCGGTAAGAGGAAAGAAGGAGGGCTGGCTGTGTTTGTGAATGACAGACGGTGTAACTCTGGGCACATCACTATCAAGGAACAGCATTGCTGCAGGGACATTGAGCTGCTGGCTGTTAGCATGAGACCATATTATCTACTCCAGGGAGTTTTCTCACGTCATTATGGTAGCAGTGTATGTCCCCCTGTCTGCAAAGGCTGAGTCTGCTTGTGACATTCTCCACTCTGTTACGAGTAGGTTGCAGACACAGCACCCTCAGGCCCTCCTTCTGATCTCTGGGGACTTCAACCACGCCTGTCCATCCACCACCCTGCCCACCTTCACCCAGTATGTTTCCAGCCACACCAGAGACAATAAAACACCAGATTTATTTTATGCCAACACCAAGGAGGCATACCACTCATCCCCCTGCCCCCCCTGGGAAAAGCTGATCACAATCTGGTTCGTCTTCTACCTGTCTACAATCATCTGGTGCAGAGGGAACCAACAACCACCCACACTGTGAGGAGGTGGTCTGATGTGGCAGAGGAGGCCCTGAAGGACTGCTTCGAGAGCACTGTGTGGGAGGTACTCAGCGATTGTCATGGGGAGGACATTGACAGTCTGACATCATGTATTACGGACTACATAAACTTCTGTGTGGAAAGCACCGTACCCACCAGGACTGTATGCTACTTCTCAAACACCAAACCCTGGATTACTCCAAATATAAAAGCTCTCCTGAAGGAGAAGCGGAGAGTTTTTAACTCTGAAATCAAGGAGGACCTTAAGGCTGTGCAGAAGGAGCTACGGAGAAACATCAGGTGGGGAAAGGAAGAATATAAAAAGAAGATGAAGGAACAGCTGCAGCAGAACGACGTCAGCGGAGTCTGGAGAGGTCTGAAAACCATCTCAGGACACAAACAACCAGACTTTGAGGCCAGAGACGACCAGAGGTGGGTGAATGATCTGAATCTGTTCTTCAATAGATTTGATCAGTCTGCCACTCCCCATCATGGCTACAACCCCCCTTATCCTCACCAAACTGGAGCACATAGGGGTGGCTAATCAACTCAGGTCCTGGATCCTGGACTACCTTACGGACCGGCTGCAGCATGTCAGGATTCAGGATTGTGTATTGGACATAGTTGTCTGCAGTACGGGGGGCCCCACAAGGGATGGTGCTGGCGCCGTTCCTCTTCACTCTCTACACTGCAGACTTTTCATACGACACGCCCACCTGTCATCTGCAGAAGTTCTCTGATGAGCCTGCCATAGTCTGCCTCATCACAGATGGGAACGACAGGGAGTACAGAGAACTGTACTTTGTGGACTGGTGCCTGAGGAACCACCTTCAGATCAATGCGGGGCAAACCAAAGGGATGATGGTGGATTTCCGCAGGCGCAGACTCCTCCCCCCAACACCGGTAGACGTCCAGGGAAAGGACATTATTCTTTGAAGAATATTTCACCCAATAAATGACCATTTGTATAACAATTACTCAATGACAACTCTTGGGTGTTTATCTAAACAATAAACTGGACTGGACTAATCACATAACAGACCTATACAGGAAAGGCCAAAGTAGAATCTACCTGCTGAGGTGGCTCAGGTCTCTTGGAGTGCAGGGGGCGCTCCTGAAGACCTTTTTTGACACTCTGGGGGCATCAGCCATCTTTTACGGAGTGGTCTGCTGGGGCAGCAGCGTCTGGGCTGCAGATAGGAAAAGACTGGACAAGCTGATCAAGAAGGCCAGCTCTGTCCTGGGATGCCCTCTGGACTCTGTGCAGGTGGTGGGAGAAAGGAGGATGAAAGCCAAGCTGTCATCTCTGAGGACTAATGACTCCCACCCCCTGCAGGAGGAGATAATGGCTGCGGTCAAAAAGTCCCTCCTAACATCTTTTCCCAACCACTTTTCCTTGACCTCAATGGAAAACGTCATGAGGTCAAGGGAAGATGTGAAGATTTCACAAGGACTATCACATCCAGATGGTCCCAGTGTTTCTTCCGCAGGCTCATTCAGCTGCCCGATATACCTGCTACTTCTTCCCACAACCTGAATAACAAACCAGGGCTTGGTGCTCCAGTTGGATTCAAATGGAGAGCAGCCAGCGGAGGCTAACTGGCTGTCCTGGCAGCTGAGTGAAGTGGAACATGAGAAGGAAGCACCGGTTAGCCCCCGCTTTCACTGCAGGCAGATTCACCCGCCACAGGGGCAAGGAAATAAATCCTAAAAAGCTAACTTAGTTTGGCTTAGTTTAGAAGTTAGCGATGTCTTTCACTCACTCTCAGTCTCTGCTGTGTTTAGCTATTTCCCTGCCTTCCTGTTAGCCTTAGCACAACTCGGCTGCCACGCTGACGCTCCAACTCCAACCGAGCCGGGGCGGGCTCACGGTCACACGGAGAAGAGTTTGAACGTTAGCATGGCAGCCGACTAGTGCCACTGTCCCTACGCTTCTCCGCCAGGCTCAGTGAGCGTGGGGACGTTAGTGTTAGCACTAGTTGGCTGCCATGCTAACATTCCGGGAGCCTGCTTAAGCGTGGGGACGTTAGCGTTAGCACTAGTCGGCTGCCATGCTAATGTTCCAACTCTTCTCCAAGAGAGGAATGTTAGCGTTAGCTCCCAGAGTTAGCACTAGAGCTACTACGGCTACTGGAGTAGCTTGCAGCTATGGAGCACTTCTACCAGCTCTTGCAGTCACTGAGCCTCGCCTCCATTTCAGCAAATATATTGCATTTATTACCGGAACCATCATCATTGAAGTAGGCAGAGGAATAGCTAAACACAGCCGCCATGCTGCCCGCCGGGCTACATTTTACAATGCTAATTGCAAATGTTGGCTGAGCTGCCGGGCTACCGGGCTACTCACCTAACGCAACTGTAACACCTGACCCATTGCTGGGACCAAGCCGCTAATAACTCAAACTCCGGACGTTAACCCATGCTACGATTCTAATATTAAATTTAATTGAATCGACATAGCAACATGAACGTACATGAATGCGCACCTGGACATAGCATTTTTTTAATTCCTTCAATCTAGAAATGATGAATTTCGCTTATTGCTCCTTTAAAGTTCATCAGCTGGAACATCCGGGGCATTGGGTCACCGGCAAAATGTACTAAAGTTCTTAACCACCTGGCTAACATAAAACCCAGTTTCTGCCTACAACAGGAAACACATCTCACAGCATCAGAACATATAAAACTTACGACCAAATGGATAGATCAAATATTCTCTAGGCTCAAAACAGCTCTATTTCACTGTGCATATGACTGAAATGATCTTATCTGCACTCTTCTCTTTTACAGTTCATTTTATAATGATTATTTATGTTTTTATTTTGTATTGTGATTTTAATGCATTTTCTGTAAAGCACTTTGAATTACTTTGTGTACGAATTGTGCTCTACAAATAAACTTGCCTTGCCTTGCCTTGCCTTCTCTGCCTCTTACAACTCCAAAAAACGAGGAACTGCTATCTTGATAAAGAAATATATCCCATATCACAATGAAACTACAATCACAGATCCAGATGGCCATTTATACAATCCTCAGTCCAAATCTTGACAGATCAAATCCTGGAACCTCTCACAGATCTTGGCACTCATCTGATATTATCAAAAAATACATGGAAGACCTTGGACTTAGCGATTGTTGGCGAACCTAAACCCACTTCATAAAGAATACACTTACTACTCACCCCCTCACAAGTTAGTCCCGCATTGACTACTTTTTGTAAGTAATTCTATTATACCTCAAATTAACAACTCAGAAATTCATCCAATCCAATCCAATCTCAGACCATGGCCCAATCAGCTTTGATATAGTGCAAGAACCTACACAAACCCCTTTAAGTAGATGGCGGTTCAACACTTAACTCCTAGCAAACACAGATTTTAATAACCTTCTCAATAGAGAGTGGGCATCCTTCATAGAGCTGAATGACTCCCCAGAAATATCTCCATCCGTTCTTTGGGAAACAGCAAAAGCAGTCATCAGGGGCCATATCATCTCATACTCTACCCACAAGAAGAAAAAGGAACAAGAAAAACAACAAGAACTGGAACATAAACTGAAATATCTCCATTCTCAACAATCCTGCAATCTCACTGAACAGACTCAAAATTAATTACAGAAAGTTAAAACACAGCTTGATAACATCAGCAAACTCAATTTCTCATGCAAAGAACGAGACTGAATTATTTTGACCATAATGAAAAATCAAGTAAATTTCTTGCGAAACAACTGAAAAGAAACAAAGAAAAATCAAAGAACTCATGGAAAGCCATTTCCTCCATGCCCAACAACAAATCACCCGGTTCAGATGGTTACCCAATAGAATTTATTAAACACCACTGACACCTCATATCTCCCCAACAGAATGGTCAATCAAATCAAATCACCAGGAACCACACCCACACACATGAATTCAGCTCATATGTCAGTTCTGCTCAAACCTGATAAAGGTCCAACTCTCACCTCCAGCTACAGACCAATAAGCCTGATCAACTGTGACTTAAATATAATAAGTGTGGCGAGAAGGAGGTGAAAAGGTATAGAGCGAATACTGTTACCCAAAAAAAGGGGCGACAACGCCACCCTGGGAATTTCACCTAGGGAATTATTTCTTCATTACAAGACACACAGGTTCGTTTACTCAGAGGCATGAGACGTGGTTCCAAGTTTATAAAAAAAAATACAATTTTTATTAAATAACTTTTCTTTTAAAAGCATTCACTCAGGGAGGGGGGAAGAACCTAATCAGGGCTGAGGCCTAGTGAATGGTCAAGGACTAGTGCAGGGGAAGGATCCACCAAAAAAAGAGAAAAGGGACCAACTTAAATCACCGGGCACACGTGGCAGACACACTCAGTGAAACAACCCACTCCCAGGAACACAACAGACGAGACGGAAGGATGGATGCCACCACCAAACACCAGCACCGCCACCACCGGCCTCCAGCAACTGAAAAGGGGGGAATGATAAAACAAATTAGTGGGGTTACAATGAAACAAACAAAATCAATAAATCAAAATTTAACAAAAGTTGTAATTAATGGGCAGATCACAAATTTAAACTTAACAAAATACTGTATACCAACTAATAACTGCCCAATTAGAATACTCAAATATAAACAAGTAAAGAAGGGGATTAATCTAAAGAAAGAAAACAAACCCCAAACAATTACCCAATTACATATACAAAATATCTCAAATTAACCTAATTAACGAATGAAATTACACCAAACAAAATCAGGTTCAATCCAAGCAATACATAAATAAACAAACTAATAGAATATAACAGTCTAAGAATATAGCACTCTCACACACTCATTCACTCAAAATGCGGGGGACCAAACCCCAGTTAAAAATGTCTCGCCCCGCGGCGTGCGGACGAGCAACCGTCCTGCACCAGACGTGAAACAGAGCAACAGTGTCTGAGGAAGCAGAGCCGCGGGGCGGCTTACAGGACCGCAGCGTGACACCGTGCCGTGAGGACAAGCAGCAGCGGAGACAACGGCAGATGTAATGGAGGCAAGCAGGAGACAACAGGAGACAAAGCAGCAGCGGAGCCAAAGCAGCAGCGGCCCAATAAGCTGGCTACAGTTAGCACCTAACCAAGAAAAATACTATTAGCATGGCTAAATACACTAAACATGATGCGGTGCATGCTACAATACACATAACATACCTTTTCAGCAGCGCGGGCACACACACACACACACACGAGAGGAGGGAGGGAGAGAGAGGGCTCCGTGCAGCCACCAGCGTTTACCTGCGACCACACTAGCATTAGCCACCTAATAGCATCAACTATACCACAAAGAGAGAGAACACTTACCACAACCAACAAACGCAGCAGCGCATACAGGGGGACCAGAGCAGCACACAGGCAGTCGCCCTACAACACAACACCAATGCCTTAAGCACATGGACAAACAAACGACCTGCGAGGTGAAGCAGCGTGCAGCCATACCTGTCGGACCAGACGACCTCCGACCCGGAAGTGATGCAGAGGCGATGATGGGAGCGCAAAGGAAGAATCGGTGGGAGGACCACCGCTTTTATACCGGCCCACCTCATTAGCGGCCACCAGCGGCGCACATTACAAACAGTGACAATTTATATACAACGTAAGCACCTCTATGCTGCTACATAAGCAAAGCTTTAGCTAACAGATTAGAAACAGTCATACCCACAATAATTCATCCAGACCAAACAGGATTCATAAAGACAGGCACTCATCCACCAATATGCGTCGTTTATTTAACCTCATCAGTCTATCCCAGAGAAATCACCTCAACACCATAATCACATCATTGGACGCAGAAAAGGCCTTCGATAAGGTCAACTGGACATTTCTCTTCACAACCATTGAGAAGTTTGGTTTTGGGGAGTCGTTAACTCACTGGATCAAAACTCTTTACAACACCCCATCCGCTTCAGTTATAACTAACAATATCACCTCTCAACACTTTCTACTACAACAGGGCACAAGGCAAGGATGTCCACTCTCTCCATTACTATTTGCAATATTCGTTGAACCTCTCGCTGCCGCCATTCAACAAAGTACTCACATTACTGGTGTACAAACAAATCATTTTCACCACAAGATTAGTTTATATGCAGACAATATCCTACTGTACTTAACAAACCCATCAACAACCCTCCCTGAAGTTTTCAATCTCGTTTCCACATTCTCAAACATTCTGGTTACTCCATAAACTGGTCCAAATCCAAAATTCTTCCACTCTGTGAAGGAGACTGGAATGCTGCATCCAAAAAAACCTCACTGACAATAAAAACGGGCAACATTAAATACCTTGGTATCAATGTTTCCACCAAGCTGTCAGAGCCATTTTCTCTAAACTACATACCATTACAACAAAGCATTGAAGAAGACCTCACTCGCTGGAACAACTTACCAATCTCATTAATCGGAGGAATAGCAGCTATAAAAATGACCAAAAATAAACTTCTATGACACCGACTTATCCTCCACCACATATTTCTACTGGAAATATAAAAAAACACGAATAAATCTATCCACCCTTCAGAAACCTAAAGACCGCGGAGGCCTAGCTGCTCCAAATTTTAGATTTTACCACCTTGCAAATCATCTTCAGTACATACCCATATGGTTGCAAAAAACTCATCATACACAACACCTTTGGCTGGATATAGAACAACACGACTGTCAAGACTTATCATTATCAGATCTTCCATTCCTCATCCAATCAATCAAACATCATAACTGTTTCAAAAACCTGTTTATAGCAATGACTCTGACAGCTTGGTGGAAATGCAACCAAATCACTGGACACCCCATCTGTTTGTCTGCTGGGAGATCTTACATCAGTTGAACCGCCAATGAAATATGAACAACCCATACTGGTTGCCCTAACAATCGCTAAGAATGCAATACTTTTAAACTGGAAAGACAGACACAACCTCTCATCATCCCAATGGCATCACCTACTATCTGAACACATTTCAATAGAAAGACAAATAGCATTTAAAAATAACCAGATGGACTCATTTCACAGCTACTGGACCCCATTCATCAATAAGACCAGCCAAACACAAACTAGCATTCATACATACACTGACACATACCCATCCTCACCTCCGCCTATTGCCGGTGACACCAATGCCCCCAACCTCTAACCAATAAATAAATCAATATTATTAATACTATTATCATGATTATTAATATTATTGTTATTGTTATCATTATTAGAGTAGTATTATTGCTATAAAATTACTAAACTCTTAGTGTGATGTACTGTAGATTGATTGCTAATATCATTATTGCTATTATTTGCACCTCACCTCCCACCTCCTAAAAGGCTGGGGGGTGGGGAATAAAACAAACCAACAAACAATCTAACAACAACAATCAACTTCCTCTGCTTAGACTATTGTAAATCTCATTTAGTTAAACTGTTACTGCTGTGTGCTGTTAAATGTAAGGATTTATTCACTGTAAGCTGGAAACAAACTAAAAGCTCTCCAGCTCACGAAAAGAGTTTCTTCAAAACACTGCTTAATAAAGTAAATTTGGAAATGGAGGATATGTTAATCTGTGGGGGTGATTTTAACATTGTGATGAATAGTAAATTAGACATAACAGATACCAACAAAAATG
Source organism: Epinephelus cyanopodus (assembly GCA_026686955.1). NCBI lineage: Eukaryota > Metazoa > Chordata > Actinopteri > Perciformes > Serranidae > Epinephelus > Epinephelus cyanopodus. The sequence continues at coordinate 41,743,845 of CM048924.1, read as the reverse complement.
ATAACCATGTTAAAAGAAATGATCAAGACATTATTTAAAGAATTGCACCCATCTAGAAAGGGACAATACACATTACTCAGCACCTGATAAAAGTTATGCCAGAATTAACTATTGTTTCATTGATGAAAGGGACATGTATCTATCAGAAAGGCTAAAGATGAAGCCTGTACGAAGGAAATTAAACAGCAACATAAGAATACACAAGGGAAATAAGGGATAATATAGATGAAGAGATGATTTTTAAAACAATCTTACTATGAGGTCAGGCCGAGAGCAACCAAACTATTGGCAAGAAGACTGCAAAAACAACAGGCAGATAGGACCATCCACAGAACAAGGGATCCAGTAACAGACCAGATAACCTATGAACATAATGAAATTAAAATTATTTTATAGGAACTATTATGGAAACCTGTATAGCCAGGCGCCATCTGCAGACATTGACCCAATTAGGGCTTTTCTAGAGACACTGGACTTAACAGCATTAGGGAAGGACCATAATGATCTCTTGACTTTACCTATTACAAAAATAGAAAGAGAGAAAGCACTGAGCAGATTAAAAACAAGTTAATCCACATGAAGTGGCATAAAACATTCATTGAACAACATACTTGAGTCTTCATTTAACTGTACACTTGAACATGGCGAGCTCCCACCATCCTGGAATGAAGCTATAATATCAGTGATTCCCAAGGGAAAGAACAGTGTGACCTGTTTGGGGTACAGACCCATATCTTACTATATCTTACTATCTTACTATGTAATCATGAAAACTCTGTCTGTGTGTCTGTGGGTGTGTCTGTTCCAAGTTTTTCTCCTCAGACTTGGTCAATCCATGTGAAATTTGGCACAGTGGTAGAGGGTAATGGGAGGATGCGAATGAAGCAATATTAAATCAATTGACCAAAGGGGGCACTATAGCAACCGATTGAAATTGCAAACTTTAAATGGGCATCTCAAATCTCATGCCCTGTATGTTGTAGAGACACAAAACTGTGCACAGAGATGCCTCTCCTCATGAGGAACAAATTTGCCTCAAGAACCCATAACTTTTGGTTATATAGATTTTCTGCCATTTTGAATTTTTTGAAAAACACTTAAAATCAATCTCTTCAAAGGAAGTTTGACCGATCTGCATGAAACTCGATGAACATAATCTAGGGACGAATATCTAAAGTTCCCTCTTGGCAAATGTTGGAAAACTTATTAAAACTGAGCATCTATAAGGCAATGAATATTGCAGAAGGCGTGGCTCATCACATAAAAGTGTATAACATCTCAAGGGTTTCACCGATCACCATGCAACTTTGTAGGCATATGACCACACATAATCTAAAGGGACCATCCATTATTGACCCGATCAAACAAAATGGGGGCGCTCGAGAGCTAATTTCTTATCTAGGCCTAACCACCATATCAATTTTTACTGAACTTGTTAGATATGTAGAACAGGACGCCTCAAGGTGACTGGAAAAATTTAAATGTAATTGGCAACTGGGTGGCGCTATAACAACAGAAAAATGCTTAAAAATGGCTAAAATGCGACCGATTGCTGTGGCTCCCCCTGTGGCCGAATGTTTTTTTTTTTTGTTTTTTTTTTAATTTTGGTATGACTAAGTCATGGTACGGTACGCTGTACTCAATGGGTATAGACTAGTCAATATTGAACATAGATTAGAAACTGTATACCAAAAAGATATGAACACTTTATGAAGGACATCATAGATGAAGATCAGACAGTTTTTTTTTTATTATTTTAATAAACCCAGGATAATATACCGAGAACATTACATATCATACAGCAAGTTAAACACAGTACTGTCAGTACAGCCTTGACAAGCTTTGATGCAGAAAAGGCATTTGACAGTGTAAATTGGCCATTTTTGTATCAGGTACTTGAGAAATTTGGATTAAATGACAAAGCCATCCAGTGTATTAAAACACTTTACCAAAAACCAAAAGCAAAATAAAAATTAATGGTAGTCTGACTGATAGTATAGAATTAGATTGGTCTACCAGGCAGGGATGTGGTGTTTTTGCCAATGTTTTGCAATGTTTATAGAGCTCAGTGTTGCCAGATGGGAAATGAAGAAATATCGTACTGTCGCTTTAAAATTATTGTATTTTGACCCGAACTATCGTATGTACTAAACGAACTTGAAAAATCGCATGCTAGGACAGTGCATTTAAAAAAAAGCGATTCTATATGCATGGAACTGCAATAAGATAAGGAATAAACACAGAGGCTCAGCCATTTTAATGAAACAACTGCTTTGCTCATTGTCACACTTAAACACACCCACCCGCCCAGTCAAGGGCACCTCTTTGCATAACCACTGCTTACTGTCCTTAACTATCAAAATAAAAGCATCGGAACTACACACTGCATGCAGAACTGCCTCAAAGGGCAGCTCTTCCCGGGCGCTGCTCTGCTGGAGACCTGGGCCATAGTGCTGCTGCTGCATATTGCTTTTATTGTATTTTTTTATGTTTGTGTGTTATTTTATGTGGTTGCATGTTGTCCATACAATATCATTGTGCAATGAGGATTACTGGGGTTTAAGTTTAGTTGGTTTAGATGCATGTATGCTCTTACACCATGCCAAGAGACAGTTATCAGTAGGGTTGGTAGCACAAAATGACCATGACTGTCGCGCCAGAGACCATTTGTTGGGCCTGGTTCTGTTGTTCTGATGGCTCTGCGCTTTATCCATAGTTGCTTTTCAGCCTCATCTACCCTGTTTTGAGCTAATATGAGAGAGGGCATGGTAGTGAGAGATTCACAATCCTGTATGGTGAGTATGGGTGCCATTATTTCGCCTATGGCAGCCTGTTTGGCAGCTTCATCAGCAAAGTTATTTCCTTTAGCTATCAATGAGTTTTGGTGGGCTGGACACTTTATTACTGCCAAGGCTGTGGGAAGAAGCATAGCTTCTAAAAAGTCGCGGATGGCCTCTACAGGGGTTACAGGAGTGCCGTCGGCTCTGCAAAATCCTCTCTGTCTCCATATGTTAGCATGAACATGGCATACACGATAGGCATATGCAGAATCTATACGTTTAGTGATTTTCCGTCTGCTATTTTACATGCTGCTGTTAAAGCTTTTATTTCTGTGAGCTGGGCTGAGCAGGGCTGAGCGAGTTTGCATGATTGTAATGTCACAAAGGTTTGGTTATCGTTGTTAAGTTGAACAATCCCGTACGCGACGTGGGTACCGGTGGCATCACGGAAACATGATCCATCAACAAATAATGTGATGTCAGCTGGAATTGGTTGGTTATGCAAATCTTCCCTAGAGCGCATAAATTTGTCAGTGTCATGAATACAGTCATGTAGTGGTGTGGTGTGGTGTGGTGTACCTACCTGTTGGTAGTATCAGTTTTGTGGCTGGATTGATGGTGTTGCAGCGTTGAATGTTAAGTTCAGGGGCTGATAGGATTACCTCATAGCCCATGCGTCTGGCTTGCGTCAGAACAAATCTTGAACTTGTCAGCAGCACGTGGAGTTGGTGAGAAGTGTACAGCGTCACAGGATGTCCCATGGTCAGTGATGATGCTTTCTGAAAGGCAAACACAGCTGCAGCCAACCCCTGATAGCAGGGTGGTAACCCAGCCTCTATGTTATCCAGTTTAGTGCTATAGTAGGCTAAAGGTTGTTTTCCTGTGGGTGTGTCTTGCATCAGCACTGCACATGCAAAACCTGATTTTTCAGCTACATACAAATGAAAAGGTTTAGCATAGTTAGGGGTCCCCAATGCTGGAGCAGACTGCATGTCTGCCTTTAGAGCTTGGAATGCTCCCTCTGCTTCCTCTGTCCAGTCTAACTGAGCTGTGCCATTAGTTTGTCCTGCTGCCCTTATCAGAGCCCTGAGTGGGGCAGTTTTAATAGCATAGTCACAAATCCACGGCCTGCTGTAGCCTGTCATGCCCAGAAAAGATAGCATCTGGCGCACCGTTTGCGGCTGAGGGGCCTTGATCACTGTTTCTAACTGAGAGGGTGCAATATGTCTTTTGTCACCACACAACCGTCTGCCCAAGTACTTTACAGATTGCTGGCAGAACTGTAATTTGTTTTTGCTGACCTTGTGTCCTCCCTTTGCTAAGGCAGTGAGCACAGCAATAGAGTCTTTTTCACATTGTTCTTTTGTAGGGCTGCAGATGAGCAGATCATCAACGTACTGCAAAACTGTACTTGGCACATTCAAATTGGCAAGGTCTTGTGTCAACGCGCGGTTAAAGATCGAGGGACTGTCTAGGAACCCTTGAGCTAGGCGGGATATATGTCCATTGCTGATTGTCGTACGTAAAGGCAAACAAGTATTGAGAATCTGGGTGTAGCGGTACCCTGAAAAAAGCTGAACACAGATTAATGACTGTGTACCACTGGGTGTCTGGTGGAATGTTTGAGAGCAACGTGTGTGGGTCTGGAACATGTGGCACTTCCCTGTCTACTACCGCATTAACTGCTCTTAAATTGTGGACTAAACGGAAGTCTGATGAATTTGGTTTCTTAATGGGAAAAATGGGTGTGTTGCAGGGACTGTTAGTTTTAACCAACACTCCTGCTTCCACCAACCCCTTGATTGTTGGTCTGATACCGTCAATAACATGCTGCTTGAGAGGATATTGTTTCTGATATGGTAGATAAACGTTTGGCTTTAACTTAATGTGAACTGGTTGAGCTGATTTTATCAGTCCTACATCAGTTTTATGAGCTGTCCATAACTGGGGTGGGACTTGATTTACCATGTTCTCATGTTCTGCAGCGATTTCCATTTGTGTGGGTGTGCCTCCATCTAGCAGTACTTTGTGCGCTACTGCCTCATCAAGTGTTCTGCATGAGATTCTGATGAACTGCTTATCCTTTGAGACGTGAATGTGATCATTCTTTGTGGGCACCCACTCTTGCACCTGCAGGGCACGCTTGACCATGGGACCAAGATGATGAGACTAGCTACTAACAGAGTGATGTGCAGCGTGGAATTTGGTACCTGAAACCACCCGGCCAATTCTTCTGGAAGGCGGACAGCTGTTGCCACGCCTTCTGGCCCCAAAAACATGTCTTCACATGTAACTATGCGTAGTTTCTTATTAAGTACTGCGTCCCAGCATTCTTGGTAATCTACATGAGTCTGATCTCTGTCATACATGAGCGTGCAGTGCAGTGGCAGAGTGGGGGTGTGTGCTGCATGATAGTGAAGCCGAATCCACCTCTCCCAGTCTTGCCATTCCTGTCTGAGATAGGTCTCTGGTGGTACCAGCTGGAGCCAGTAGACAAGTGCCTGTTGTGTTTTAGGCGAGTTTAAGGGGAGCTGTGACATCATGCTTTGTGGGGGGTCGTCAGGGAAATCCAAATACAGTCCATCTTGGGTGCACATAATTTTGCTTTCAGTGGACACATAATATCTCTACCCAATAGGTTTACTGGGGTGTGTGCTGAATATAGCAAGGGGGCACACATGGTTTTACCTGCAATGAGCATTGGAACAGGTTCCGTTAATGGCATGACTTGTAATTTCCCAGAGAAGCCTATTGTCTTTATGGATGACGTGGAGAGGGGGAACCTGGAACCTTCTTTTCCAGTGCATGAGTATGTAGCCCCTGTGTCTACCATGAAAGGATACTCATGCTCGTGGATGACAACAGGTATGATTGGCTCATCATGTGACTACAATGATATGGCTGGTGACATTAGTTCCCCCTCAGGCTCCTCTGGGCATCCCTACCAGGGGTTTCCTGGCACAGTTTTGGGCCAGTTCTGTGCTGGACCCTCTCATGGGTTAATGGAAAATTGGCTCCGTATATGGCCTGGTTGACCACACCCCCAGCACAGATTGTCAGGTGGAGCTGGATTAGCTCCTGGATAACCTGTGCCCATGTCTGGCGGGCCTGGTTGCTGATTGGGTGTGGTCTGCTGGTATGCTTGCTGGTATTCTTGCTGGTTTCCTGGTGTATAGTTTTGGCCCCTGGCTCCACCTCTGCCCCGGCCCCTTGGGGGCCGGTTGCCGCCTCCTCTTGGTGCTGGCTGCTGGTAATAATAGTAATAATGTGTAGCATTAGCAGAGCTGCCATTTCCTGTTGTATTGGGGTCTGCTGGGGTTGGCTGCTGCGGCGCTTGGGGTTGGTTGGCCTGGGGAGGTGTTTGGTTTGCCGCTATCATAGGGGCTTGCACTTTATTTTTCTCTTTCTCCCTTTTGACCAGCTTGCTCAGCTCTCCTAGTTGCAGCTGTGTTAGCTTATTGGCTAGCTGTTTATTCTCTTCCTCTGTTTTCTTTTTGTCTTTTCTGTAGAGCTCCACATGATAGATGTTATGTTCTGAAAACAGGGGCCAATCCATCTTCATCAGCCCCACCACTTCCTCTAGGCGCCGCTGCACCTCTTCTGGCATGGCCTTTTTAACCATTACTTTTAGTTTTATTGGCGTTCCATGCCTCTCCTGTCTCTTCCTTCCACCTTTTCTGAAAGCTGTGGAAGAATTTGGAGGGACATTCATTCTCTGACAGGGTCTCTCACTCCAATTTAGATGGATCTCTTTTTGCTGGGTAGTGCACCCTCAGTTGTTTCCACACATTGGCACGCCATCGTCCAAAACTCACATCATCGTGTGAGTTGGTGTCAATAGCCGCACCTACTTGGGCATTTGTGAATATCTCTTTGGTGATCTGTCTTCCTGCCACATAAGTGAGTAAAGCCTTGTTGTCAATCAATCAATCAATCAATTTTATTTATAAAGCCCAATATCACAAATACAATTTGCCTCACAGGGCTTTACAGCATACGACATCCCTCTGTCCTTTAGACCCTCACAGCGGATAAGGAAAAACTCCCCCAAAAAAAACCTTTAACGGGGAAAAAAAAATGGTAGAAACCTCAGGAAGAGCAACTGAGGAGGGATCCCTCTTCCAGGACGGACAGACGTGCAATAGATGTCGTACAGAACAGATCAGCATAACAAATTAACAGTAATCTGTATGACACAATACAGTAATCTGTATGACATCCTCGGTAATGACAGTAGCTTACAACAACATTCATGAAAGTAATAATATTGTCGTTATAGTTCTGGCTACTGTGGTACAATATGTTGAAAGTATATATTAGTATCTGGCAGTATACATGTATGATAATAATCATATGTGTATAATAACACTAGAAGTATGATTAATGACTAATGATGGCAGCAGCAGCAGCAGGAGGCATCTGGCAGGACCACGGCAGCAGCACAACCACACACGTCACACTATCCAGGCACCGCTGCAATACGAGTTAACCTGAGAGACAGTGGAGCACAAAGGCTCCGGAGAAGAAGCCGAGTTAGTGACATCCAGAATGGCCGAGTTAACAAGATACAGTAATAGGATACGCGAGAGAGAGAGAGAGAGAGAGAGAGAGAGAGAGAGAGCGAGAGAGAGAGAGAGAGAGAGAGAGAAGGTGCCCGGTGCATTATAGGTGGTCCTTCGGCAGACTAGGCCTAAGTCAGTCTAACAAGGGGCTGATACAGGGCAAGCCTGAGCCAGCCCTAACTATAAGCTTTATCAAAGAGGAAAGTCTTAAGTCTAGCCTTAAATGTGGAGACGGTGTCTGCCTCCCGGACCGTAACAGGAAGATGATTCCACAGGAGAGGAGCCTGATAGCTGAAGGCTCTGGCTCCTGATCTACTTTTGGAGACTTTAGGGACCACGAGTAACCCTGCGTTCTCAGAGCGCAGAGTTCTGGTGGGATAATATGGCACTATGAGCTCTTTAAGATATGGCGGAGCTTGACCATTTAGAGCTTTATAAGTTAACAGTAGGATTTTAAATTCAATTGTTGGACTCGGGGCTCATCCTACTCCCCAGTGTGCTATGTGTGAGCTCAGTCCTGCATGTTCTTTAATGAAGCAATAGGAGAAGATATTCGGTCTCAGTTAATGTAGTTTATTAAGCAGTAAAGGAATAAAATTACAGAGCTCTGGGTCTCAATTGCATGTCCCTGACGAACAACAAAGGTGTGTCAGTTCTTGAAGTCTGACCTCCTGTCCTTCCCCTGACCCAGTATATTTTGAGCGTAACAGAGTGTCATTGTGCACGCAAGACGTTGTCCTCTTCTCATTGGCAGTTCCACTTCCTCCTTCACCACACCACGCCCCTGCCTCGTGTTGATCTGACTCCTTCCCGCTGACGGTGGGGGCGTGGATCCTGTTTTGAAAGACAAGAGAACAACACAACTCCCTACACGTGCTGTACCTTACTATCTGTACATCACTTTCTATTCTTTTTACCATATATGAATCTAAGTATCTAAGCATTGCGGTACGTGCTCTTCATGTTTCTTCCTCTCCTGTACTTCTCTACTTCTGATAAGCAAACACATTCAGATCAGTTGAAATCATCAGTATTTTCATTGTTCACACATCTAAAACTTATATAGTGAAACACAACTTATAGTAAAACACCTAAAATCATTCTATTCCCAACACAATTCTGGATTTTACAGGGAGCCAGTGCAGAGAAGCTAAAACAGGAGAAATATGATCTCGTTTCTTAGTTCCTGTTAGTACTCGTGCTGCTGCATTCTGAATTAGCTGGAGAGTTTTTAATGATTTACTAGAGCTACCTGATAATAGAAAGTTACAGTAATCCAGCCTTGAGGTAACAAAAGCGTGGACCAATTTTTCTGCATCTTTTTGGGTCAGGATAGGCCTAATTTTTGCAATATTACGCAGATGAAAAAATGCAGTCCGTGAGGTTTGTTTTAAATGAGAATTAAAAGACAAATCTTGATCAAATGTTACTCCGAGGTTTCTTACGGTAGTGGTAGAGGCCAGAGCAATGCCATCGAGAGAAACTATGTCATCAGATAAAGAGTCTCTGAGTTGTTTGGGGCCAAGAACAATAACTTCAGTTTTTGTCTGAATTTAACATCAGGAAATTGGTGCTCAGGTTTTTATGTCTTTAAGACAATTATGAAGTTTAGTTAATTGATCACTTTCTTCTGGCTTCATCGATAAAATACAGCTGTGTATCATCCGCATAACAATGGAAATTTATAGAGTGATTTCTAATGATGTTGCCTAAAGGAAGCATATATAGAATAAATAGGATTGGTCCAAGCACAGAACCTTGCGGAACTCCAAAACAAACTTAAGTACGTACGCATGATTCATTATGAACGTCAACAAATTGAAAACGATCAGATAAATAAGATTTAAACCAGCTTAGTGCAGAACCTTTTAGGCCAATTAAGTGTTCCAGTCTCTGTAGCAGAATTTCATGGTCAACAGTGTCAAACGCTGTACTAAGATCTAATAAAACAAGTACAGAGACGAGTCCTTTGTCTGAAGCAATCAGAAGGTCATTTGTAATTTTAACTAGTGCTGTCTCAGTGCTATGATGCACTCTAAATCCTGACTGTAATTCCTCAAATAAATTATTATCATGGAGAAAATCACACAGCTGGTCTGCGACTACTTTCTCAAGGATCTTTGACATAAAGGGAAGATTAGATATTGGTCTATAGTTGGATAACACCTCTGGATCCAGGGTGGGCTTTTTTAGTAGAGGTTTAATTACAGCTACCTTAAAAGACTGTGGTACATAGCCTGTTAATAAGGATATTTGATCATCTAATGGGTGTTAACTAAAGGTAAAACCTCCTTGAGTAGCCTAGTTGGGATGGGGTCTAAGAGACACGTTGATGATTTAGATGAAGAAATCACTGTGGTCAATTCTTGAAGAGAAATTGGGGAGAAGCAATCTAAATAAATATTAGGTCTTACAGCTGTGTTTGAGGTTAGATAGGTACTATCTGAGGACAGGAGGTCATGAATTTTGCCTCTAATATCAATTTTGTCATTAAAGAAGCTCATAAAATCATTACTGCTAAGGGCTAAAGGAATGCAAGGCTCAATAGAGCTTTGACTCTCAGTCAGCCTGGCCACAGTGCTGAAAAGAAACCTGGGGTTATTTTTGTTTTCTTCTATTAAAGCTGAGTAATAGTTTGATCTGGCATTGCGGAGGCCCCTCTTATAAGTTTTGAGACTGTCTGCCCAGATTAAACGAGATTCTTCCAGTTTGGTTAATCGCCAATTCCTTTCAAACTTTCGCAATATTTGTTTTAATTTATGGGTTTGAGAGTTATACCAAGCAGCGAACTTTCTTTGTTTTGTTAACTTCTTTTTAAGAGGAGCTACAGAGTCGAGTGTTGTTCGCAGCGAGCTTACGGCGCTGACAACAAATTGATCAATTCGGGAGAGGTTAAAGTCGGTGTGGGAAACCTCTGTTACTAAAGGACTTGGTATTGAATTTAACGACGGAGTAATCATTTCCTTAAATTTTGCGACAGCACTATCTGATAACATCTGGTATAGTAACTGTTGCTGAGTGGTGTGTAATCGAGTAAAAAGAAATCAAAAGTAATAAAATAATGATCCGATAGCGAGGGATTCTGTGGAAAGACTGTAAGGTTATCAATTTTCAATTCCATACGTCAGAACTAGATCGAGGGTATGGTTAAAACAATGAGTGGGTTCATGTACACCCTGACTGAAGCCAATGGAGTCTAATAATGAGATAAACGCGGTAGCCAGGGAGTCATTATCAACGTCGACATGAATGTTAAAATCGCCTACAATAATAACTTTATCTGATTTAAGAACTAGACTGGATAAAAACTCTTCAGATATAAATTCAGAACACGGGCCAGGAGCACGGTACACTACAACAAATAAAAGTGGCTGCGAGGTTTTCCAGGTTGGATGTAAAAGACTAAGAACGAGGCTTTCAAAAGAATTATAATCTAGTTTTGGTTTAGGGCTGATTAACAGACAAGAGTTAAAAATGGCTGCAACTCCCCCTCCTCGGCCGCTGCCTCGAGGAATGTGGGTATTATTATGACTGGGAGGAGTGGATTCATTTAGACTAACATATTCATCTTGACACAGCCAGGTTTCAGTGAGACTAAGTAAATCAATATGATTATCTGATATTAATTCGTTTACTAACGCTGCTAACACTGCTTTAGACGAAAGAGACCTGATATTTAACAGTCCGCATTTAATTCTCCTGTTTTGTCTTTCTGTCTCAGAAGAGGTTTTAATTTTTATGAGGTTGTTTTGCACAATTCCTCTTTGTTTAATTTTAGATTTAAATAATTTAGGTGGTCGGGGGACAGACACCGTTGGTATAAAACTATGGAAAATTTGGCTGGGTAAGTGAACTAGAAGCTCAGAGAGGCGTATAGGACTGCGACTCTCTGTCCTGGTCTCAACTCTGGGTTGTCAGGGATTTAATTTGCTAATAAAATTTTTCCAGGTTCCTAGAAATGAGAGCAGCTCCATCCAAAGTGGGATGAATGCTGTCTCTCCTAATGAGACCAGGTTTTCCCCAGAAAGTTTGCCAATTATTAACGAAACCCACATTGTTTGCTGGACACCACCTGGACAGCCAGCGATTAAATGATGACATGCGGCTAAACATGTCATCAGAGGTCAGATTAGGGAGGGGTCCAGAGAAAACTATGGAGTCCGACATCGTTTTTGCGTATTCACACACCGAGGCAATATTAATTTTAGTGACCTCCGATTGGCGTAACCGGGTGTCATTAACGCCGACATGAATAACAATCTTACTTACTACGTTTAGCTTTAGCCAGCAGTTTTAAATTCGCCCGCTCTGGCCCCAGGGATACTTTTGACTATGGCTGCTGGTGTTGCTAACTTCACGTTCCGCAAAATAGAGCTGCCAATAACCAGAGTTTTATCGTCAGCGGGTGTGTCGCTGAGTGGGGAAAAGCCTCCAAGCCGAGGCTGGTGGTGAGCCGTGGGCCTCAGCTTGGAGCTACGCTTCTGGCGCACACTTATCCAACGTCCCGGCTGAACGGGAGTTACCGGAGGACCGCTAGCAGGAGCTAAAGCTGTGCTATGTGGCTCCGCACCGGCTACAGGGGACTGGCTAACTACCGCAGCTACTGGGTGATTTTCCATGATGCGGAGCCTCGCTTATAATTCACTAAGCCTTGCCTCCAACGCGACAAATAAGCTACACTTGTTACACTTACCACTGTCATTAAAGGAGGCAGAGGCATAACTGAACATGTGGCACACCGGGCAAGAGAGAGCAGAGGGAGAAGCCATCGCTAGCAGTAAAGCTAATGTAGCTACCAAGGCTAGTAACGTGCAAACAACAGCTAAGAGATTAGCGAGAAAGTCGTAGAAAGGAGGAGAGCTATGAGTGCTTAAACAGAACGAGTGTGGGTTAAGACTTGGAGTTGACGTTTTAAGCAACTGATGTGAGAAAGCAGGCTAGTAGAATTCACCAGAGCAGCACAGAGACGCTGTCACAGAAACACCGGAAATGACACAACTTGCTTACCGCAATACGTCAGCATGTCAGCACGTCTCCTAAGGCTAATTCTATACCAGCTGTGATTTCTTTCAGGGACATAATCCATTTATCAGCCCCATCTGTGAGTGCTGGCAGGCGTTCTGCCAGACCTATCATGTCCATGAAAGGCCAAGGCTCGTACTGTGTTCTTCCGCTTGGCTATGTTACAAGGGGACAGATGAAGGAGGTGCTGTCGCTTTCTGCATCTGACAGGTCCAGCCGTAGGGGGCTGAGTCTCCTTCCACTTCTCAGTGCCATGCCCCACTGGTTCTGCTGTCTGCTAGCCGCGGCCTGCGCCCCAGTTTCCATAACGCCTTGGAGCCTCAGACTGATGCACTCTGTTGTAGAGCTGGGTTGGGGCTAATCGGTCTCTGCTGGGATGCCCCATCCTCCTGCAGCTGCTCCTCCAGTTTTTCTATTTCCTCAGTCATGTGTCTTACCTTTTCTACAGTTCTTTGAGCAATTTCTTCCATTTTCTGGAGTAGCTGGCTGTCTTGGGCGGCAGTCGGCGTAGCTCCCCTTGAGGCGCCCTCTGCGAGTCCGTGGCCACCCCTCTCAGGTGATTCGTTCTGCTGGTCTGGCCAGGGTCGGGGGTCAATGACGACCTCCCTCCGATATTCTTCCTCCTGGCGTCTCCTTTCTTCCTCCCGGCGCCTACAACAGCGCGCCATCTCTTCTTCCAGCCATCCTGACCAATCTCGGTCTTTTGCGTCACCCAGGGGTTCGTGCCGGGACTCCAGCTTTCTCTCCTTGTGTGATTCTTTTGTGTGAGACTTGGACTTTTCTCTAGGGAGGCTTGAGGAGCTCGCGTGGTAGCCAGGTTTTTTCATAAGGAGGTTCGAACAGCTTAAATGGTGGGACTTGTATTTGTTCTCCCCCGATCGCCCCAGTTTCCCCTTAACTCTTTGTCCTTTGAGGGGTGCTCGCCTTTGTTCGTGGGAGGTGCCTTTTGTGCTGACAGCTTCTGCTGTTTCTGGGTTGCTTGGTAGCTCAGGCTCCTTTCTCTTATACCTACCCTGCTCCTCAGGGTAGGGTTCAGAGTCAGTGAGTTCACCGTCCTCACCGTCATCTGACGACCCATCAGTACTGTCTATATCTGAATTTAGCATTGTGTCCAGTTGTAGCTTTCTCCGTGGCTCCTGTAGCTTTCTCTTCTTGGGCCCTTGGTTGGTGTTTTTAGTCAGAGTCACTGTGAATTTCCCTAATATGTGGTGTTGCAGTTGATGAAATGTTTATTTTTATGTGTCTCATTTGTCCTCAAATCAATAAATTCCTTCTGTTGTATGACGTTAGAGCAATGATTACAGTTGGTTTGCATACACTTAAAGGATCCTATAGGTCTTTTAAGCCAGCTGCCTGCCCTCTTAACTGGGAGATAGCTGTGCATCACTCTGTCTTTAATAGAAGGAGCTCTTTCAAAACAAAAAGTAGGAGGAACTTGAAAAACCTCTTTTAGAGAGGGATCACTTTTAAGGATGTCCCAATTAGATAAAATAATCTTTGTTGAGCTTGTTGACAGTCCGAAGTGTTTCTTTTCTGTCTGTTTGATTGTTGTAGGAGCTGGGGACGTGCAATGGAAGCTGCCTTGGTTTGAGCTGTTGAAATAATAGTCTTGTTATATGATCTATCTAAAAAACATTTGGTCATATGTAGAGACTGTTTTTGAAAATCCTGGTCACATATTCTTCTCAATCTCTGAAATTGACCGAATGGGGTGTTGTTTTTGAGGTGGAGTGGGTGGAAAGATCCATAATGCAATAAAAAATTACGGTCAGTGGGTTTTCTAATCAGTGTAGTGTGTAATTTTTCATCATCCCCTTTAAAAATTGTTAGATCTACAAAGTTGATATTTTCTCTAGAGTTTACCATTGATAATTTTATATTTGTGTTAAGGTGTGTTCACACCGGACCTGTTTTTGTGTTTTCCTCTAGAGACGAGTTTACATACAAAGTAAATCAAAACGGACGATTGAGCATATATTCGCCTGACAGAAACATCGCTTGGGCTCCGAGCGACAGCGAGAGAGCGAGAGAGCGCTGCTGAAAATTATACATTTTGATACATAGATAGGCTATACATATGGCAAAACTCTGTAAAAGTACACCAAAGCATACATTTTCGTTTCCAAATGTAGTATTACACAAAAGACAAAGAAATTATGATTTTTTGTTTTACCTATTTTGGCACATACATACAAAATCCTCCTGCTCCTCGCTCCAGGCAGCTCCAGCTCCAACTCCGCTCACATGCTCTGACTCAGGCATCAGAGCCTCTGAGCTACAGCGATAGATGCATTGGCGCTGTGGTGCTTTACACTAGGACTGCCAGGATTACAGCGGCCCCTCCAAGCGCCGCAACATATTTAACTTCATTGTTTATGCTGCCTGTGTGCTCAGAAGCACACCAAAAATGCATTTGAGTAATTTCGGAGAAGTTATAAAAAAAAAAAATATTACTATAGACTATAGAATAGGACTGACAACCTCTCCAATGTCTCATGTAAATTAATTAACACTATTTGTTGTCTTTTTATAATGCCCTTTTTTTTGCTGCTGCTGCTGCTGCTGCACTGTGTCTCCAGCTGAAAGTGGTGATCTGCTAAATACATTCTACAATAATAAATTAGATTAACTTTTGGTATATAATATTGTTGTCTATATTACGCGTTTTAATGACTAATACTTAAGAATAAAAGAAATAAACACCGAAATAATTAGTGGAAACTTTTTTTTATTGATACTCCTTCTTACTGACATACTAACACACACACACACACTAAACACAATAAACACTGACAGCGGTTCAGCCGCAGACCTGCTGGCTGGCGCGGTTACTGTTCAGATTCGGTTTTTATTATTAACAAAATGTTTTTTTTATTGACTGTATGAATGGTTTTATTTTCAAATAAATATTTGGAAACAAAAATGTATGCTTTGGTGTATTTTTCAATAGCCTACCTTTATGGATCAAAATGTATAATTTTCAGCCGCTGGGTATAAATGCTCAGACAGATGTATTGTCTCTGTGTGTTTTTACATCTATTGTTGCTTTTAATTTGCGGCTATACTTTTAATGAAGCTGACGTGTCATGGCAGTCAAGAACCGCCCCCCTCCCTGAAATTCCCTGATCACTTCAATAATGTCATCAAAGTGAAAAAGCGAGTCTGTTGATTTCTGCCACATTGACGAGCGATTGCAACTGAGCGACAGCGGAAAAAAAAAAAAGTGTTCTTGAGATAATGGTAAAAATACATCAGATCCGTCTGGCTACCCTTAAAGAGAAGAAAAATGTCATCAATAAATCTACAATACATTTTAATGTTTTCACCAAAGGGTTTTTTTCATGATAAAACACATACTCAGACTCCCAGAAACCTAGGTAAAGGCAAGCATATTCAGGGGCAAAACAGACTCCCATACTGGTACCTTTGCACTGTCTAAACAATCGATTTTCCATGCTTCCATGTCTAAAGTGACCATTTGAGGATGTTGATTGGGACTTTATGGTCACTTTAGATGTGGAAGCACTTTATACTAATATTGATCACTCTGATGGACTGAGAGCTGTTAACTATTACCTTTCTGACAGGTAGGATTCAACGCCCCCTACAGGTTTCATAGTAGAACTTACTGAATGGGTGTTGAACAATAATGTGTTTCTGTTTCAAGATCGATTGTTGAAGAGACCTATTGGAACCTTTAAGTATATGCAAACCAACTGTAACCATTGCTCTAACATCATACAACAGAAGGAATTTATTGATTTGAGGACAATTGAGACATAAAAATAAACATTCAATCAACTGCAACACCACATATGTAGTTCATTGTTTAAGTTGCCCATGTGGTTATTTTTATATTGGGCGCACGAAAAGACACTTAAAAGACAGAGTGGCGGAGCATAAATATGCTAAAAAAAACAACAATATCGATTATCCTATGGCACGCCACTTTAACAATTTTCATAATAAGAACAACAGCCTACTGAGAGTGGAAGGTATTGAATACATGGAGCAGTCAATCAGAGGAGGAAACAGACTCAATAAATTATTCATCTCTGGATTTTCAAATTCGATGCTTTGGTGTATCCTGGACTAAATGAAGATATAGATTTTAGGCCCTTTTTATAAATTCATCTCTGATATATTGTTGTTCACCTCTGATAATGCTATTAATTAATGTTTACATTCTGCAAGGCCACTTGATGTGAATTGATGATGAGGTAATTGTCTCTTCCTGTTTGCAACTGCCCCATTGTCAAGGTCTATATAACAAATCACAACTTCTCACTTGGATTCACCATAATAGCCACTTTAGAGGCAGAAAAAGCTTTAACTGGAAGTTTCAGTGACTTGTGCGCACTGTCCGCCGGTCAGACAAACTTCAGCTTACACCGGCTGCGCTCCGTCTGTGCTGACAGTAGACCTGATTTCAGCTGGTGAGCTTTTAGCGCCCCTTCGGCAAAGCCTTTTGGCACAAAACTGCGCCAAGCTGGATCTGATCTCCACCATTGGATGAATTTACCAGGATGGACAGGGTAGAGTGGGACTATTTTTTATTCTGGAAAAATTTGGCTTTGATTCTAATTTCATTTCTTGGGTTAAACTTCTGTACGCTGCTCCATCTGCATCTGTAAATACCAACGGCATTCGCTCAGCATACTTTACTCTCAAACGTGGGTGGCAGGGTTGTCCGTTCTCTCCCCTGCTGTTTAACTTAGCCACTGAGCCACTAGCAATCTGGCTTAGAAGCCAGGATGAGTTTGAGGGCATCACTCACTTTGGCCCCGTCCATAAACTCTCCTTATATGCTGACGACCTTCTGTTGATGACCTCCTCATTCCCCCCAGTTTTGTAAATTCTGGATCAGTTTGGGCGCCTATCAGGGTACAAATTGAACATTCAGAAAAGCGAGCTATTTTTTGTTAACAATTTGTTAACACTTCCACAATCCATATTCCCCTTTAAAATAGCAGAGGAGGGATTCTGATATTTGGGGGTGTTTATCACCAGTTCCTTCAGGGACCTTTTTCTGAAGAACTTCCAGCCATTATTAGATAAATGTAAGTCAAACTTGTCCAGATGGGCTGCCCTCCCCTTATCCCTTGCAGGCCGAGTCAATCTTATTAAGATGGTGATCCTTCCAAAATTTCTGCATCTTTTCCAGCACATCCCGATTTGTCTTAAAGCATCCTTTTTTTGTTAATCTTGACAACAAATGAATGCTTTCATTTGGCATAATAAACCAGCTCGTATTAGGAGACATATTCTTCAACTTTCTAAACCTGAAGGGGGCTAGCACTGCCAAATTTTCGTCGCTACTTTTGGGTCTGCAATATCAATAAACTTCTATACTGGCTACTCCGTGAAAATACAGGCTCTTGTCCACCCTGGTCCCACACTGAGATATCATCATCTTCCTGTTATTTGCATTCTTTGATTTGCTCACAATTGCCCATAAGTGCCAATAAGGTCTCACTTAACCCAGTTGTCACCAATGATGAAGGTGTTTTCTCATCCTTTGCATGTCTGTCAGTTAAATATGGTTTTCCCAATAACCACTTTTTCTGGTACCTTCAAATGCACACACATGCACATTACTGCACAGCGTGTCATTGCCTTTATCACTCTGCTGGCAGATGTACCATCCTCCTCAAATGGAAACATGTCTCTCCCCCATCTCACAACAGTTGGATAGGTGAAATTTTACAATCTCTAGAGTTAGAGAAGTTAAGGTTCTCACGGAGGGGATCGCTGACAACATTTCATAAAACCTGGGACCCCTTGCTAGCCTGTATTAGCAATAACCTTACTGTTACTCCAGATGATGTTGAAAACTCCTAAATAGAAAGAGAGAGACCCCCCCCATTATTTATTTATATATTTTATCTATTTTTATTTATCAGTTTCTTTATTTTTATTTCCTTATTATTGTAATATTTTATGCTGTATGTTAATTATTAACTCATATTATGTTTCCTGTGGCTGCAACTGACATGGGTTGTTAGGAGGGGTGGTGGGGTTTACTTTGGGATTTTCTTTCACTCTAAAGCAGACACTCTGGTGTAATTTGAAATGGATGTACCTTTCTGTATTGTCTGCAGAAAATGAATAAAGAAATTTGGAAAAAAAAGATCTCAGACTACTCTATAAACTGGAATAAATCCTCCGTCCTCCCATTGCACAACGCCAGATGGGATGCAGCAGTCCATATATCACCCATTCCTCTATGCATGGGTCACATTACATATTTAGGCGTCAGTCATGCATCACATCACCGACATTCACAAAAGGTCCCAGCAGAGACTCCATGTCATCCGCAAGCTCTGCGCCCTCTCTGTTGCCCCCCACCTTCTGTCATTACTGTACACCAGTATCATTCAACCCATCCTTCTGTACTGTTCCCCCTGTTTCTACAACATGCTGCCCACCACTAACAGGAACAAACTAGATTCAAGATTCAAGATTCAAGATGCTTTATTGTCACAAGATAATGTACAAGTACATACACTGTGAAAAACTTATGTTGGGTCTTTGCTCCGTGGTTTAAAAACACAATACATAATAATGATACTAGAATAAAAATAATAAGGGATAAAAGCAGGTATGCTAAAAAAAACTAGTTAAAACAGTTAAAAAGTCAAGGCAATATACAGTCATGATGTCGAGGAGTTCATTTGTTGAGCAGTCTCATGGCCTGAGGAAAAAAACTATTTTTCCCTCTGTCAGTCTTGGTCTTGATATGTTCATATCTCCTCCCTGAGGGTAGTACCTTGTATAAGTAGTTGTGGGGATGAGTGGGGTCCTTGATAATCCTCTGGGACTTCCTGAGGCACCGCTGATTGTACAGCTCCTCCAAGCTGGGTAGTGTGCACCCAGTGATCCGCTCGGCTGAGCTCACCACCCTACTGAGGGCCTTGCGGTCTTTTGCGGTGCAGTTCCCATACCAGCTGGTGAGACTGCTTGTCAGCATGCTCTCGATTGTTCCTCGGTAGAAGGCCCTGGTGGTGTTTGGACTCAGGCCAAACTTCTTAAGCCGCCTTAGTCCATATAGGCGTTGTTGTGCCTTGGCAACCACCGCAGTTGTGTGGACTTCCCACTTCAGCTTCTCATGGATGTGTACGCCTAGGTACTTAAAGGACTCCACCCTCTCCACCGCTTCTCCTTTGATGGTGAGAGGAAGATGTGGGACCCTTCCCCGCCTGAAATTGATGATGACCTCCTTAGTCTTGGAGACGTTCATCAGGAGGCGGTCCTCCTCACAGCGCTTCCCCAGGTTGACCACTGCCTCTCTGTATGCCGTCTCGTCATCCCTGGTGATCAGCCCCACCACCACCGTGTCATCCGCGAATTTCACGATGGTGGTGGATGGATGAGAGGCCACACAGTCATGGGTGTAGAGAGAGTACAGGAGCGGACTGAGGACACAGCCCTGTGGTGCTCCGGTACTCAGGCTCAGTGAGGAGGACGTGCAGTTGCCCACTCTCACCACCTGGGGGCAGCCCGTCAGGAAGTCCAGGATCAGGTCACACAGGGCTGTGGGCAAGCCCAGGTCCTGGAGCTTCCCGACGAGCCTGGAACTGGTGAACGCGCTGCTGTAATCAACAAATAGCATCCTCACATAAGTGTTCTGGCCCTCCAGGTGGGAGAGTGCAGTGTAGAGGACGTGGTTTATGGCGTCCTCTGTGCTTCTGTTGGTGCGATAAGCAAATTGCAAGGGGTCCAGGGTGGGGGGGGAGCAAGGAACATATTTGTGCTTTCACCAGTTCCTCAAAGCACTTACTGGCTATAGGGGTTAGGGCTATGGGGTGCCAGTCATTGAGACTGGTCACCTTCTGCTGTTTGGGGATGGGAATGATGATGCTGGACTTAAAACAAGTTGGAACAGTTCTGAGGGAGAGGGACTCATTGAATATACCCGTGAACACCCCCGCCAGCTGGTGGGCGCAGGCTTTCAGGACCCGTCCAGATATGCCATCCGGACCAGCTGCCTTACGTGGGTTGATCCAGCAGAAGGAGCGGCGGACGTCAGCCTCGGTGATGGTGAAAGGACGGTCCTGCTCTGCGTCGGAGGGGGGTTGAGGGGGGTCTGCTCTCCCGCATGGGTGGTAGGGAGGGAGGGGCCAGTTGTGCTGGTGGGCGTGACAGAGGAGTCAAACCTGGCATAGAACATGTTAAGTTCATCCGGAAGGGTGGGTGTTATTTGTGGGGTATGGGTGGAATTTCCCTTATAGTCAGTTATAGCCCGGAGTCCACACCATAGGTGTCTCGGGTTGGTAGTAACGAGCTTGGACTCCGTTTTCTGACCGTACTCCCTCTTTGCCCGTCTGATGGTTGCCATGAGAGCGTATTTTGCCTTTTTGTACTCCTCTTGAGAACCAGATTTGTAGGCCACAAGCTGGGTATGGAGAGCTGACCGTACTTCAGCATTCAGCCATGGTTTCTGGTTAGGCATGGTTTTCACTTTTCTCATGGGGACAACCTCCTCTGTACACTTACTGATGTAGCTAGTAACAGTATCAGTGTAGTCATTCAGATTTCCTGCAGCCTTGAACGCATCCCAGTCAGTGTTGTCAAAACAATCCTGGAGGATGGCTTCTGATTGGTCCATCCAGCGATGCACCGTCCTATAGACGGGGGCTTCCCGTTTCAGCCTCCGCCTGTAGGCGGGGATGAGCAGGATAGAACAGTGATCGGATTTGCCAAAAGCCGGACGAGGGAGGGCTCTGTAACCATTGCGGAAGGGGGTGTAGCAGTGGTCCAGCGTGTTTACTCCACGGGTTCCGAACTGGATATGCTGTTGGAGTTTAGGCAAAAGCTTTTTCAGGTTCTCCCGGTTAAAATCTCCCACGATGACCAGCGCCGTGTCCGGCTGTCGTTTCTCCTGCCGGGTGATCGCGCCGTGGAGTTCCTCCAAAGCAACGTCTGTGTCGGCATGCAGTGGGATGTAAACAGCGGCGATGGTCACTGAAGTAAACTCCCTTGGAAGCCATCCGGGATGACACTGCAACATGATGTACTCAATGTCACGGGTGCTGGCTGTTCCGACTGTCACGATCTTCCCCTGTGTTGCACCAGGCTCGGTTAACCAGGAGACAGACGCCTCCTCCCGTCTTCTTCCCAGAGCGACCCGTGTCGCGGTCTGCCCGGTGGACGGAGAAGCCCGTGACTTCAATGGCATGATCCTATACTCCAGCTGTCAACCATGTCTCTGTGAGACAGATCACATTGCAGATCTTAATGTCAGGCTGGAAGTATGTCCACGCTCGTAGGTCGTGCAGTTTATTTTCTAAAGACTGCACATTAGCCAGCAACATGCTAGGGAGCGGAGCACGGTGTGCACGCCGCCTCAGCCGGACCAGTACGTCAGCTCTCTTTCCCCTTCTCCTCCGCCGCAGCTCCGGGAACATGGAGATGGGTTTCGGACACCTCCAGCGGAGAGTGTGGCTCTCTGCCCTGATGTTTAGTAGCATGTTTCTGCTGTAGATGATTCTCGACATTGCCGACGTTGTATAGCCGAGGTCCCTAACTATACTAAACTGATAAACTACGCTAAACTGATGTGTGCTGATATGTCTAAATATCAGGTTGTAATCTGACACTAAGACACTAAGAAACAATCGTTACCAAATCGTTACAATCATTACCAAACAATTGTTTGTACGTGGAGCTCCCAACGAGTTGCCTTCACCCCTCCTCATGGCGCCAATCTGTCTAACTAACAAAAATAACACACACCGCATCCAAAATCATCAACCATGCCACACCCAACCTCACAGAGCTCAACCATCGAGCTGTCACACGTCTTGCAGGAACAATAACTACTGACTCGGATCACCCTCTCAACCCACACTTCACACTGCTGCCATCTGGGCACAGATACAGGACCCTGAGGTGGAGACGGGCACGCTTCAACAAGAGCTTTGTCCCGTCTGCCATCTCAGCACTCAGTAACCTCCCCCAATGACCTATCTATCTACAGTCATGGAAAAAATTATTAGACCACCCTTGTTGTCTTCAATTTCTTGTTCATTCTAATATCTGGTACCACTAAACGTATAATACAATGAACACAACAAAAAATGCAGCTGGTCACATAATACTTTATGTCCTATTTGACATTCTTAAGCTTAATTGATTCCCAGGGTATATAAGAGGCCATTTCATGTCACAAGCAGCACTGCACATGCAAAGGCCTAGAGTGGTTTCCTGCTTACATTCAAGCCGTAGCACAACTCAGAAGTTGTCAGCTCTCACATAATGCCTAAAACAAAAGAATTATGTGAAGCCACAAAGGCAGCCATCTTGGCACTGCTGGAAATTGGCATGAGAGACAGGTAGCGAAAAAACTGAAGATCTCCAAGACAGCCGTTCATTACAACAAAAAAAACAAGCTGAACATGGCACTACCAAATTGCTACCTGGCCGTGGCAGGAAACGTCTTTCTACCCCACGAGATGACCGTGCACTCATCCGTTCCTGTGTCGGGAATCGTCGTCAGACCTCCAGGGACCTTAAAAATGAGTGGGCACTGTCGAGAAAATGTGACTTGTTCGGCAAGGACAGTTCGAAACCGACTTGTTGAAGCTGGTTTGAAGTCACACAGCACGCAAGAAGCCCTTCATCAATGAAAGGCAGAGGAAGGCCCGGTTACTCTTTGCTCGAGACCACAAGGATTGGACTGTTGATGATTGGGCTAAGGTTCTCTTCAGTGATGAATCCAATTTTGAATTGATGCCCACTCCAGCCAACTTACTGGTTAGGAGGAAGCCTGGAGAAGCTTACAACCCAGACTGTCTTGCCCCTACAGTAAAACATGGGGTGGATCAGTCATGATCTGGGGTTGTTTCAGTCTGAGTGGAACAGGGCAAATGCAATTGTGTGAAGGCCGAATGAACCAGGTCATGTACAGGACTACCCTTGAAAACAGTCTTCTTTCATCAGCTGGAAAACTCTTTCCTGCCTCGAATGACTGGATTTTCCAACAAGACAATGCCCCTTGCCACACGGCAAGGTCAGTTAAAGCCTGGATGGAGAACCACAACATTCGCACCATGCCTTGGCCTGCTCAATCACCAGATCTTAATCCAATTGAAAACCTGTGGAAAATCATCAAACTCAAAATGGAGAACCACAAGCCCAAAAACAAAGAAAATTTGTTTGAATTTGTCCAACAGGAATGGGGCTGCTGTGACAGCAGAACAATGTCAGAAGCTGGTGGAGAGCATGCCAAGACGCATGGCTGCAGTCATCAAAAACAATGGTTATGCAATCAAGTATTAACTCTTGTGTGTATCATGTGTTTAAAGCAAACAGAAAAGAAAACATGGAATGCTTAAAAGTAGTGTTTTTGGCGGTACAATGCCATAGCTATTGATGTAAGAATTTAAGTAATTTTGGTTATTATCAAGAAAACCATGGAAAATGAATAGTTCTTAGTTCTTAAATTAAACTCTCATGAGCTATTTTTGTTGTTATCATTATAATTGTCCAAACAAATGTACCTTTAGTTGAGCCAGGCATTAAAATTAACAAGAAATTGAAGAAAACAAGGGTGGTCTAATAATTTTTTCCATGACTGTATCTATCTATCTATCTATCTATCTATCTATCTATCTATCTATCTATCTATCTATCTATCAGTGTTTCCCCCAGGCTGTCAGAGTTGATTGGACTCAATTTCACTCCACTATTAAAAACAATAGATGATGATCTCCACCGTTGGATGAATTTACCACTATCCATTTTGGGCAGAATAGCAATTATTAAAATGACTATACTTCCTAAAATAAATGATCTATTTTCAATGATTCCAACTCATCCTTCTC
This sequence comes from Epinephelus cyanopodus, assembly GCA_026686955.1. Taxonomy (NCBI): domain Eukaryota; kingdom Metazoa; phylum Chordata; class Actinopteri; order Perciformes; family Serranidae; genus Epinephelus; species Epinephelus cyanopodus. The sequence goes on along the minus strand of CM048924.1, from coordinate 41,719,656 downwards.
TCACCTGGTTTAACTCTCTAGAAATTCTACTGGAAAAATAAAACACCAAAGATCAAACTGACCACACTTAAAAAACACAAATCACAAGGCAACTTAGATGCACCACATTTTTACTATTACTCTCTGGCAAATCAATTGCAGTATATATACAAGTGGACACACTCCAATCACTCAGACCAAACCTGGCTAGGCATAGAACAAACACTCTGTAAAGACATACAGATTTCAGATACTCCATTTCTCAGTCAATTGATCAAACAGCATTCATGTTTTAATGCAATAACAATTGCGTCGGCTCTGACAACCTGGTTGAAATTTCACAAAATCACCAACTCTGCTCTCTCACCATCCCATTTCACCCCCATTCGGAATAATCCTGACTTCTTGAGCAACAAAAAAACACTCAACAACAACTTTCACACATCTAAAACACATTTTTCATACTAACACCCTGGTATCATTTCCCCACTTGGTCCAGGAGTACGGCATCAGGAGTAACCAAGGTCTGGAATATTTACAACTCAAATCATCTGTTCAATCAAAAATCAATATTAGAACCACCACTTTATGCCTTCCCCCCGTAATCTCAGAATTAATGAATATCCCCCTCCCAAAAACACTCCTCTCCAAAATATATAAGATAATATCACAATCTGACAAAACCATATCTCTACCTTCAATGAAATGGGAACAAGACCTCTCCATTACTCCTGATGCTGACTTCTGGACCCAAATCTGTAAAAAATATTTATTTCATGACTAAAAATGTTAACCTACAACTCATACTCCATAGAACCCACTACACTGGGCAAAAAATGTTTAAAATCTGACGCTTACATTCACGCCATCTGGCACTGCACACCCATCAAACACTTTTGGAAAGAAGTCACTGAGTCACTATCCCACTTCATGGGCTACCGCATCCCATTATCTCCCTCATTCTGCCTCAGAGGAGACTTATCAACATTCAGCCTAGATGGAACAAATAGAACAATAGACTTCTCCTTGTGGCCCTAACCAAGAAAACTATCCCCATGAACTGGAAATCACGGAACAGCATATATCTGGCTCACTGGAAAAACGTACTCACTGACTACATCTCCCCCAAATATGCATCCTCCCTTCTCATTAACACAACAGAATCTCAGTCCTTCTGGGGCCTGTATCACGAAGCGAGATCAGCCTTTCCTGGGTTACCCAGAGCTATCTTGGGTTGACTAACCCTAACAATGGCAATCAGGATAATCAGTATCACTACGCTGGATATCAGCTTGGTAACTCAACCCAGGGTTGCTTTATCAATAGCCGTGAACGCGCACGCAGGGGACCAGTCACAATCATGAGAGAAGCGGAGCGTCACTGAGCATCCTCACTGAGCATCCTCGCAGAGCGCTGTATGTGAGGAAAAAAAAGCATTTCTCATGAGGATCAGAGATTAATTCTACTAAAATATGAGGAGGAGAAAAGCAGCATTACAGAAAAGGCCAACACTGTGGCAGCTGCAGGAGGAGGAAACATGTGTGGCAATGCATAACGGGATGAATAATGTTTAGTTTTAGTTTAGATTAGTTAATTTGCCCATAATGTTAAAAAAACAGACAGTATACAATTTACAAGATTAAAAAAAAGAAAAGTGCCGGAGAGGTTAGAAGCCACTAAAAGCTTATCAAAGAAATCCTCCTGTCAAAACATCAAGGAAATCACATAATAGAGAAGAAAAAAACAGGTCAGGAAAGAAGAAATAGAGGAGGAGAGAGGGAAAAATCAAGACACAACAAGGTAGCAAATAAAATTATGTGTAGGTTAAATTACTCATCAGTGGTTCAAGTAGACACAACAAGGTAGCAAATAAAATTATGTGTAGGTTAAATTACTCATCAGTGGTTCAAGTAGCTACAGTACCTGGTATGTATATCTGACACTGATCACACCCTTGAATCCCATGAAATCAGTGCTGTGCAGATGAATTGCGTGTATTACAATTATCATCTAACATCATTGCGTCTGATAAATTGGTCTTCTTTGTCATAACATTATATATGCTACAATGAAGCTTAAAGCTGACGCCACAATTGAATCATATCAACACCAAATTGATAGTCTGAATAAAATCATCCTGATATTGAGCTGTGTTAGAAATTAACAGCTGCACAAAATATACCTAGTCTCCCTCTTTAAAAAACAAAAAGGAAAATCCGTCAAACACCATGAAGTGTAGACATGATAGGCTACTTTCCACATTTCCAGCAGCAAAGCTGTCAATTAGACCCATTATCTTTAACAGGGATCATTTCCTACAACAACAAAAAAATGTTGGCACTAGTTAATGGTGCTATTAAGTGTGCAAATTATCAGTTTCTTTCTTATGAAGGGGTGGGATGAGATTTCAACTTCTTTCCACTCCTTTTTGAACAATCTTTTCATTGACTGTTTTTGTTGCTTTCTTTCCTTTTTTAATGTTCAAAATAAACTTTCAAATCAAAATCAATCAAATTAAACTTCCCGTCACTGGGCTGCATTTCTGTCGGCGGAGTCATTTTTTTTCCGAACATCTGATTGGCCGGTGGGTGGTGCTTTTTATAGGATCAAATTCAACCCTGAACTTACCCTGCTCCGGAGCAGGATAGCCGTCCAGAGTAAGTTACCATGGTGATCTACCCCGATAAGAACTGAACCAGCTTTGTGAGACCAAAAACCCAGGGTTAACCCTGAAGTTACCTCGCTAAGACATTAATCCTGCTTCGTGATACAGGCCCGTGGTCAGCTTTCATTAATTTCTTAACATCCTGAATACCATCTGACTTATTTTTCTTGTCTGTGAGCCAATCACCCATATCATGTTGTGATGTCCTGAGAGGCTGAGAACTCTCGGCCCTCTCAGGACATCACAACACACACGCACACACACAGACATGCATACACACATTGATCCTACCATGTGCACACACACACAGACACACACATATACATACACGTTTACACACACAAAAAAGGGGAAGAGAGAGAAAACATGTATATAAGTATATATATTATTAACTTTTTAATTTATTGATTTATTATTATTAATAATAATAATATTCTTATTATTATTACTATTATTATTATTATCATCATTATTATTATTATTACTATTAATATTATTATTATTAGATGATTATTTTGAGATAGAGAAGGAGGGGACACGGATAAAACATATAAAATATAACTGCTTTTCATTCATTATGGATATTACTAATTATTATCATTATTATTAATGTCGTCGTCGTCACGACTATTAGCACTACTGTTATTAAATAACTATTACATAGGCTCTGTCTCGGGTCCCTGGTGGGCTGGTGTGGGCTGGGCCCTGCCTGCTGTTGGGTGATCCTGGTGGCCGCAGGGGGGCGGTGGACCTGTGTGGGCCGGGCCTGCGTTTCCTGCCCCCTCTTGGCCTTGGTTTGCCTTGGTTTCTACCCTGGGCTGGGTCCATATTGCATGCCTTGCTTTTTTAATGCATCACACACAAGCTCAGGAAAGGAACAAAACAAAACAAAGACAAAACCAAAACCAACAAACAAAAATAAGAATAGGGCAAGTGGGGGCATGCATGTGATGGCCAGCTGTAGGGCGGACCCCGCATTGCAATGTCCACTTTGTTTTTAATGCACCACATGTCTAGTCACAGACCAACACACCTATACATATATATATATATATATATATATATATATATATATATATATATATACACTGAACAAAAATATAAACGCAACACATTTTCTATATACACAAAAGACCATTTCTCACAAATATTGTTCACAAATCTATCTAAATCTGTGTTAGTGAGCACTACTCCTTTGCCGAGATAATCCATCCCACCTCACAGGTGTGGCATATCAATATGCTGATTAGACAGCATGATTATTGCACAGGTGTGCCTTAGGCTGTCCACAAGAAAAGGCCACTCTAAAATGTTCAGTTTTATCACACAACACAATGCCACAGATGTCACAAGTTTTAGGGAGCATGCAATTGGCATGCTGACTGAAGGAATGTCCACCAGAGCCGTTGCCCGTGAATTGAATGTTCATTTCTCTACCGTAAGCCGTCTCCAAAGGCAGGAGTGGTGCCAGCTCACCTCCTGGGCACTGCCGAGGTGCCCCTGAGCAAGCCAGCGAACCCCCCCAACTGCTCAGAGCGCCTGTCATGGGCAGCCCACTCCACTTAGTGCATGCATAGGTCCAGTTTGTGCATGTGTCTGTTCAGACCTGTGTGTAATTGACAACAGAGTGAAAAATTGAATTTCCCCTCGGGTATTAATAAAGTATATAAAATAAAAAAAAATAAAAATAAAAATTAAACATTTATGATGAGAAATCATATAATCCACCACTGCCCTCCCTTCAGTAGAAACCAGAGTGAAATTATCTATTTCTGTGGATATTCTCCTGTCGAGAACACAGCATTTAGCATCCCTTCAGAATTCTACTATCTCTCCATAACTGTTCACAAAATTGGTTTCTACTGCCCTCCCTTCAGTAGAAACCAGAGTGAAATTATCTATTTCTGTGGATATTCTCCTGTCGAGAACACAGCATTTAGCATCCCTTCAGAATTCTACTATCTCTCCATAACTATTCACAAAATTATCTATATTATTTCTAGGGGGCACATCATCTACATCTGTTATACAGTCATTTAGTTTGCCAATACGACTATTAAAAGTCTCTACATAAATAGACAGCATCCACATCAGAGAGGCTGTAAATCTGGGCTAGTAAATAACTAAAGAAAGAATTTGAAACAAAAGCTCTGGAGGATCCTTCAGGAGACAAATAGCAAGTGAAAACTACAAAACAATAAGAATAAGCCAGATATCTTATTTTTAAATCTAACTGCCATTATTCCCTCCATTGATTTATCAATTATGGTGACCACATACCGTTCAAATAATATTCTTTTTAACTAAGAAACCAACTCCTCTAGACCGTTTAACAGCTCTAAAGTGTGTTTTTACAATTATGACCATACCAAGTATACCCGCTCATTTCCACAACTTGATGGCATATTAAATGTGTCTCATTTAATGAAATAATGTCAGGGTTAAACTTTAACAGTACTTTCTTTCTAAGGTCACAAATCCAGACAGTCCATCCATTTATGTTCCAGTGCGATAGTGTGAGTTTATCAAAGTCAGCGGGTTGGGCTGTTGCCCATTACTTGCCGGGACTGTCTCTACTGTGAGGATGATGCGGGGGGCTTCGTTTGTCATTGGCAGCAGCATCATCCGTATGGATGCGTCTCATAAGCCGTCCGTTCTTAGCCAGAATAAATTCCTTTCCAAGTGGGAGTTCTTTAAGCAGAGTTCTGAAGTTGAAGTCGATTAGTCTCTCTGCATGTGTCTTCGCGGAGTTAACATAGACATTCTTAAATGTGTTACAGGCTGAGCCTGAGATGTGTGTGGCTTGAGTTTGTGTGTGTGGAGCTGTGTATGTGTGCAGTTGATGTAGGAGATATGAGATGTTAGTGCGCCAGGTGTGGTGCGTGACGTCAGACAGATGCGTCCAGGAAAAAAGCGAGAAATGTGCCATGTTGTTTACATCCAGCAGCCACAGTGAGGCAGGCTACACAGTTCTGTATGCTGTTTTTTTTAGTTACTTTTCCTCTGTGTAAAGTCGGACACTGATGAGAGAGGCTGTGCATTATTCCTGCAATACTGGAAATAAAGTGCCGTTCTTCAACGCAGATGAAGTCACGGTGTTTATGTGTGGTTGCCGCAACGAGCTAGCACAAGCTAAAGGAGCTAGTGGTCTCCGGAGGTTCCAGTACTACGGTTCGGGGGTCTGCCAGCTTGCCGTTGGTAACACTGGGGGCTCGTCCGGGATTCGTCTGCAAAGTAAGAGACATTCATTATTCGGAAAAAGAAAGGAAGAAATGTGCAGAAAGTGACGGTGCTCGGCAGTCAAGGTAGATACGACGCGGGACAAAAGATGGCGGTGCGCTCAGACCTTAACACCGCAAAACAAAAGAGAATGGATGTAACTAACACAAGTATGAGCAAGAATCCTTTTGTGACGGACATAACAGAGACATGTGGAGCTAACGTGGCTAACGGAATAAATGGCGGACGTGCCGGGAACAGACAAAATACTAATCCCTTCACAGTTAGCATGGAGCTAACACAGGCTAACGGAGCAGCGGGATGGCTGCTCACACCACCTCCATCTACTAACCCCTTCACCCAACCAGCAGTGAAGCGAAAGGAGGCCGATGGTGAGTTTGTAACATCCTCGTGGGTCAGTTACACCCCCGCTGCACCATTACCCACAGTAGTTTCCTTCCCCACCCTTTGCCAAATTAGAAACCCTTTCGCCCAAATGAACAGTGACTGTTTTACCACCAGTGCCCCTGTTTCCCGCGGCCAGGCACTTTTTCCCCCTCAGACTGTGTCATTAGCCACCCCATGTATGCCCCAGCATGTGATACCAAGTCATGCAGTGCAGGACCAAAGCTGCAGCTGCAAGTCCCCAAGAGTTGAACCCCCATCTCACCACCCCTCACCACACTCACACCCCGAGTGCCCCATAGACAGCAGTGATGATGAATGTTATAGACATCCATCAGTTTTAAATTTGCTCAACACCCAGGATATCTTCTGATGACTCCTGAAAACACACACACACACACACACACACACACACATGTATATATATATATATATTTTTTTTATTTATCATGTTTTTATATTTATATACAATATATAAGAATGCAGTGTTGTTTGACCTGCCACTCTGTGACTGTTTAGGAGTTCATCAGAGCGACAGCCTGGGGGAAGAAACTGCCTTTGTGATGGGTGGTTTTGGTGTACAGTGCTCTGTAGTGCCTGCTGGAGTTTAAACAGATTGTGTCCGGGGTGTGAGGAGTCTACACTGATGTTTCCTGCCCGTTTCCTGACCCTTGACCTGTACAGGTCCTCCATGGAGGGAAGATCAGTAGCAATAATCCTCTCTGCACACCTGATTGTCCTTTTCAGTCTGCTCCTGTCCAGTTTGGTGGCAGATCCAAACCAGATGGTGATGGATGTGCAGAGAACAGACTGGGTTATGGCTGTGTAGAACATGATCAGCAGTTCCTGAGGCAGGTTGAACTTCCTGAGCTGTCACAGGAAGTACAGCATCTGCTGGGCCTTTTTCCGAGTCCCAAGAGATTGATGTACCAAGAAACCTGAAGGTGTCCACAGTAGACACTGTGCTGTTGAGGATGGTGAGGCGGGGCAGTGTTGGTGGGCCTCTCCTGAAGTCCACTGTAATCTCCGCAATCTTGAGCGGGTTTAGCTCCAGGTGGTTCTGACTGCACCAGAGGACCAGCTGCTCCACCTCCTGTCTGTATGCAGACTCATCACAGTCCTGTATCAGACCGATGACTGCGGTGTCGTCCACAAATACCAGGAGTTTCACAGAAGGTTCTCCGGACGTGCAGTCGTTGGTATACATGGAGAAGAGCAGTGGGGAGAGGACACACCCCTGATGGACTACTGGGAGCTGGATGTGATGCTCCCCAGCCTCACACGCTGCCTCCTGTCAGTCAAGAAGCTGGTAATCCACTGACAGGTGGAGGCAGGCACTGTGAGCCGGATGAGCTTCTTGTGGAGTATTTCAGGGATGATAGTGTTGAAAGCTAAGCTGAAATCCACTAACAGGATCCTTGCGTAAGTCCCTGGGGAGTTGAGGTGGTGCAGGATGTAGTACGGTCCCATGTTGACTGCATCATCCACCAACTTGTTTGCCCAGAAGGCAAACTGCAGGGGTCTAGCAGCAGGCCTATGATGTCCTTCAGGTGGCGCAGCAGCAGTCTTTCAAAGTCTTCTTGGGGTGATGATGGTGGAGCGTTTGAAGCAGGAGGGTACTTCCCACAGCTCCAGAGATGGCTTGAAAATCTGAATGAAGAGAGGAGCCACCTGGTCAGAGCAGACTCTCAGGCAAGAGAGAGACACACCATCAGGTCCTGAAGCCTTCTTGGTCTTTCTGTCTCTGGAAGAGCCGACACCCTACATCCTCTTCACAGACCTTTAGTGCAAGTGGGGGGTTAGAGGAGAGGGGGGAGGGTGGAGCTGGGGGTGCAGGTAATGTCTTTGTGTGGTTAGAACGTGTGAAACGGGCCTTTTCAAACCTGCAGTAGAAGCTGTTCAGGTTGTCTGCTCGTCTGAGGTTTTCCACAGGGTGGAGGGATGGCCTCCTGTAGTTGGTAAAGTCCTGCAGGCCTATCCAAACTGATGCAGGGTCATTGACTGAGAAGCTGTTTTTTAGACTCTCACTGTAGCCAGTCTTGGCTACCCTGACCTCTTTTGTCAGCTTGTTTCTGGCCTGATTGTACAGGGCCCAGTTCTTGCTCCTGTAGGCCTCCTCCTTGGCCTGGTGCAGCTGCCTGAGTTGGGTGTGAATCAGGCTTTGTTGTTGTTATATGTACAGAGGGTCTTGGTCTGCGCACTCATATCCTCACAAAAACTGATGTAAGATGTCACAGTGTCAGTCAGTTTGTTTAGGTCTGTGGCTGCAGCTTCAAAAACAGTAAGTCAAAGCAGGCCTGTAGCTCCAGCTATATAAGTATATGATATGGAATTGTTAACCAACAGGATAAGGACCTCATCCATTCTGTCTTCTCACCCATTCTCTGTCTTATCATATGGGCAAACACTAACTGCAAGGGGTGAGGTGATTGTAACCAGTGACACTTGCACCCCTCATTGGAGTTTACCACAGCCATACACAGAGTCATGCTCTATGGGACAAGGCACAGCAACAGCTCTTCCAAAGAGCCATGAATCAAATAGACCTCCTGCTTCTAGATATTCTTATCAGCTACTGAGGCAATAAACAAGCTTTTCTCAAAATGTTGACTCCATCTTTCTCTTTCCTTTTTACAGGTGCTCTTTTTGTTAATCACGTCATATTCAAAGATCGATGGTTCAACCGCTAAAGGTTGACTCAGTGACTGTAAAGTATATGCCGTGTAATTATGTCTGTCCCAGACTTGACTCACTATTGAATAGTGTGTTGACTTCCTCTCTCAGGTGCTGTTACTCCAAACAAGGCCCAGGACTGTCAACATATTCACAGTGTTATGTAATAATATCTGCAAAATGTAAAAACCCTGTGTGGGTGTAAACCCTTGCAGAGTCATATGGGTCACATGTGAGCTCTTACTTTCAGAGTCGTTAAGGTCACAATGTTCGTTGTTGACACACATGGTCATCATGTGAGTCGTTAGGGTCAGGTGGGACCAGGGGTGAATGGGTGTGAAGTCGTCTTGGAAGGGATCCCAAGACTGCATTGTAGGTGGGTGATAAGTGGCCACCTCCACTGTTTAATGATTGTTGTTCCAGCTTGAAGTAGATGGCTTCTTTTATTCTTCTTTCAAACCATCTTTCTTCCCTGGCCAAGATGTGGACATTGCTGTCCTCAAAAGAGTGTCCCTTGTCCTCTAGATGTAAGTGGACAGCTGAGTCCACAAGCGCATGGCACAGCACAGGAGAGCCAGCTCATCACCACCTGACTCTAACAACTCACATGATGGCCAGGTTGGTTAACGACTCACAATGTGACCTTAATGACTCTGAAACTAAGATATCTCATGTGACCCCTATGACAAGGATTCACACCCACTCAGGGTTTAAAGCCTACAACTCTGTAACAGTCATTTAGAACTGAAGAAGCTTCTTGGATGAGAAGCAAAACATCTTCAAGAAATGCAAGCAAGTCCAGTTGCCTACCATATAGCAATTACTGTATGAAAATGTAAAAATGTACCTCTGCAACATGATGTGACATGGCATGGTGATGGAAAATGTAACGGTATGTACAAAGACTGAGCTAATTGTTTGAAAGCTTGTTCTAATTAGTAACACTTTGTTCCCTTTAAAGGTTCCCAGTCCTGTGTGGGATGTTAACGGACTGGTGGTGCGCTGAGGCTGAAGGAGCATGGTGAAACACCAACCCTTACAGGTCTATGAGAAACAGGTCTTTGTGTCCTTTGTCACGGGGATCTATGGTTGCCGCTGGAAACGCTACCAGCGTTCCCAAGACGAAAGCTCCGCGGTAAGACTGATAAGTATGGATTATATGCTAACCTGTTTTGTGGAAAATTCAAAAATGATTTTAGTACTTGTTTTAGTACTAGTGCTCCTATTTGAGTAAAATATTTTTTCAATACTTTACCCATTTCATTTAGCAAAAGAAGCCAAATGTTAAACATTAAATTTATTTTCTTTCTCTATCTTCATCCACCCGAATCACACCTCTGCACCAAGCTAGAAAGAGCCAGACCACTCTGCTTGAGCCTTTACTTAAGCTCTGAAGTTAATCAGTCATTATGCAGAAACAGAAAGAGATAGCAGATAAAGATAGGGTGTAATCTTTCAACTGCTTATTACACTTCAGCTGTTGTAGCTGTAGTAGGTAGGAGGAACAAATATATATGTCGAGACAACACACACATTGAGTCAAAACAAATCATTTAAAAGTCTAATCGCTGTGGGGACAAATGAATCCTATTTGTCCTGCATCTCAGCAGCAGATATCTGCGTCTGGACAGAAGCAACCTGAACTCTCCATGAAGTGGGTGGTCTGGATCTGCCAGGATCAGTCTCGCCTTTTTCACCAACCTCACCTTGTGCAGATCGATGACGTTGCTTAGGGTTGTGCCAGCAATTTTACTGCACACCCTGACAATTCCCAACAGTTTTTTCCTTTTCTTACATGTTAAAAGTCTGAACCAGCAGATGTTCAAATTTATTAAAGGCTGGATAAAACAAGAATAAAACATTCTCATAAAAGTAGAATCCACATTAAAACCATGGAGCTTCCGATAAAAATACATCCGCTGATGAGCCTTCTTACAAAGTGAGTCTGCATGGGTTTTAAAAGTCAGCCTGTCACCAAGAACAGATCCCAGGCATTTATACTGGTGTACATTTTCAACATGTACACCAGAAATGACCACAGGTAAGGTAACTGTACTGTTCTTTCTAAAATCAATAACCATGGGTTTTTATTTTATTTTTTTTCAATACTTTTGGCTGTTAATGCATATGGCATAAATATTGGCAAGGATTGGAGTTTTTTTTTTTTCTTGTGAGATTTAACAAGCTAGTGAGTGCTAGAGAGAGAGAGAAAGAGAGAGAGAGACTAAAATAATATAAATAATGGAGGAATGGACACATACTGGGACTTTATGACTGCTTCAGAGGTGGGCAGTCACCACTTTTTTTCTTCTTTCTTGTTTACCATGACTTTGAATCTGAATAAATCATTAAGCTGTATAAATCATAAATATTTCTTTCTTAAAATAAACTGAACAATTGAATCATGGAAAATCTAACCAAGCTAACAAGGTTTAGCATTTTCATATTGACAGAGATTCAACATGTATATTTGTATGCGTGATCTAAGCAGCTAACTAATTTTAGTTCAGGCATGTAGCCAACAACCCAGTGGGCTTTAAGAGGTTTTATATCTTAGGAACTCCTATAAAAATGAACTGCTTTGCAGTGTCAATGGCAACCAGACGTAGCATTCAGTTATGACCTGTGTTTCTTTGTCAAAACATGTAGCAAAGAAAAGGGGACTTTTAATTAAAGTTTTATTGTGGGCAGAATTTTAAATGTTTTGGCATCATCTTGGCATGCTAAACTCCTAACTACAAATACAAATACACCATGCTAAACTTCACCAGACCGCAGCCAAAGAAGGCACTTCTGGCACTTGTCGAGCTACATGTTTTAGCTGCTTGTCCCTGGACTTCTAAGTCGACGACCACTCACCATCTGGCGTCCCTGGCATTTGCTTGTCTGACATTTTCTCTGCAGTTGGCTCATTCTGGTGTCAATATTAACTCCTCTGGCTTCTCCACCGTGCCTCTGGCAAACTCCCTTGGTGACCGGCATGATGTTCAAGTATTCCTCAGCACAGCTGCTGAAGCTCAATACATACACCCGCCAAGCATGTATGTCCACCATCAGGGAACTTGGACTCCTGCACTGACCCCGCTACATCCATAGAAGCTCCCGGAGAAAGTTTATTTACCATCATCCTCAGTCTAACCACTCTGCTCCAACAATCCCTGCTCTATGATCAACAACTGGCGTATGCTGGACACGTCATCAGAGCGTCGTCGCGCTGGATGTATGTACTAGACAGCTGCCTCCTGAGTGCGAGGGAAAACCGAATCTGAGGTTCACGGAGCGAACTACACTGTATGTATAAGACGGCTGCCCGCTAAGACCGGCAGAAAACCTGGATGCTAAGATTTGCAGAGTGGACTTGACTGTCCTTCCCCCTTGCAGAGACCTGCCATTCCTTCACTGGTCAAAATTGAACTTTTTAATACACAGTCTCTATCAAACAAGGCATCTTTCCTGCAAGATCATATCCATGAAAATGGACTGGATCTCCTGTGCCTTACAGAAACATTGCATGGGCCCGAAGTTTTTTCTGCTCTTAATGAAGCCTGTCGCCCCGGTTACTACTACCTTGAGAAAGCATGCAGCACTGGCTGCGGTAGCGGTCTTGCAGCAATACATCGGCATGACCTGGTGCTATCCACCATCCCTCTGCCTGTACTGTCATCGTTTGAATGCCTTGCATTCAAATGCAAACCTCCTCCTTGACCTTTCTTCTTATTTACCGCCCCCCTACTCCCAGAGTTTCACAAGAGTACCTTGCTGCAGTCAAGATGGCCGACAAGGCGCCGCCATACATCCAATCCATGCCGGAAGTCACAACCGGAAGTTGGTTAATCGCCGCTCGATCCCAGAAATATGACAGAGCTAAAACAAAAATAAAAGCTTAAAAAACACGTACGTTTACACATAACATAATTTTATGCATTTTGTGCAGTTACATGTTTATCGTAACGGTATAAGTGACTAGTTAATTGTCTCGCCACGACTTTATAGGCTACTGTAAAACTCAGAAGTTAGTTAAAAGCCTACAATAATATCACTAAGTTATAATGCTAACGTTTCATGGATTTAACTTTAATATCAACGTTATGAATACAAATGTAAATATTATGTTTGTGTGGTGGTGGCCACACACACACACACACACACACACACACACACACACACACACACACACACACACACACACACATTCACAATAGGACTGAAGAATAACTAAAGTTAAATAAACTGAATTCTCAGATTAAATAAACTGAGAATTAATAAAAAATGAGAATTTACACAACCAAATAAACAGCACTTTCAGATTAGGCTGCAGTTGCAACATGCACACATGATCACAACAAATGTCATACTTACTTTCACATTAGCATATGGTTAATATTAATTTATGTAAAAAAGAAGGCACTGTAAATCATTGGTGGTACAGTGTAAGGGTTGTACTGCCCAGACATTATGCATTAATCATATGATCCTTCCTTTATCTCCTGGATCACAGATTACCTGAGAGGAAGCGCACAGTATGTGAGGTTGGGGAACTGTGCTTCTGGGACATTAATGAGCAGCACGGGAGCTCCACAGGAGACTGTCCTGGCTCCATTCCTGTTCATATATATATATATATATATATATATATATATATATATGTAGATATATAATTGTTGGTCCATACCGGAAGTTTCATACATACCGGAAGTCATTTTTTTTGTAGTTTTTTCCCCCAGAAGTTGGTTTCAAAGTCTTTTTTATATTATTTATTTTAGCAATACATTTACAAACTTTGAAGCAACCAACAATTATAACTATATATGTATATATATATATATATATATATATATGTATATATATATATTATAAAATAAATAATAATATTAATAATAATAATAATAATAATAATACAATTATTTCAACAGTTATTTCAAATGCAGTCATGTTTTGTTTGGAATAACATTGACCTCAACAAGTTAAACCTACAAAAATTGCAGAAAATCAGCAAACACATGAATTTTAGTTGGAATAATTTTAACAAAGATTAAAAAAGGTGAACACTTTCATTTATTGGGCTTCAGTTGCAACATGCAGAATACTATCAGGTCATTCAAAACAGCTGAAAACCATGGACAACAAATGTCATACTTACTCTTACATTGGTATGGTTAATTGTAACTATTTAACTATTAAATGAACAGTATAATTAGATTGTCATATTGTCAGATGTATTCTATTATATTTCAGGAACACATGTAAACACAATATTACACTATTGTACTGGCAACATAAAGAGGGAGACTTGGAGTTCTGTTGTTATTACGTTTTTATTTCAGATATCCATATCAATCTCAAAAGTAGAAAAAAAAACCAAAGAAAAAAATGGAAAAACAGTAAAATAATTTATTTGTTTGGTCTATAAAATGGTATAAAATGTCAACCACTGTTCCACAAATCCCAAGATGCAGCCTAAAATGTCTTGTTTTATCCCAAACAAATATCATTAAACATTACCGTTACATGTAGAAGTATATGATCTCAAACAGACATTTCTCATCAACATACCATGGAAATGAACTGCATTTTCCGTATGGTTTTTCAGGTGCCTCTGGATCGCGCTCTCATTTTTGATTTTAAATTTGGGGCAGAGAGGACATCCAAACTTGGATGGTGAAAGGGTTGTGTGCCCCAGACTGGCTTCGTCACTCAAAATAGAGGGGTGCATCTGAAAAAAGGAGAAGTCAATCAACATTGATAGCTGGAAAACATACTGAACATCAACCATATTTTACCGATCTAAGGGACTTTTCCTTATCTGCTGCGAGGGTCCAAAGGACAGAGGGATGTCGTATGCTGTAAAGCTCTGTGAGGCAAATTGTGATTTGTGATATTGGGTTTTATAAATAAAATTGATTGATGGTGGGGGAGGCACTACAGCTATTTATGTATCCACATGTGTATGTGTATCAGTGCTCTGCATTACTAAAACATAATACAAATGTATTTTTTGCAGACACCCGGGGCTATATACATTATTTATCTGACCTGGTTAACCCTCGGGGGTCACTCATGAGACGACTCTCGTTACTATTTTTAGAATATCTCCGGAAAAAAAAGATGTATGATTGAGCAGTACAGGGTTGAGGTTATACAAGCATTAATACCCAAGGAGACCAGGCGAACCAAAAATTGGGGAAAAAATGGCTTGTGTGCAGTGAGTGTGTGCAAAGATGTTTTACACCACAACACACCAAAATGCAGAGGAACACATATTAACCCGGCTGCAAACTACACATCTAAATTAACCAACACATCAAGCAAGGGCAGTTATAGTCTCTGACCAACATTAACACTGTTTACACAGACATTGATGAAAGGGAGCACACCAGACCTTGAGCAGCCAACGTTAAGTTAATACCAATCATGCCCTCGTTTTTACACAACAAATGTAGCTAAACCCACCATCTGGTGGTAGTAATTTGTGCATGCCGAGATTCCCTACATAGACGTCCCCCTAATGATTTGATACATTACGTAGAATTGCATCTTAGAGAACCTAACACACGTGTTAAAATATATTGAAGATGACGGCGCATATAAACGCAGCGGCTTGGTAGTCTATGCTAGTGCTAGCTACTAGCTAGTACTGGTAGTGCTAAGTGCCGAACAGAATTTCGTTGTACAATGTACAATGACAATAAAGTTGTCTAATTCTAATAATTAAAAGACTTGTTCCCTTACCACTATTTCTTTTAGTCATGCGTGTATTGCATTCTTCTCTTCATCTTCTCCGTTGTCTTCTTCCTCTTCTTCTTTGGCGAATAATACACACACAGACCAACTTCCGGTATGGACTTCCGGTATGGATTGGATATATGGCGGCGCCCATGTCCGCCATCATTTCTGTAGCTGGGTCCCTCTCGAGTTTCAGGACCCACTTGGTACACTCTGCACAACCTCTGCTAATGTCATGATACTTCGAGACGTTAACATTCATGTGGACACCCCCTTGTGTCACTTTGCTGCTGACTTCCTCCATCTACTTGACTATCTTAACCTGCAGTAACACGTTGATACACCCACTCACTCAAGGGGGCACACACACAACTTACAGGTACATGATCTAGGGCTGTCGGACCACAAAGCCATATTCATGGAGATGTCTTTCTCCCTCTCACCCTATTCTAAATTGAAGCAGCAAATCCACTTTAGAGCTATGAAAAACATCGACTCAGAAGCCCTTGCTTCAGATCTCAGGTGCATGTCTTCTGGCTCTACTGCTCTCTCCTCAGTTACTGAGACAGTGGATTTCTACAATCAGTCCCTGACCAGCCTCCTGGACAGTCATGCCCCCATCAGGACCTGTATGGTCACCCTCTCACGCTCAGCCCCTTTGTACACTAGCGAGCTGCAGAGGACGAAATCACCTGGACATATCCTTGAACAGCGCTGCAAAGCATCAGGACTGATTGTACATAAGCAGGCCTATGGGGAACACCAAAAGGACTATGCCAAATCTCTCAAAGAAGCACGGTCCCAGTTCTATTCCATTGTCATCAACAACAACCCCAGCAACTCTGAGCAGCTCTTCTCTACTTTCAGTCACTTTCTCAAACCGCATACCAGCTCTCACCTGGATGCCACAGTGGAAAAGTGCAATAACTTTATCAACTTCTTCAGGTATAAAATAACAACCATCTGCTCCCGCTTCTAGCCCCTCAGCCTCTCCGACTCATATGACCGACCCACTGCCTGGGCCTTCCAGACCTTTCAGTCATTTTTCTCCTGTCACACAACATGAGGTTGAAGCCATAGTCAAAAAGATTGTTGGGATCAACATATATATTTTGGGAACATAATTTTAGGTCTCACACGGCGGTACCAAATATGTTGGGATGAATATATTAGGTCTCACCAAGGGGCACCAAATATGTAGGGATTTAATTGGCTATCGGAAATAATAATTATTAATAATAATTACTAATTATGTGAAATAATGTGACTTAATTAACATGAAATCACCTCGTGGGGCATCATTCCCGTAAAGGGAAAAATGATAGCCAGTTAAAGATATCAGTCTTGTAAAATACGCTAAACTATTAATTTGGAGTTTTGATTAATAATTAAATTAATGACAACAACCAAAATTAACAGTAATGCCTGAAGGATCTCGGACTTCTTGACACAGCAGAGGCTGACTATTCATTCACTCTTGTGCAACATTAAACAGACAGCAGGTATGATTCCAAAGAATTATATTTATTCACAAAATAGCAAAGCAAAGCAATCCAAAACACACAAATTCTAACTAACTTATATACAAGCTTGGTGTGTATATCTGTGTGTGTGTGTGTGTGTGTGTGTGTGTGTGAGGGAGAAAGAAGAGAAAGACAAAGGCGGGTGTGGCGATCAAAGAGCCATTTGGTCTACAAAACAAAATGGCTGACAACAGGGAACTACAAGATGGCCGAATCAAAGCTGGCTTCAGGTCGGGGGAGGTATTTGTCTGACCGTATGGTCAGGACAAAGACAAAGGAAAAGCAGCGGGAACTTTGAGATGCCTGTTTGGGTGTAGCTCTGTTGAAAGCCTATTTGTTAATCAGTCTATGTGAATGCTGTTTGTGTTGCAAACGGTCTGGATTAGTGCAGAGATTGTTTAGTTGTGTGCAAGAATCTGTTTGTGAACAGTATTAGCAAACCAAACACTTAGCTTTGGCGAAGCGAACTAATCAATGACCTAACTGCAAACTATCACAACAATAACTCAATGACAGCATTACATCACATACAACAAGTTAAACAGTCTTGCTTAGCCTGTAAAGCTGTGATAAAGCTATGCCCAGTTGTTACATTACTGATCCTTGAGTGGATGGGAGAAGGTGTCACTTGGTGGTGTACTGCTTTGTTAGCCGGCATAGAAGGCTGGGAAGAGCTGTGGTTCCAGCTGCAGTCTTTGCTGTGTCCTTTGTTTCAAAAGTTCTGATCTGAGGAAGCCAGTCACTCGGGTCCTTGCAGAGTTAGATGCTGGGTGCTAACTCACTTAGTTGCTGGCAAGCTGGTTGCAAACGTTGTGCTTGCACCTGTAACTTTCTGGTTCAGGTTGGAGAGTCTGTGATCACATGCCCCACCTTTGATGGTTCAGGGCAAGGAGCAAGGGTCTGAGCATCTGGGCTGGTCCAGGCCCAGCCAGAAAGAGGTGTGGGCTGCTCTGCTGTTCCCAAGTAAGAGCGAGTTGTCTGAAGGGAGCAGACCTGACATCAGAGTCACATGTCACTGTAAAGGTCCTGTCCAATCAAGTTTTGGGACTTGAGTCTCACTGAGGTCTGAGTTTAGACCCCCTGTGGAGATGGGTGTCACATAGCTCTCTTTGTTTGAAGACAAAGAGCATGCAGAGGAAAAAGCCTTCAAATGTCCCGATTAGAGTTTAACATAATGGCAAATCCTATGTGGTCCTGTGAATCCCAACAAGATGAAAGCATCCACTTGTGCACTGGACCCCCTGCCCACAGTCCTGGTTAAGTCCAATCTTCCTGCCATCAGCCCCCTCATTACCCAGATGAAGAGCAGGGAGAGAGTTAAGCATCCTGACAGCCTGGTGGAAAAAGCTGTCTTTAAGTCTGCTGGTCCTGGCCCGGAGACTCTGCAGTCTCCTCCCTGATGGCAGCAGGCTGAAGAGGCTGTGTGACAGGTCGGTGGGGTCACCAGTAGGGCTGACCCAAAAAATTTGAAGCTTCGTTCGATGGCATGGGATTCGATTGTGAAAAAAAAATTTGATGCTTCGACGCTTTTTTTCCCGTTTTTTGGGGGGAGGCCTTAAACGCAACACTAACACCGTCAATGAGCCCTGAGCACACTCAGAGCCGCTCTGAGTCTGGTGTCAGAGACACTTCTGATCTTCTGAGTTGCGCATCTGTTTAATTGTGTTGCAGTGTGCGCCGAGAGTTTTAATCTAAGGTGCTCACAGACTCGGGCGCACTACGGAGTGCAGTCCGCACGGTCACAAAATGTGAGCTTTGTGCGCACAGGGCTTGCAGACATCCGCTTTCAGTCTCCGCGCGGACCTGCGCGGACCACCTCAGGAACATCGCCAAACTCCGTCCATCACTCACTCTGGCAGATGCAGAGGAGCTGGTCCATGCCTTTGTCTCCTACAGGCTGGACTATTGCAATGCACTCCTCAGGCATCATCATGTTCCCTCCGCTCCTCCTGCACCACCTAAAAAGTCCCAGGACCAAGCTCCACACCATGGGGGATCAGGCTTTCAGCTCTGCAGCTGCCTGTCTGTAGAATGCCCTACCAGAGCACCTGAGGGCACCGCAGTCTTTGGACACTTTTAAATGTCGCTTGAAAACCCACCTTTTTAAAAGAGCCTACTTGTGTTGAATTTTATTGTTGTTTTTATGAATTGTATTGTAGCACTTTGAGATTATTTTATAATGTAAAGTACATTACAAATTTATTAATTTATTATCATTATTATTATTGTTATTATTATTATTATTATTATCGGGTTGTTTTGTTCGATACCTTAAAGATATCGAGTTCTGAAGAACAAATAAGGGAAACAGGTTGCCAGTCACGTTAAAATGTTTCATCAGCAAGGACGGTGCTGTGCTGACGTAACAGCCACATGTAGTCGTGGTATTACTGTACAGGAAAATAGTGCTTACTTTTTGTTTTCTTATGATAAACTTGAGAGTTGAACCTAGTGTTGCCACACTACTCCGACCGACATCCATGAGAGAGGACTCTCAATAGTAATGAGTTAGGTTCAGGTTATATTAACTGTTCTGCTGCTCATGTATGATAAGAGAATGTTGGGACGTCAGCCACATGTTTTAAACAATAGAGAGGCCTCAACAAAAATAACCAGTCTAAGAACAAAGGATACGCGACAAGCTTCCATTGGTCTGGTAACTATAAAAGTGTAAATCACTTTTGAAATTCAAACTCTTGCTCCCTGTTGGGCGACAGCAGCCAGGCTCAGGTAGAGTCAGATGGAACGCCCGCTGATGTCACTGAGACTTTAATTGCCGCTGCGTGCTTACGCACCTTGCAATCCCTGAGTGATGAGTTGCTGTAAGGAAGCCAAAGCTTTCTGTGCGCAAGTTACTGCTAGGGAGCATCTTAAAAGTTTGAATTCAACCGACCTAGGCCGCCCTTTTGTTTCTTGACTCGCTGGATGAGGAAAGACACTTTTTCTTTTTGTTCTTAACACTCCATGGAGAACCATGGAACCATGCCACCGAGGCCCTGCTTCTTCAATCGAGTCGACTCAGCTGATCCCTCTTCTTCAAGACTGCTCATTCTTTTACTTAAAGCCTCAGTGTGTAAAAATGGTGAGTAACAGTGACATCAGTGGTCAAATTCTAGATTGCAGCACTCACTCACTCACCCCTCCCATCGGGTAAGTGACGGTGGCCTTGTAAGACAAGAAAGCCTTGCGCAGACAGCAGAGATGGCACCACCTGTGAGTTTTTCGAGTTTTTCAGGAGTATCTAGGGACGAGGTGAATATTTATTTAGGAATCTGAACCATGTTATGATATGTTATAGCTTACCAGTGAGATATAGGTTATCTGTGAGATATATGTTAGGAGTGTATTATTTCTAATTGTTTTGGTAACACGAGTAAACATTAGCACAGTAATGCTAAAACAACACGTTTTATGTGATAGTCATGGCACAGTGCGGCAAATATAGGTTGGTAGGATTATAATATATGCGTTTCCAAAGTGTTCTTCCACAGGACACAGGAAGAGGAGGAAGACGAAGAGGGAGCGGAGGAAGACCAGGGAGGCGAAGGGGGCGAGGGGTTAGAGGCGGTGCAGGAACAGCCAGGCGAGGAGGTAACGTTAGTGTCTCGGCTACCCAGAGGGAAGAGGAGGAGGAGAGGGTGGCAGCCTTCGCAGCAGCACGAGAGGAATCAACAGATTAGGCTGTAGGCTAGGCTAACATTTAGCTGTAGCTCTGGGATAACGTTAGCCAAGGCTAAGCCAAAATGATTTTAAAATATCAGATTGAATTTACCTGTCTAGCAGAGAGCAGGCAGCCTCCGCAACCCTGGTGAAATCCTTCTCCTTCAGGAGTTATTTCCACCTGGAATAAGTAACGCCGATATTAATTCGGATTTGTCCCGTACTCACTTATCTGATCTTTTTCTTTTATTTGGTCACGTGGTTTCTCTCTTACGGGGGCAAAACATATGTGTGGTCCTCCATTAAAAGTGGTATAGGTATAGAGTTGGCAGTTACACCTAGAGTAAAGCTACTGAAGACCAGCAAAATGTTTTCATTTATCCTTTCAGGTGGGTAAATGTCACCTAAGCACCTTCAGATTTTATCAGTAGTGTACCCTTAATAGCCTAGATAACTTGTTTATATGGTTTGTATTGTGCTTCGTGATATTGTTTGAGGGAACTGTAACGTAAGGTGGATGCAATTGTCATTAACGCTCAATGGGATTTAAGCTGTTATTACTTTCATTTTGACAATCTAACCTGTGACAACACATTAGCTCAGGTTGTAAGGACTGTAACTGTTGGTAGCTGTTGTTGATTTTGTTTAAATATGTTGAATTGTAATTTTATGGGTTATTGTTTGTCGAATGATTGAGCTAAGCTAACTAATGCTAACGTCAGCTGTCACTTCTTGCCATAGCAACGGTAAACATTCACGTATGTATGGGCTGATGGGATGTGGAGGTGCAGAGTCAAGCTTCATTGTAAATATAGTTAAGATACTGTAGGCCTAAGTAGCACATGTGAGCAGTAGAGATACAGCGTCCAACTGAAACTGTTTGAGAATTAGCAGTACTGTTATATTTTCTGCCGGACCTGTACAGTATACTAACTTGTTACACAGTCTTTATTTCATAAGGACATTTATACTATGATATTTAAACCAACCATTCGTATTATGAAACATAAAATTAAACTTTTAGCTTCTGAAGTATTTATTTAGACAGCTCTGATAGAGGTCAGAATTTATCAGGAGGACGCTGCTTTGCTTCAAACAGTTTCACTGTATGAACCTGAACTGTGTGTGACCTTTTGGATGTGAACACAGAACATTAATTAACATTCGATCCTGATACATTAGATCCAGATAGGCTAATTAATGAAGTTAGGCTGCTGTGTCTCGTGCGTAAATGTGCACAGTGGGGAGACGCATGTAACGTTTCTACTGTGGTTGCATCTCTGCAGATATTAACTCAAATATCTTTTGGGGAGGGGATGTTTATAGTCAGCACTCCCGCACCTCCAACTGAAATCATGTTCTTGCAGCTATGGGTTCATCCGCTTATTTATGCGCCATCTATGAACCACATTCACAACCAAATGTATTTCCCTGCACAACCAAGAATGAAAAATCAACCATCACAGCAGTATTGATACTTTTCTTGATAGAACAGAATGAAAGGAAGCAGTTTTCTGTAAAATGTGCAGATTTGGGTTTTCGTGAGCTGATCAGTACTGAACTAACAATGACTGTATGATATTTAAACCAACCATTCGTATTATGAAACATAAAATTAAACTTTTAGCTTCTGAAGTATTTATTTAGACAGCTCTGATAGAGGTCAGAATTTATCAGGAGGACGCTGCTTTGCTTCAAACAGTTTCACTGTATGAACCTGAACTGTGTGTGACCTTTTGGATGTGAACACAGAACATTAATTAACATTCGATCCTGATACATTAGATCCAGATAGGCTAATTAATGAAGTTAGGCTGCTGTGTCTCGTGCGTAAATGTGCACAGTGGGGAGACGCATGTAACGTTTCTACTGTGGTTGCATCTCTGCAGATATTAACTCAAATATCTTTTGGGGAGGGGATGTTTATAGTCAGCACTCCCGCACCTCCAACTGAAATCATGTTCTTGCAGCTATGGGTTCATCCGCTTATTTATGCGCCATCTATGAACCACATTC
Source organism: Epinephelus cyanopodus (assembly GCA_026686955.1). Classification (NCBI taxonomy): domain Eukaryota; kingdom Metazoa; phylum Chordata; class Actinopteri; order Perciformes; family Serranidae; genus Epinephelus; species Epinephelus cyanopodus. The sequence continues at coordinate 41,696,793 of CM048924.1, read as the reverse complement.
ACAACCAAATGTATTTCCCTGCACAACCAAGAATGAAAAATCAACCATCACAGCAGTATTGATACTTTTCTTGATAGAACAGAATGAAAGGAAGCAGTTTTCTGTAAAATGTGCAGATTTGGGTTTTCGTGAGCTGATCAGTACTGAACTAACAATGACTGTAGAATATAATAAGCCTCCCGCCCCATGTGTGTATATGTGTGTAGCTTTGTATTTTGTATGGTGTGTTCTGTGTGTTTTTTGCTTTGTATTGTTTGTTGTTGTGCAGTTGTATGTTTTGGTTGTGGGGGACTGCGGATGTAAATGATCTTTGAGCTAATTCTGGTGCAGTGTGTCTTTTATGTTAAAAATTGTACACTGTCCTAATTCTTATGACTGGTATATTTTATAGAAAACAATAGCCTAACCCAAAGATTACAATAAATTAAATGGTATTACAAATTAAGCTCTTTTCTAAAAGTTTACTACCTACCTACTAGAATCCCACATTCTGTGTTAAATAGGCCTAAAATGTATCTAAACTATTTACAATGAAGCTTGACTCTGTACTCCCACATCCCATTAGCCCATATGTGAATGTTTACCGTTGCTATGGCAACAAGTGACAGCTGACATTAGCGTTAGTTAGCTTAGCTCAATCGTCCGACAAACAATAACCCATAAAATTACAATTCAACATATTTAAACAAAATCAACAACAGCTACCAACAGTTACAGTCCTTACAACCTTAGCTAATGTGTTGTCACAGGTTAGATTGTCAAAACGAAAGTATTAACAGCTTAAATCCCTGAGGAATTACACTTAGTGACAGTTGCATCCACTCATATGCAGTTACCTTACGTTACAGTTCCCTCAAACAATATCACAAAGCACAACACAAACCATATAAAAACAAGTTATCTACTAAGGGTACACTACTGATAAAATCTGAAGGTGCTTAGGTGACATTTACCCACCTGAAAGAATAAATGAAAACATTTTGCTGATCTTCAGTAGCTTTACTCTAGGTGTAACTGCCAACTCTATACCTCCGCTCCACTGAAAATGACTTGTGTAATGGAGGTTACTACTTATCTTTGGATGAATGAATGAATGAAGTTAAATAAAAAAAAAAATGAATGTGTTAAGTAGATGACCCTCAGACATTTTCTTGTGTCTTTTTCAAGCACAGATATACCAGTTTACATATCTTTCAACTATGACATGTTTTTGTTTTTTGTCTTTTGTTATGGACACCACAGCTGTCTGCTGTTTTGCACATACAATCATTTGCACTAGATGTGCTCCCTTTATTCACTGCTCATTTTCATTCACTGCAGCTCATTATTATTATTATTAGTATTAGTATTAGTATTATTGTTATTCTTATTCTTATTTATCGCCGTTTCTTGTATTTTTGTACTTATTTGCATGTCTAGTTTAAGTTTTAAGTTTTAAATTTTGAAATCTTTAACTGACTCTTTCCACATTGACTGCTGTAACACTGCAATTTCTCAATTATGGGATCCATAAAGGTGTATCTTATCTTATCTTCTTGTATTACAACTGATGTTCAAGTATTTCTTTGATATCTCTAGTTGCATTGCACCATTTAAGCCAATGTTGCAAATCAGTGAGCAGGACTGCTTTTATTGGCTTTACAAGATTTTTGCATGAATTTGATTATCAGTTAGTATTTGTGGTTTATTTGTCTCTCAATATCCTGAGGATTTATAATATCACAAACTATGTTGTTATTACCTCCGCCAAGGAGGTTATGTTTTCGCAGGCAATGGTCTGTTTGTTTGTCTGCAAAATAACTCAAAAAGTTATGAATGGATTGTGATGAAATTTTCATGAAAGGTTGATCATGGGACAAGGACCAGATGATAAAAATTTTGATTAGTGATCGGTTGAAGCAAAGTGGATAAAATAATAACATAGCGGGAAATCTGAGCTGCTTGGTGGAGATCTGCGCTTTCTGAGTGCTTTTCTAGTTGTGATATAGAGTTGCATTGACTGTGATAGAAAATGTCATCCATATTGCATTACCATCATTCAGAGGCAGTTCCTGCTGGCAGAGGCAAACAGACGGCCCCACCGGGGCAGCTGAGTATTTAAAGTTTTGCTAAAGGGAATTTTGACAGTAGTTACTGAGCAGGTTTCTCCTCAGGTTTCTCATATCACTTTTTCAGAAATACTTGAACCACCTAGCCTGGAACCAGGCTATGAACCACCATTAATTACAGTAGTTTTCAGATGTTTCCCCCATTGCAAACTCACTTAAAGTGGCCAAATAATCAGTCAGTCAATCTCAATCAAAGTCAGGTTGACTGTCATATACTGACATCTACTGTCAGGTAACAACCTGACAGTAGAGGTGGAGATATGACAAATACCAGTGGCTGTTTTAAATTGGTATAACAGGTACCAGTTCTTACTGGCTACCCTGATGCAGTCAGTAACAACTGGCTGCACAGGGTAGAGGATATTCCCTGATGTGTATTCATGCCCTCTCCATTCCTGGCTAAAAGTAAAACCTTTTACAAGTCTGTCTGTGTAGACGCAACTGCTTCATCAGTGCAGCCATTCGCTCTTTACCTGCTCACACATCTAATTATCTCCCAGCCTCTTACATAAGCCGCTGGAAGTGGTGAGTCCAGGCATGGTGGTGAAAAGCTGATCAGTGCTCGTCAGGATCTGATGACTGGCCTATCATACTTTACACCTCCCCTTACATTGTATTAGCTCCTAATCCTGTTATCTACTGAAGGGAAGAGTCCTTTAGTGCTGCACAAGCTCTCTTCTGTACCTTTGTTCCACATGTTAAGCCAGTCTGTACAGGGTAGGCTAGCAAGAAAACATATTTAAGAAATAACATTTATACATGCTATCGTAAACATCTGCTTTGTAATGACAGATAGGAATTGCAAGTCATCATTAGCAGATTGTTTGGAGAAAATAGTTGTTTGACAACTCTACTACTATTTGTGATGTTACATTTTGCATATAACAGCATGAACTTGAATTTTTCCCTTAATTAATTTTCAGTCAATTCTTTGGTTCTCCTCTAAGATGTCATAATCAGGGTAAATAGAAAATAAGTACGCTTTTTAATAATGAAACTAAATAAATTTCCTGGTTGTGGTTTACCTCATCCCATGGTTTCCGTTTTCTTTCCTCCCTTTACTTTCTAGCTTTTTAAAGTTGTTTTTTTTTAGAAACCTCATGTAGTTGGGAAATCAAAAGGATTTTCAGAGGAAAATGCACAACTATATACATAAGAAAAAAAAACTTAAAGAACATTAAAGATGAATGCAACCTGCAGAAGTAGATGAGTCCAACTTCTACCTAGACAGTGTTATTGACTGTATGAATTATCTATTTTTGATGGCATAGGGGGCAGCAGAAACAAGCTGTAAACGCCATGGTGGCATGTTGTTCATCCCCTTGAAAAAATAATTTGGTGGGCATGTTAGCAAACAGTTGCCAATTTAACTACTTACAGCTCTTACGGAGATACATTTGTATTTATTTGGAGTGGTATATCTGAACAAGTGGTAGAAGAAAGTTCAATACTTTCTCTCCTTCAGTGTCTGGTTTTGGTCTCAACCAATTCCTGAGTCCTGAGGGAATTATCTGGCTCTTTAACAGCTAAATTCTCCATTAGCTCACTAGTTCACCATCTAGTTGCTGACTTCTTCATATTCTCATATATGTATGGAAAAAGTCTCAGTGTCACAAATGAAAAGGTTAATTACAGCTTGTGTTTTCCTTTACAGTGGGAGTGTACCTGGTTTATCATCTTGTGCAATTCTTTTTTCCTGCTTGTCTTTTGGACTTACTTCTGGCTGGTGGCTCAAAATGATTTTAATGAGTTCAACTGGTAAGTAATTCATCCATTATGTGACTGTAAGTGAAAATTTGTTTATGACCAGCATATTTACTAATGATGAAACTACTTCCAGATGAGGTGCTTACCTTACCACAGCAGGCAACCATACTCACCTGGTGTAACAGGCTAAATAGTCGAGACAGAGTTTCTTTGACACGAATGACTTTTACCATGAGCAATAATCAATCAAACCTTATTTGTTTACATGCCAGGTCAGTGTACAACCGCTCTGGAGAATGGAAGGATGAGACAATCCCCATTCTTGCATCTACCACCGTGGGATTCAGCTACATCGCATTCTTAATGGTAACAGTATTTTAACACACCCTGAGATGTGAGCAAACTTGCTTATTGCTCAGCTATGACATAACTGAATGAATCATGCCTCTTTTTCAGATTTTGGCAGTTTTCCATATATCCTTCGGCCAACAGCTCAACCTCTACTGGGTTCACAAGGTGCTGTGGTTCACATCCTTCATATTTGTCTTGGATTTGCTCCACACACTTTTGAAATAAAATCCAACCTCATCTTAATCCATCTCATCTCTACAGATTGGAGTGTTTGCTACCCTGCTCACCACTATCTCTGGTGTCATCTCTGTCGATGACATATGGGCAGATGAGTGGGACATCCTGCTTGTATCATTGCAGGTCAGTATGGAATCAGAATGAAATGACTGTGTCATCAGCTTACCCCTTGCTTTGTTTTTGCTGTTGTGTCTATACCCGTCCAACTTTTTTTAATAATTCAATTTTTTAAATTTATCTGTTCAGTCAAATCTGAACAAACTGACAGCACTGTTATTGGAACTCAACATATCCACAGGCATCTGGTAGCTACAAATGCTTATACCCATAATAGTAATTTAGCAACCACTGTGGTACAACTAAACATCACATTACATTACAATTCAACAACATATTTCAAACAAAAGCTGGCTTGTGTAATTAAAAAAAATAATACTGGGTTCTTATCTTGAATGAATTGGCCCTTGGTGATAAAGGTTCTGAATTGTAAATACTTTCAAAAATTAACTTTATAGTCCAGATCGTATTTTTGCACGAGTTCTGAAAAAGACAATAACCCTCAAACACTTAATCCTTGGTCTCCTCCTGTCTCAAAGAAAGTGTTTGATTATTCTATGAAACTGTTTAAACAATTGTGGCAGGTGATTAATAGGAAACATCATGGAAACATAATTGAATTGTTTGGGGGGAACCACCATTCTAATCACATTAATTTTCCCCCATAGAGTCAATCAATCAATCAATTTTATTTATAAAGCCCAATATCACAAATCACAATTTGCGTCACAGGGTATTACAGCATACGACATCCCTCTGTCCTTTGGACCCTCACAGCGGATAAGGAAAAACGGTAGAAACCTCAGGAGGAGCAACTGAGGAGGGATCCCTCTTCCAGGACAGACAGATGTGCAATAGATGTACAGAACAGATCAGCATAATAAATTAACAGTAATCTGTATAACACAATGAGAGAGGGAGAGAGAGAGAGAGAGATATGCAGACGGTAATGGCAGTAGCTTACAACAACATTCATGAAAGTAATTATATTGTTGTTATAGTTCTGACTACTATGGTACAATATGTTGGAAGTATATATTAGTATCTGGTAGTATACACGTGTGATGATAATCATATGTGTATAATAACAGTAGAAGTATGACTAATGACTAATGATGGCAGCAGCAGCAGGAGGCATCTGGCAGGATCACGGCAGCAGCACAACCACACACGTCATGCTATCTAGGCACCGCTGCATCTGACATCAGTAGAATGACATGTATGTGATATTGGCATACCTTCCGATTTGTGCCAGTTTATCTTATAACCTGACAACTTAGACTATGAGTCAATACATTCAAGTAACACTGGCAGAGAATGAATGGCATCCACTATAACTGCTAAAATGTCATCCGCATACATAAACAGTTTGTGTTCTCTCCACCCTGCATATACCAGTGGTTCTAAAACTATTGTCAAGAACAGTTGCCCATGTCTACTTCCCCTGGAAAGGCAAAAAAAAAAAAATCGGATAGCATCTCATTTGTGAGAACAGCTGCCCTTGGTTTGGAATAAAGCACTTTCAGGCAATGACAGAGGCCAGGTCCAAACCCAAATTTTGACAGAGCTGACATGAGAAATCCCCATTTGACACTATCAAAAGCCTTTTCGGTATCTAGCAAGAAGGCTGCCACCAGGACTGGACTGGATCAATGTAGGTTTCATAGATGAAATCTAACAACTGTAGCTGTCACATTAGTTTGTCTGAATATAAAGTGAAGCTTCATGTTTTTACTGGACAGAACAGCAGCGCTGCCTCCGGGGCTCTCATGTACAGACATCACAATTTCAATAAATATAAATGTATTAAAATGAACAGATCAGTCTATATTGAATTTTGTTTTATTTTATTAAGCTACACAAGTTTGGGTTTTTATTATAGCTACATTACAGACAACATGATTTAGTGCATCTCTACGTACGTTAAGTCAGGTAGGTATCAAAGATTTGGCATGATGCTTAATAAAATAATATTACGTGCAAAGTACAGTACAGGATGACGCTTTATAAAATAATAACATATCCGCGGCATTCCCAGCTTGATCACTCTTGTCCACCATTACGACAATTGACTGGTCCCGGTCAAGGGCGCATTGCATTGTGGGAAACAGTAGGCGAGGTAGACTGGTCTGATGCATACTGTGGAATTTTTCCAAATCAGTACGACATCCAGGTATTTTTTGCATACTGCAGATTTTGCTTTTGTTTGCATACTGCATACTACATACTACATTTTGGCAATATCAGTACATACTTCTAGTATAGTATGCGGTTTCGGATACACCTCTAGCAGGGCTGTACGCTTAGCTTTTTCACTAGGAGCACAAGTGCTCCTAAATGAAAAAATTTAGGAGCACAGAAAAAAATTTAGGAGCACTACTAAATTTCATAAATAACACAATTTTATTATTTTACACTCAAATCACGTACACAGTAACACATGTGCACTAATACATATAAACACAGGGCCATCATAAGGCCTACTGTAACCCTCAATTAAACACAGAGAACACCCCTGTCCCACATCTTTTTGTAGTCAAGTCGCCTGGCACGCTTGGCTGAGTTCATCCAGCGGTCCACTGCAGGACTTGGATCATAGTCCTCAAGACTGGGCCCCTCCAGGGTGATCCTGATGAGGTCTTCGGTGGTGGAGACTGCAAGGCTGCTTCTTTTGGAGCTCTTTATGCGGTTCTGTGCAGAGAAGCCCCTTTCGCACTGGGCAGCCGAAATGGGCAACACTAGCATCAGCTGCACCAACTCCAGTATGTTCTAGGGGGATTAAGATAGGCCTTACTTATCTCATCTTTAACCACCAATAATAGGAGAAGGGCACTGCAGCATGCAAACACTCAGCAGTGTTTGCTTACCTTGTAATCCTCCCTGTATGGCTCCTTGGTCAGCATGGTCTCCCACAGGCCACTGTAGGACTTGTCCTTGAAAGTTTGACTGACCAAGATCTTCAGTCCCTGCCACTCATCCTCAACAGCTGCCAGGTCACACCCTGATCTGTAGAGATTTAACAGAGGAAGTTAGCAAATACCCAGGCATCATTGTTCACATCACATCAGGCAGTGCCTACATCACAGCAGTGCAAAATACATTCTTACCTCTCAAGAGGCTCTCTGAAATGCCTCACCAGGTCTGCCACATCACCATCACCGAAGGTCAGAAGGCTGCCCTGATCATCTGGCCATGTGTCATGATTGAAGACTCTGAAGGCCTGCACCGGGGTCTTGACTTCAGCGTCATCATTCAGGAGCCCACCAAACCTGGCTTTTAGCTCAGTCACACCAATAGTGATAGCTGCCTCCATGTGTTTCTTCAGCTGTGGATGGGTGAGGTCTGTGAGACCTGTCAGATTCCCCTTCAGTGGTATTCCCTTTGAGAGAGAGAGAGAGAGAGAGAGACAGAGACAGAGACAGAGACAATCACACAAAATTGTTTTAAAGACTGCATTTCTCCAAATCTTTACATTGAATAGACCTACACTAATTCTCATATAGTGACAGATTCTCACACTTCTGCTCTAAACATTTGTTTCCATTAGATCCTAACAAACTCATCCTAACACACCTGGAATCTGCACTCATCATCTCCACGCTGAGCAAGCATGGTCTGGATCTTCTCCAGCATGCCTCCTGACTTTGCCCTAGACTTAAGTCCTTCTAGTCTTGTCACTGTCTTCCTCAGCTCTGACGTAGCTTGGGGGAGGATCAGGTCATTTCTCTGCAGGGTGAGGCTAAGTGAAGACAGCTCCTCGAACATGTCAGAGAGAAAATGGCAGAATACACAAAAAGGTGCACTCTCCATTTCTCTCTTTACCTGTGTAGCAGTAGATCAATACAAAATAAGTGTTGTAGTCCTAGCCACCTCATCATCTGCCAACCATTCAAGTCTGAAATGTCATTTAACTTAAAACCTATTTTGTTTAACTTAATGTTGTAAAACTGACCTTCTTTGCCCATCCTTGAACCTCCACTGTACCTGCAACAGCCAGGTGCTCCATGTGCTGCAGGACAGTGGAGTACTGGCCATTGTCTGTGGCAAGGTTCTTGTCTGCTCCATGTCGCAGGAACACTTTGAGGGCCCTGTGGACATGGGGGATCCAGCGTGTCCCTTTGACAGTAGACGGTGTGCAGACATCCACACCCAGCTCTTTCCCTAGTTGATGGAGCTCTCTCTTGGACTTTCCACTGAAGTGGTAGGTCTTCCACACAAGATGCAGAAGATCGTAGACCTGGGACACCATTGGTTCTTTCTTCTGGAGGGTTAGGATCGCCAGCTCTAGTCTGTGAAAGCCAAAATATAGTTTAAAAAAAAAACTATCCACCTTCCTCTTCTTTTTTTCCCTACTCTGTTACAGTGGTGTGTCTGTGTGCCTATTTGTGTGTGACTGACAAATAATTTAGGTTGTGTGTGCACACACGCATGTGACAAATGTGCATGTATGTCTGCTACCACATAACCATTTTTTCCAGTTACAAACCTGTGTGGCATGCAGTGGATAGGGATAATATACTCCCCTGCCTCTCTTTGCAGGAGAGCAATCACTCCTCCACGGTGGCCCATATTCACTGAGGCACCATCTGCCCCAAAGCTGATCATCTTCTTCATCCACCATGACCCTCCATTGTCGTCTGGGCAAACTGCATTGAATGCAGCCTTGGTTGCATCCAGAACACCTTGAAGGATAGCATAAAAACAATAAGAACTTTTGTGGCCTTAAAACAAACAAGATAGTGACTCAATTATGCATTTATGAAACTATACAAAAATAAAGGTTACTCTTGCTGCTAGACCGTGACCACCTACCATTGGCATGGGAGTGTTCAAGGGTCTGTTGTCCAACAAGGAGAGTGACTGGCTTCCCACCCTCTACCAGACGCACATAGACAATCTCACACTCGGTGTTTGATATGTCAGTGTCACCATCAATGAGAACTGCAAGGTGCTTTGCTGTTCTCAGCTTAGCAGCTAGGTTCTCTTTCAAGAGATCGGCAACTTGTCCAATCATTTCCGCACACCTGTATGAATGAGAACACTGTTGTAAAACACTTATGGTTTGTAATTTTAAGTTTTATTGGATACAAACAGTGTTGCAGAACAATTGCTTATCTCCCTGCAACTGAGGCCAAGAAATAAATACATAGCCTGGCATATGTAGTATGTAGTATACACATACTAAGCTACATACTGTTACATAACATGACTGACATCACATGCAGTTACATTACTTATCATAATGGTACTATACACATGCCAGAATGACAACATTGCTTTGTTTTAGTAAAAAGCTATGATTTTAAATATTATTATTATTACTACTATATTAATATTATTGGAAAATATTACCTGACATGGTTGTCATAGGTTGGGTTGATATCAACGCCGTTCTTCTTGTGCAGCGTGATAAGTGGCCCAAACTTGACAAACGGCTCTTCCTCCTTGGCGATGAAGTAGGCGATGTTCATTTTGATTTTAAGCTGCCTCCTCATCTCCACCTCGGACAACATCACCTGCCTGTCCAGAGCTGCGGTCACTGTCAAGGCTGGTTTGTTTTGTCTCAGCATGTAACTGTCTCTGCAGGCGATGTGCCGCTTGGAGTAGTTATGTTTGGTTACACTATCTTTTTTTAAATGGGGGTTTCCAGAAACAAATGCCGAATTTCCTGCCTGCTTTTGGCCTTTACAGTATTTACAAAACATGAGGTTGTCCTCAAATTCCAACCAGGAGAAGAGCTTAATCCAGTCGGCTTTAAATTTGTAAACCTTGCTAGCACTACCGGTGCTAGCTAGGCTAACTGTTGGCATCTCCTCCGGCTCGACGGAGTCAACATCGTCAGTCCCAGATTCCACTTCTCCCACATTTCTCTCACCGATGTCCGCTCTGTCAGCGGTTTCGCTTTGCTTTTTTAGGAAATACGAGTCAATTTTCTTCATTGTACACGGTCAGTTAATTTTCCTTCAACGTTCGAGTGTCCGGCTACGACTTTCACACCGATATCGCTCCGCTCAACTCGCGCCGCATCGTCGGACTCCGCAGTGGCGAGGATAAACTAGTCCTCCTCTCGTACACACGTACACACGTACACACCTACCTACACACACACACACCTACCTACCTACACACACACACACACACACACACACACACACACACACACAGAGATCAATCTGTCCTAATTTTAACTTCCGCGGGCGGTGAATCGCCCGTGCTGGCCGGGCGGCGCGGATGTTTTCATTCATAAACTCGCCGCAGGGCGACGTCACCGCATCTCATCACATGAGTTCTGTGTTTTGCAGGTGTGAAAAAGAAGTTGTAGGACAGTGCTTGTCCATTTTTTATACAGAGATGCGCGAGAATTGTGGGCTACTCTACTTTGATACATATAGTATGGATTTAGTTTAGGAGCAAAATGCGAATGAAAGGGTTGAAATCCGTAGTCGCACCGGTGCTCCCTTTTTATTTTTTCTACTCGCACAAACTATTTTTAGGCGCATATGCGAGTGAAATGCTCGCACTGTACAGCCCTGTCTAGTGACTTTGCAATAAGCTCCTGCCACTGGGGACGAATTTTCTCGGAAAAAATCTGCTTTATGGCAGGAAATGCGTCATGTATTGCCAAACTGGTCGGTCAGCCAATCAGGGACTGGAGCTGGTCCTTATGAGGAACTGGCCAGGGCATGAGATAGTTGAATCAGGAGCACAATGGTAGACGGACAAAGTTTGGAGACATGTGAAAAACTGCCTCCCAAAAGAAAAGGAGCTAATCTGTCTGAGGAGGTGAGGATGCCCAAAAAGGAAAGTGATAAAAGAAGAGGAAAAACAAGAGTAAACCTCAGTCAGGCATTCAAGAGATGGAGGAAGCTCCATGACCAAAGAGGCTTCAACACCTGTGTCCAGCTAGCTTTCTTTCAAATGGATCAGTAAGTAACACGGCTAAATGTTAGCTAGCCGAGAGAGGACTGTACTGTACTGGCTGCTAGTTCATTCCTAGCTGGCCAGCATGGCAAATTGCAGCAACCAGGGAGCAGGGTAGTGAGTGTTGGTTGGCTGACATCCTCGTTGCCATTCTACGGCAGCCCTGGGACAGTGATTACCCCCACCTTCCCCGCCACCGCCGCCGCTACTGGGCACACAGCATCTCCGACTGGGAGAAGTGGAGTAAGATCCTCTCCTCCGCTCCCGTTTGTCTGGTGAACGCCTCTCCTCTGTCAACACACTCTGCCAGCAGTTTAATAATATTGATGCCAGTTGTAACATTTGAATGTTTTAGTAGTGAGTGTGTGTGTGAGAATGTATAGTGAGCTGGTGACTGCTGAAAAATAACTCTGCTGTGCGTCGGGGTTCCATTCCACTGTCGGGAGTTATTTTTCTTACGTGTCTACTGTTGTTTGAACTGATACTGTGCATATTGGTATCATTTACTGTGAGTTGTTTGTACTTGTACTGTGCATTCTAGTATAATTATTTGCATTACTATTTGTTTTTTCTTCAGATAAATCTGATAATTGTTGCTCGGTATTTTGACTCATTTATTTAGTAGAGCGTCCACACACTCGCTCATTCTACATATACATAGAGGTATACTGGTGGCTTTACAGCCTACATTTTATTGATTATCTCTGATCCCCATGGTCAATTTGGTCTTTGCGACAGTGCGAGCAACACCGCTCACGCGAGGTGGTTACAGTGCTAACATTAGATAGTAGCGTTAACGTTACTAGTAAGTGGAAACACACAAGGAAGATAACGTTAATGTTTCAGAGGCCACGCTACAGTAGGCTAATGTTAGCCATTAGCAACTGGATGCTGTGTTGTCATATATAATGTTATGAAATGAACTGAACTTCTTTGTCATTTTTATGCGCAGCACAAAAACGAAATGACATTTCATATACCCCAAGCAAAAAGAAACAAGACATTTAAAAACAAATTGTGCAACATTTAAGAAAGAACATACAGTGCAACAGTAAGATGAAACACAGTCAAAAACTCCACATCGTGAGAGCAGAACGGGGAGATCCTCTTCACATCACAGCACCATGAATTGTTTGTGTATATACCCAGACCGCCACCACGGAGCTTACTAGATGATGCAGCCTCCCTGTCTGCTCTATGTAATGTTAGCCCCGTTAGCGAGTCTGATATGTTACCATTCATCCATGTCTCAGTAAACACAAGGACGCAGCAGTCCCTCACTCATTGGTGAGAGGATCTCCACAGTCGCATGTAATCCATTTTCGTCCGTTTTCGTGTCAAACGAGCGCACGTTCGCCAGAAGAACGCTGGGAACAGCTGGTTTGATGGGGTTAGCTCTTAGCCTAGAGCTAATCCCTCCATGCTTCCCCCGTTTCCACGTCCTGTCACAGCGCTGTCAGCATCTCCCTGTCGGGACAGCTCCAGGAGAAACCACGGTCATTTCAGGACTACCTCGATGTAGCAGGCCAAGCTTGCTACACATCCTGTGCTCTCTCGGTTGTAGCGTTAAATCTCTGCAGCGGTTTCTAATGTCTGTTAGAAATGTTACGCGAGCGGTTATATCAGTCGGAGGTCTCCATGTGAGGAAGACAGACAAGACAGGAGAAAACTCTGACCAATCATTGCATTATCTGAATGCAATGATTGGTCAGAGTTTTCTTGGAACCATTATGAGAATGGTATAATTATGAGTTTTTATTTCTGGTGGAATTCACTTACATTTTAGTGTGCCATCAACTTATTAATAGCATTTTGACCTAAAAAAAGAAAAGTGTAAAATTTCCAGAAAAATTTAAGTGTTGCTTTAATGCAAAAATCAAACATGAACATAAAGAACACAACCCAAGCAAAGCATCACAGAACATGATGTTGCTAAACAATCCCCTCTCATGATCACTGAGCTGAACTAGTTCGGTCCATGAAGTGCGTTGATGTAACTTGTGGCAACGCCACTGCCACAGGTGATGTTTTTTTTCTGGCTTTTTGTTTATACGTGGTAGGACAGGATATTCAGTGTGAAAGAGGGGCAGAGAGAGAAAGGGGATGACATGCCGCTGAATCAATGGGGCATCTGCTCTACCCACTGAGCCACTGGGCACCCCATAGACAAAGTTTATAGGCGAAGTTAACTGAAAATTTTTACAGGCAAAATTTAAAGGCAAAGTTTATAGGCGAAGTTTACAAATGATTTTTACAGGCAATGTTTACCAAGAATGTTTACAAGCGACATTTACAAGCAACATTTACAGACGATATTTACAATGTTTACAGGCGACATCTACAAGCAACGTTTACAAGCAACGTTTACAAGCGATGGTTACAAGCGATGCATACAGGCAGTGTTTACATACAAAGTTTATAGGCAAAGTTTACTGACAGTGTTTAGAGACAGTGTTTACAGGTGATGTTTACAGGCAGTGTTTGCAGGGGCCTGTTTCACAAAACCAGGATAAGGGATTAAGCCGGGATATCTTGGTTATCCTGGATCAACTTATCCTTGATCCAGTTTCACAAAAGCAGGATAGGGGGAAGTGGGATATGTTTTGACATAAGTTACCATGGAGATTTATTCTGTGGAGCTAGCCTGCTCCAGACCAGGCCAAATTCCAGGATTTATTTAATCTCATCCCTCATCTCAGTCAGCAGTCACCACAAATGGAAACCAATAGTTATTCCACTGCCCACTGCACATTGTTATCACATTCAACCACACCCACTGTCATTATTGAAACATTTGTGATCATTAATTGCAATCATTTTAGATAAATGATGCTTTTAGATGATTTTGCAATCATTAGATAATTTACAGTTTCCCCATAGACTATATATAAAACAGACATCCCATATAAATATAAATACACATCAAAGAGTAACACGATGTTCCTTTATTGAATAAGGATAAATCAAAGCAAGTAAACCATCAGCTCCTTTCAAAACTGAAGTCACACAGTGACTCTACAAGACAGAAAGCACAGAAAGTATATTATACAACACAAGAATAAATACACATTCAAAGGTCTGTGTATGATACACCCTGCATGTCTGCACACTGAAATAAATGCAGGACAAATCCATACACAACAAATGAACAGACAAATGAATGGATGCAGTAGCAGCACAGGCCACAGTGATGTCACATGCCCTCAAAGGGCTGACCCTTAAGTGGTGACGACAGTGAAAGCGTGCCTTCGGGAGGCCAAAGGTCATTTCGATCCTGGCCCTTGTCCTGGCATGGGCATGATTATAGGCCTGCTGTGCTTCCTGAGGGTCTGTGTATGGTGTGAGGAGAAAAGGCCCCCAGCAACACACCAGAGAATTCACCTGTCAATACAAAATCTCATCATCACAACCTCATAAATAGAGTGACATTCTTGACACAGCCATGATGTAAAAAGTGGTTATTAATAGAGGTTGTGTGGCTCACCTTGTGACAGGCGCTGATAATATATGGAGTTAGATCAGTCTCAATATTCACAAATGCACACAGAAGGATTCACAAATACATGTTAAGATTTATATATAAATGACTCTCTCCACACATATATTTTCAATGCATACACATATATTTAGCATTTTATATAAATGTAAAAAAAAATCCACAAATAACCAAAAAAGTTTCACAAATGTATTTCTGATGCACACACAAATATTTATTGTTTTAAATATATGCAATAAAAATCCACAAATATATGTATTTAAAAAGTATTTGCAATTTTCATCAAAACATATGTGGATGTTGATACATTCATTTACAAATGCTTTTATTTTGTGAACCTCCGCGCATTTGTGTGTGAAGGTGGCAGTAATGCACCACTACATTGTTTGCGACCGCCACATTAATACGGAAGAGAAGAAGAAGAAGGTCGAGAGCGTAGAGAGCTTAAGCTCTGCTCTATTTCCAGCGCGGCCGACACTGCGAGAAAAGCCTTTTATGTCCGTCCCGGAGCAGCAGGCTGGGCTGGGAAATAGTGTCGAAGGTGCCGCTGCCGATGTGTGTTGGGGGGCGGCACCTGACGGACAACGCACCGCGCCGGCGGCGGTGTGCGTTGCACGGTGTACGTTAGCGTCAGTTACACGGTGCAATTATACCAACTAAGCAAGTTTCAGATAATTTGCTAACTAACTGGGCTACCACACACTTTAGCAAAACCAATCACAAATAATTCAACAAAGAGTCATGATTTACAACAAGTGGATACACTTACAGGCAACAGTATCCAGCTGCAGCCCCGGAGCAGAAGCACAAGCCTCTGGCTTTTTTTTCTCTAACAACTTTTTTAAGTAAAATTGCATAACATAGCGTCTATGAATTGATGAATTGTCCATTTATTTTACCTTTATTTAATCATACAAGTCAACTTTGTTTTTTGTTTGTTTTTGACCACATCGCCACGTTCAACCATGAATAAAAGAAGCTGCGCTCAGTGGGCGCTCCTTCTATATTAATATTCATATGTTTCCTTAACTAGGCTACGACCTGTTTTCATTTAGGTCGGACCTTTAAAACTACAAATATTTCACCATTCAATGTGAGAAATCAGTGCTAACATTCAAAAATAGCTGACTGTTACCCTATTTCGTGTGTAAGTGAACACAATGAAGAGACAAAAGTCAATTTGAAAAACTTTATTTTCAAATTTCCACAAACAATATCTGATGGCCAGTCCGCTTCTCCTGGCAGCCTGCAAGAGACAGAAAAGATAATGAGCACATAACTTCAAGAAACAAATCCCAACTTCACCACTGTATTTTTTTGTTTCGCATTTCAGCTGTCTTATAGCCAGATTGAAGGCTTCGGGTCCGTCACTCTGCTTAATTTAGCGTTGTAACGGCCGGACTACACGGTGTCGGCCAGCCGGCATGACCTCCGCGCTCCTCTCCGCTCCTCTCACCCACACTTGAGCACCCGTCCAGGCCGCGGAGGTCAGGCTGGAGGGCTGCGGTCGTCAGGCCCGGGCGGGACCATAGGTGAAGGGATCCCAAGTCTCGAGCCCTGCCCTCGCCACTCACCAGGATCCTCTTCTAACGGTCACAGAATAAACAACATAGCTATTTTTCTGCCAATTTATTCCAGTTAGTTTACCTGAAACCTGCTGCGTTGAGATGCTGTGTCCTGCGAGCTCAGTTCCACACAAAGACCGCGACAATAATATCCAGCATCACTTCCGTCACGTCAGGGGCTTGTGCTCCGGGGCTGCAGCTGGATGCTACTCCTTACAGGTGCACGATCGTCGGCCGCCATGCTGCAAACTGGACCTCTTGACCATAGACATACGCTCTTGTCCTTCTTCTTCTTCTCTTCCGTATTAATGTGGCGGTCGCAAACAATGTAGTGGTGCATTACTGCCACCTTCTGACGCTACGACGTTAAAACATACCCCACGTGTGGGTGGTGGCGGGACGCTCATGTGATTGGCTGAAGAGGAAGGAGACATCTGATTGGCTACCTATATCCCCTTGGTAGAAAAAATGCATTTGTGGATCGGGTCACGTCAGGAGAGTCTCAAAAAGATTCACACACAAATGCGCGGAGGTTCACACACAAATGCGCGGAGGTTCACAAAATAAAAGCATTTGTAAATGAATGTATCAACATCCACATATGTTTTGATGAAAATTGCAAATACTTTTTAAATACATATATTTGTGGATTTTTATTGCATATATTTAAAACAATAAATATTTGTGTGTGCATCAGAAATACATTTGTGATCCACAAAAATGCATTTGTGGATCGGGTCACGTCAGGAGAGTCTCAAAAAGATTCACACACAAATGCGCGGAGGTTCACACACAAATGCGCGGAGGTTCACAAAATAAAAGCATTTGTAAATGAATGTATCAACATCCACATATGTTTTGATGAAAATTGCAAATACTTTTTAAATACATATATTTGTGGATTTTTATTGCATATATTTAAAACAATAAATATTTGTGTGTGCATCAGAAATACATTTGTGAAACTTTTTTGGTTATTTGTGGATTTTTTTTTTTTACATTTATATAAAATGCTAAATATATGTGTGTGCATTGAAAATTGTGTGGAGAGAGTCATTTATATATAAATCTTAACATGTATTTGTGAATCCTTCTGTGTGCATTTGTGAATATTGAGACTGATCTAACTCCATACTACTGATAGACTCCAGAGGGCCGAAAGACTCGGGAGTCATGGACCGAGCCAGGCCACTTTGCCAGAACATTGCTGATCAGATAGTCAGCATTGCAGACCATCTGAAATTATAAAATGAAGACTATTAAACCAATCAATGCACATCACAAGCAATGCACAGTGTTCATTAATTGACAATATCAAAAAGTCATGTTCTCCTGAACATTAATGCTGTGAAAGGATTTCATACACACACACACACACACACACACACACACACACACACACACACACACAATGAAACAGCAGAGGAGCAAACACAAGATAAGATAAGATAAGATAAGATAAGAGGAACTTTATTTATCCCAAAGGGAAATTCAATTAAGTCAGTGAGCTCATCTATTTATCAAAGAGTTATACAGTCTGATGGAGTTACATTTACACAATTTCACTCACATCTGCAGTCAGTTTCACTTACAATTTCAACTGATTCATAATCAGAGTACAACTACGTTTTCGGAGATCTTAATTAACTATTTGGCTTGTAATTGTGATGGTTTCAGCGGAGCAGTGAGTGTGTATTTGTGCACTACTTACGCATTCAGGCGGTCTGCAATACTTTGCCACGCTTTCTCTCGTTGTTTTATAACTGTGGCGGTGTCGCTTTTCTTTTGATTTGATCCTTTACCTCTTCATAAGCCTCCACGAGGATTTCTGCCTCCGACGGGGGGAAGTACGCCGCTCTTGTTGTCATGGTGAATCGGTGAATCTGTGATCGATGGCGGGGTCTATTTGAGGAAGCCGCGTGCGCGCACTGATCCAGGATTGGTTTCACCTGGCTTGATGAATCCGTGTCTACTTATCCTGGCTTGGCGTTTGTGGAACCACTTAAGTCTGAACTCTGTTGTTGTGGATTGGTTGAGCCAGGCTTACTTACTTATCCTGGATGTCTGAATCCTACTTTTGTGAAACGGACCCCAGGAGATATTTGCAGATAATGTTTATAGGCGATGTACACAGGCCACCACTGTTGTGTGTAATGCGTTATAAAGTAACGCGTTACAGTAACATAACTACTTTTATTGGGTAAAAAGTAGTGTAACGCGTTACTACTGAAAATATGGTAACGGAACGTAGTTACTTAGTCAGTTGGGCACGTTACTTTTCCCAGGGACAGATTTGACGGTGACACTGCCTGTCTGCCTCAGCTGCACACTAGGCAGGAACTATGTCAACAGTACAGACAGGAGCGCCAAAATCAAGAATCGTATGAGGAATATGGAAGATACACACGCCTCCTCGGATTATTTTAACAGTTTGTCAACCGAAGACAGGTTAGCTTATTGCAGGGCTGCCCCTGACCAAATTGGGGCCCTAAGCGAAATTTTATTTGGAGGCCCCCATCCTAAATGTATCATAGGTACAAAATGACTGTACAACAACTTGCCATTTCACTTGACAACCTTAATTGGCAATAGCAAATGAACTGTAGATACAGTAGTTTGGCTGTATGAGTCAAATAAAATAAAAAATTCAACCTGAAATAAATAAATATTAAATAAAAATAACTTCAAACTGAAATAAATAAATAAATAAATCTGAGTCACAAATAGCCATCAATTACTCATCAAAAGAAAGTAACTTCCACCACCTCAATCCCCCACCCTTGATTAAACACTGAAAATAAAATAAAAGAGGGAGACAGGTTTTTCCTATTTAATCTTATTTTGTTATATTTCTCCCTCTCCCCTCTCTGGAGGTGTCCGATCTCCCTCAGCCCTCCGCCTCTCCCACCTTAATTAACCACTGAAAACAGAAATAAAATACAGAGACATTTTTTTCTATTTTCATCTTATTTAGCTATATTTCCCCCTCTCCCCTCTCTGGGAGCGTCCAAACTCCAGGCCCCGCACATACCCCCGAGGCTCGGGTCTCCTCCTCCATGGAGCCCGCCCGCCCGAATGTCCCCGCGCATACTCCTGAAGCTCTTTTGGACGACATGTCAACAACTCTTCACCTGCTGCAGCTCTGCAAGTGCCTGCTGGTGCGCACCTCTGATTGTTCAGATGTCGAGTGCTGTCAATCATTGCAGCGACGCATGGGCGGTCAGGTCTCTTCTCTCCTTCCTCTAGCTGATTCTACGCGGGCCTCACGGTAGAGCATGTGCGCATCCATTGCGCATCTGCGCAAATGCGTCCCCTCGCGCAAAGTGTGACCCCCCCATGGAAGATGAGGCCCTACGCACAGCGCGTGTTCTGCGTTTAGGGAGGGGCGGCCCGGGCTTATTGTAATAAGCTAACAATTAGCAACGGAGTGAGGTTTCCTGACCCGTACTTAATGTCGGGTCAGTGGGTCAACGACCCAACGAAATGGCCGAAGCTACAGTGGCCGAACATTTTTTTTTATATATCTTGTGGAGAAACCCAGCTTTTATACGCATGAAAAACTCAAGGCATATAAATCCCTTGATGCGTATAATTTTGTACTTTGCGGTCATGTCCAAGATACTGAATGCCAGGATTTATCTGATGGTTTTTGTGCTCTACGGACCGAAGTACGGCCGAGCCAGCGACAAGGACACAAAACAGTAACGTTAACTAATGTACAAGACCTGGGCGATTCTGAACAAGTCGACCAACTATATACTGACAGCGAACTGCACTTGTATGGCTGGGTAAGTGGAACAACATATGACCCCGGAACCAGGAACGGCCTCAAAGAAAATCAAAACGACCCCCAAAACATCAATAAAATGCAGCATTGTGTTAATAGAAAACAGAACAATCATAACCTGCCTACCTTCCTGGCGCTGTGTGAACGGCAGCCTGTTGCAGCAGCTCCTATTTTGTGTATTTTAAATTGCTGCTGTGACATTGAAATTTCCCGCAGAGGGGTTAATAAAGTACCTATCATACCATACCAGAAGAGAAAATTAATGAATTTATTCGTGCAGGTCTGTAGCGTACTGCAAAGTATGAGTCTGTTACACAAACACAGTCTCACAGTTACACACGTAATAACAGAACAGAAAATGATTTATTCATGAATATGACACTATTTGTTCAAAGATAGTTTCTGTGAATATTAATATTTTCCTCATTCAGTGATGCAGCAGGTCTGGCAAATAGGCTATTAGTAGTAGTAATCTGTCATGTAACAAATTCATGTAGCCTAGTTAACACAAATTAACTCTCACTCTTTAATCTTTATTTTATCACCACTGGCAAATACCAGTGGGAAACTTTGATTTTTTCACATTTAGGAAATGAGATGGGGTTCTACCTAAAGTCAAGTACCATTAAAAGTAATGTAAAAGTAACGAGTAGCGTAAAAAGTTACTTTTCACAGAGGGTAACTAAGTAAAGTAAGGGATTACTTTTTTGAAGGAGAAACGAGTAACAAGCAAACACTACTTTTTAAAAGTAACTTCCCCAACACTGCAGGCCATGTTTACAGGCCATATTCACAGGCGATGTTTACAGGCAACATTTACAGGCTATGTGTTTACAATGTTTACAGACAGTGTTTGAAGAGGATGTTTACAGAAAATGTTTACAGTGATGTTTGCAAGGGATGTTTACAGGTGATGTGTACAGACAATGTTTACATACAAAGTTTACAGGCCAAGTTTACTGGAAATGTTTACAGAGGATGTTTTCAGAGGATGTTTACGGGCCACATCTACAAGCAATGTTTACAAGTAATGTTTACAGGTGATGTTCACAGGCAATGTTTACAAATAATGTTTACAAGTGATGTTTACAGGCGAAGTTTACAGGCAGTGTTTACAGGTGATGTTTGCAGACAATGTTTACAGGCCATATTCACAGGCAATAGTTACAGACAATGTTTACAGAAAATGTTTACAGGTGTTTGCAAGTGATGTTTACAGGCAAAGTTTACAGGCGATTTTTGCAGACAATGTTTACAGGCCATGTTTACAAGTGATGTTTACAGGTGATGTGCACAGGGGGGTATTCCATCAACGTAACTCAGAATATCCAGACTAAGGTGTAATCTTGAAGTTTGACTAAACGCCAACTCCCAATCTAGCGCCAACTCGTTCCATCAAGTGAAATCAGCTGGCTCCAATTGACGCTAATTCAAGCCTCATCTGTTAAGTCTCAACTCATGCACGCGCCCAGGAAAAATAAAAAGCCCACACTAGTCGAGTGCCAAAAAGGTTGCAAAATGTCTAAAAGCAAAGGAAAGGAGCGAGCAGAGGCTTTTTCTGCGGTGGAGCAAACGCTCCTTATGGAAGTTTATGGGGACTATAAGGACATAATTACAAAAAAAGGCAATACTGCAGCGATTAATAAAGCAAGGGAAGTGGCGTGGCAGAATATTGCTGACAGGCTAAAGGGGTAAGTGACAAAGAAAATTCAGCATTTCAGCATAATATCATGTTATATAAATACCGCATCAAAGGGACAATATATATGTAGATAAGAACACCTATTAAATCTAACAATTCAAGTATGCCTAATGAAATTAACCAAATGTGTAAATTAATATTAGTGAAAGACTATTTTTCACATTTATCTACTGATTCCTATGTAAATTTAAGATGATGCATTTAATCAAACTATTTTATGTGAATCATCGCATTTATCACATAATTGATTGTAGATTATAACATTTCCTAAATGATCAGTTTATAGGAAATAATCACCTGACATTTATCTATTGATTGTAGAAAATTACATTTAGCAAATCCATCAATTCAGTGGATCTGGGGAAACCTATTAAGTGAATGCAGGTGAGAGTGAATCAGTTATCTATTTCTCATCATTTGGGAGACAATTTTAAGCTCTCTCCCTGATTTTATCAAAATAAGGAAAATCCCCTTAAATGTATGAAATGTGCTATAGGATGAGGAACAGACAGACCACAATGGTGTGTGTCCCATTTTAATTCGGTTGCTTTGTGTCATGGTTAATTCATGAATATGAAAGATAACAATATGTTAATGTGATCATCTCAATCCCTATGCATGATGTATAGTGATGCTAGAAATAATCAAAATGAACAGAAAATACACCCTTTTTACCTCTCTGCAAACAATTGCCCCTCAGCATCACCAGCACTGTACAGGAATGTACCACGAACAAAAAACCTCAGTGCAATACAGACTGACTGCACAGTGGTCAGAGACTGGCTGTGGCATGTGATCTTTATAATGTGTGGTTCCAGCAAACTGCATAGATACACCATGCTTTGCCTGCTGAACCAGTACCTCTCCCACAGGTAGGAGTTCGTCTGTATCAATGGGTTGGTCCTGTCCTGGAAGACCCCTGGGGCTGGTGGTGGTTTGAAGGCCCTCTGGACAATGTGGGCCTCATCAACAGGATCCTCGATGAAGGGGCATGCCATTATTTCCTAATTTACTCTCTTGCTCTGTCTCTGTGTCTCTCTGGGTGTGTCCCTCTCCTTCTCTTGGATGCACTCCTTATACAGCCGTTGTCAGTTGATCTTAATTGGCTGTGAATCTGCTAGCCAATTGGAAACAGAGTGGGGTGGGGATGGGAGGGCAATCACATATTCATGTGGTTTGGTGTACATATACAATCTTTTTTAATGCCTCAGTGTCATTTTATTATATTTTGTTTTTATTAGTTTGATTTTGGCTTTACTGTTGTTAAGTGTTTTTTTTTAATTAAATATGTTATATATTTTGTGATCTACATATTATTTTATCATTACATGACAGTTGTGAGTGTGTAAAAGCATTGGCAGAACTGTATTTTAGGTGTCTGTTCTTGTCTGTTGAACATTTTTTGATCATAGATGGAGCTAGTCCTCACCCTAATCCTGCTACAGACCAGGATTGCCTGGCAGCATAAATTACCATGGTTACTAGGCTGGGATTCACATTAACCACCATGATGGAACAGAGTTGTGGCTCAGGTTGATGGAATGGAAACCGGAGTTTAGCTCGATGTATCAGGTTTAGTCAGAACCATGGTTTCCATGGTTACCGATATGAGGCTAATCTTAGCCACTTTGATGGAACAGAACTCTGGCTCACATTAGCCAGACTTGGCCATTTAAACCTGGATTTGCCTTTAGCCTGCTTGATGGAATACCCCCCAGGCCATGTGCACAGACCATGTTTACAGAGATACAGTCAGTGTGTACAGGAGATCATAATGTCAAGAATTGGGTTTTTAATTTAAGATCATTGATTTTTCTGCATGAGGCACTGTCTTTTAAGAGAGAATTGACGTGCATCTAAGACTATATTTTTGCCAGTCAATCAATCAATCAATCAATCACGCAATCAGTCAATCAATCAATTTTATTTATAAAGCCCAATATCACAAATCACAATTTGCCTCACAGGGCTTTACAGCATACGGCATCCCTCTGTCCTTTGGACCCTCACAGCAGATAAGGAAAAAAACAAAAAAAACAAAAAAAAGCCATGTCTCGTCTCTGTAAAGACGGATCAATTGATATTTTGAATTTGAATGCGGACTTGAAAGTGGGACAGTGAGGTGTGTTTGTTCCAATATCACATTTTTGCTCATCATTACTTGAATGAAAACTTAGAAAAAATGATCAAAACCACTCCCATCTATCATTTCAATTAATTGTGTGTAGGATTTAGTGGTATCTACTGGTGACATTGCAGATTCTCTTGTGTGCCAAGCATGTAGTAGAACTACAGTGGCAAATGTGAAAAAGCGAAAATGCGAATGCCTTATCTGGAGGCAGTGTTTGGTTAGACATGCTAACGTTGCATCATGGGAAGAGCGTGGCCTCGCGGCTCCGCTCCAATTGTTTGTTGTTTCTATTAATTTCTATCCTATTTGAAAAGTCAAACAACAATTTTGTGAAACGGGGAGACTTTAATGCCTCCAAAGAAGGATACGATGGAAGAAACAATGAAAGAAATGAACGAAACACTGAAGAAATTAACACAAGAGGTGAGAGACGTCGCTGCAAAGCAAACTGAGATAACAAACCTCTTGACAGAAGTCAAAGAACTTAAAGAAAGTGTGGCTGCAAAGGAAATGAGGATCGCTGTACTTGAAAAGAAAGTGTTGAAGATGGATGAACTGGAACGTAGAATCCAAGATCTGGAACTGTTTACCCGCAAAGAAGATGTAATAATAAGCGGCCTTGATGTCAAACCGAGGTCGTACGCTGCCGCGGCGAGCAGGAAGAGAGACGGCGAGGAAAACTTAAGTCTGCAAGATCAACAATCTCTCGAAACGCAGGTGATCTCCTTTCTCCAAAGCAAGAACATCTATCTTGACAAGAACAACATCACAGCCTGTCACATTCTACCAAGAAAGGATCGCACGGCTAAGCCCGGAATCGTTATGCGTTTTGTGAATCGTAAACACAAAACAGAGCTGCTGATGCAGGGTAAAAAGCTTAAGGGTACGGCTGTGTACATCAATGAACATCTCACATCTAAAAATGCTGAGATTGCCAGGTTAGCACGACAACTATGGAAGGACTGCAAAATAAAAGCAACGTGGACCAGAGACTGCAAGGTGTTCATAAGGCTGAATGGCCCCTCGCCTGAAGCAGAGAAAGTGTTGATGATCAGGGAGCTGAAAGACCTGGATCGCTACAAATGAAGGTGACAGCTAATACGCTTTTTTTGGAAAACAGGAGCTCAGTGCCAGGTGAAGACCAAAGGATTAGCCAGGTTTTTGGCCATCTATTCCCTGTATGTTTTACTATTTTTGAAGGGAGCTCGGAGCACCTCTATGCACAAGGTAGGAAATACTTTTCCACTTGCATTATGACTGTTTACAATATGTTTTCTATACATCGATCTGGATTTACAATGATCCCCAGGCGACGCAGGTTTAAACTCTATGACCTGCTGATACTGCACTGGTTCTGCTCCTACCGCTGCGGCTATTTTCTTTACGTGCTGCTGGGGTTTCTACCAGTTCTCTTTTTCCTTCGGACTGTATCGATTTTTTAATTCGATTTTGGACTTTCTGTGGACTAGCTCTTGTTCTTTTTTTCCTTTTGGCTGCTTCTTTTTGTCTACCGTAGGCCTGGTAGTCCTACCAGTTTGTGTATGGGCATTTGTGAACGGATGCATGTGTATATGGGAGTGTGTATCTGCACTGTTGGTGCGCCAGTTACACTGAGTTGGTTTGGCGCTGTGCGCATTGCGCACAGGCCTATTGGCACGGACTTGTCATCCAACTACCAAACTGTACTCCACAGATAATATCAGGATCTCCTCGCTTTATGCGCTGCGTCTTAGAGATGCAGTGGCAATATTACATTGCGCATTACGGGTGTTGGAATGCATAGACCATTCAGGAGTTGTAAATATAATGAATATGTTTTGTAATATTAGCACTTTGTTCATAGAAAATGACAGAGAAGACTACTGATCTTCCCCTGTCCTCAGGGGTCACACACTGTCAAGAGCTGAATACACAGACTACAAGTTGTATGATTTTTAATGCAATATTGACCCAGAAAACCACTTGTTTAATTCAATTAATACCATGTGTGATTACTATGCAGAAGAAAAGTTTAACAATATGATTAGCCTGGAAAACAATTTTTCATTAATACACTTTAACTGTAGAAGTTTATATGCAAAAACCAAGATTCAGGAATACTCGAGGTCCTTAAAACATAAATTTTCAGCCATAGCGCTGTCAGAAACATGGGTTGATGAAGATCGAGGTGTAGATTTCTGTATGGAAGGTTATGAATTGCACTACTGTAGTAGAAGAAATAAGAGGGGAGGCGGTGTTGCCCTATTTGTGAACACTGACCTGAAATGCAGAATTGTAGAATGTATGACAATGGCTATCAATGATTTATTTGAATGTATTACAGTGGAGATTGATATGGAAAAGAGGAATGTTGTTGTTACGTGCATTTACAGGACACCTGGGTCGAAAATAGAAACGTTTAATGAAAATTTAGAAAAAGTACTGTGTCAGCTTAACGAAAAGAAAACATACATTTTGTGTGGGGACCTAAACATTGACCTGTTGAGCGCACATAGACAAGCATCGGTTAGTGACTACTTGGAGACACTATACAGTAGAGGGTTATTCCCATTGATCACTAAACCCAGTCGGATAACAACAACATGTGCGACATTGATCGACCACATCTTCAGCAATGTTTTAGAAAGTAAAATCAAAAGTGGCTTGGTAATCAATGATATAAGCGACCATTTACCTGTATTCTGTACTTATGACTGTCAAATAAATAATGAGGAAGAAGCAGCCTATAAGACTAAATATGTCAGAAAAAGGACAGATGAAGCAATCTGCAGGTTTAGAAATGACTTGGACGGGCAAGACTGGAAGGAGGTGTATGTAGGGGAAGTAAATGCTGCATATGAAGCTTTTCTAGAGAAATATCTCTCACTGTATGAAAAGCATTGTCCAAATGTACAATGTAAATATAAGGACAGCTATGGCAAAAACCCTTGGATTACAAGGGGACTGCAGAATGCATGTAAAAAGAAAAATAAAAACTACAGAGACTTTATAAAATCCAGAACAAAGGAAGTAGAAACAAAGTATAAGCTGTATAAAAATAAACTAACAACAATAATGAGACAAGCGAAAAAAAATTATTTTAGTAATCTATTAGAAAAAAATAAAACTGATATTAAAGGAACATGGAATATTTTGAATAAGGTAATGGGGAAAAGTACATCGGGTCAGACCAGCCCACCAAGCCACTTTTTAAACGAGGATAACAAGAAAATTAAAAACATTAACGAAGTAGTAAATGAATTTAATTCTTTCTTTGTAAATGTAGGACCTAAGCTAGCAGAGACCATTGAAAAACATGACACGGGGCGAGTACAGAATGGAGGGACAAGGGGCAGTAGAGTACTCCAGTCAATGTTTATGGGAGACGTCAGTGAAAATGAAATTCTATCTATAGTAAATGCATTAAAATATAAGACATCTACAGATAAGGATGGGTTAGACATGATCATTGTGAAAAAAACCATTGACTGCATTGTCAAACCTCTAAAATACATTTTTAATCTTTCTTTTCAAACAGGGACCTTCCCAAATAGGATGAAGATAGCAAAGGTTGTCCCACTATACAAAGATGGGGATAAGCATATGTTTACAAATTATAGACCGGTGTCATTATTATCTCAATTTTCTAAAGTGCTTGAAAAAATATTTGTACAAAAATTAGATGAGTTTATCGAAAAGAACCGGCTGTTGAATGAGAGCCAGTATGGATTCCGTTCAGATAGATCTACTGCTTCAGCTGTGATGAATATAATTGAGGACATAGTAACTGCAACTGACAACAAGAAATACACAGTAGGTGTTTTTATCGACTTAAAGAAAGCATTTGACACAATTGATCATTCCATCCTGTTATCAAAGTTACATTCATATGGTGTGAGAGGCATAGTATTAGACTGGTTAAGCAGCTATTTGGATAAAAGACAACAGTATGTTCAGTATGCTAATAACACATCCAATCACATGCAAATACGATGTGGAATACCACAAGGTTCAGTTGTAGGACCAAAATTATTTATACTTTACATTAACGATATCTGTGATGTATCTAAGCTATTAAATTTTGTTCTATTTGCAGACGACACAAACTTTTACAGCTCCGGAAATGATTTAAAGGAATTGGTAAAGAGTATGGAAAAAGAAATGGTCAAACTTAAGGAATGGTTCGATATTAATAAATTACCATTAAATTTAAAGAAAACAAAATTTATGATTTTTGGTAAAAGAAAAAAAGATGAAAATACTGTACTTTCAATAGCAGGAACAAGAATTGAAAGAGTTAAGGAAATTAGGTTCTTGGGTGTGCTCCTAGATGAAGGGTTGACTTGGAAATCACATATCTCACACATACAAAAAAAGATGTCCAAGAGTATTTTTGTATTAAATAAGGTAAAACATGTGTTAGAGTTTAAGGCATTGAGAACTTTGTATTGTGCACTTGTGTTACCCTACATCAACTACTGTATGGAGGTGTGGGGAAACACATACCAAAGCAACACAAAGTCATTATATCTTTTACAGAAGAGAGCCATCAGAATCATACATAAAACAGGTTATAGAGAGCACACAAACATCTTATTTTTTAAGTCGAAACTCTTGAAATTTAATGAACTTGTTGAATTACAGACACTAGTGGTTATGTTTAAGGCAAAAAATAAAGTACTACCAACAAATCTACAAAAAATGTTTACTCTTATAGAGAATGAAGGACGACGGAAAGGGCAATTTAGGCATACATTTGCAAGGACAACATTAAAACAAATGTGTACTTCAGTGGTGGGAGTGAAACTCTGGAACTCTCTACATAATGAGTTAAAGCAATGTAAAAATATTTCAGTTAAAAAAAAGCATTTAAAGAGAAAACGATGAAGTTGTATGAGCACTCATAGAAAGAGTTCTATTGTTCTATTATTGTCTTGTTTTTTGTCATTATAGTCTTGTGTCGTTGCTGTAGATGGGAGTCATCCCCCTAATCTGACCAATAGGTGTTGCCTCAGCTGGTATTATTAGTATTTATGTCTCTTTAAAATATTATATTTCTGATCAACTTTACAGCCACAATGATAACCTGAAATGCACAATGGCATGTTGCACTTGGTTACTTCTGTTTAGTTGTGTAGCTATGGATCTTTGTTTAGTATTGTTTTTTATCTTACTATTATCTTTTTTTGGATGTTCGGCTATGATATGAGTGAGTATTATTACTTGATGATGATGATGGTGATGATTATGGACTGCTTTTGCTTTAAAACTTGAAAATGATGGTGATGACGATGATGATGATGATGATGATGGTGATGATGATGATGTTGATGGTTTGCTTTTGTTTTATAATCTGTTTCAGATTAAGATGGTAGGAATGGATGTTTTGGTTTGGTTTCTCTTTTTGTTTGTTTTTACTTATTATTCTCATGTGCAAACATAAGGTGTTGATAAGTATCAGAGAAAATCTTTTGTAAAGGTGGCAGAAAATATAAGATTTTCTTCATTCTGCCTCCCTTTCGTCATGGCTGTGTAAACTATACAGATATGAAGATGTTAAAAAAAGTTTTTGTTGTTGGAACACATTCATGAACGAAATAAACTGTAAACTGTAACTGTAAAAACTGTAGTTTGTTCTGGGCTGCTGTAGCTCAACATGGCGGAAGAGGACCACTCCAAATATAGATATAAATGGCTTATTTTAACATAACAAAAACACAACAATTCTTAGCTTTAGGTGATTATACACTAAAGAAAACATACAAATTATATGATATTCATTTCCGCCAATAAATCCCCCTAAATCCTGCACACCCTTGAATATGAAGCAAAACCCAGTTAGTTAAGCTTTGCATAAAGAAGTGAAGTCACTGCTCCCAGCCAAGAAATAGTCCCACATTTTTTTCTCAATAAAGTAGTACTGATCAACCACCATATCAGCCCCTAGTACAGCGCACACATTTTTTGTTTGAGGGAACAGACAAAATCTAATTTACTCTATTTCTCCTGTAACACACCAAGAAAGAGCTGTGATCATCACACTTTTACCTATTTCTCAAAAATTTAGTAATTACCCTACCCACATGTTGTACTCTGTTGCAGGCCTACTCTCTTTGATAAGTAACCACCAGTTAACATCAGTTCTATATTTGTGTTTTGGTTACCAGTCTACAGCACCATTCCTGCACATCGGAGCCCTGGCAACAGTCACAGCTATCAGCTGGTTGGTAGCTGGATACGTGGTCCGCAGAGAGAGATCTAGTAAGTGGTGAAATGTATTTCAAGTAAAGATCCTTGTCATCAGCCATCGGGCAGATAATGGGGTTTGAGTCTTGGTTTATACAGAGTGATGAGGATTGGAGAATTTTTTATGAACTGTATCATGAATAAAGCTATACTTTACAGCACCATAAGCAGATGATATCAAATAAAATAATTTATATTTTTGAGGAAGGCCCCTTCCCTAGAGGAACAGAAGATTAATAAAGTGCCCATAAAACCCCCTTGCTCTTCCCTTTTAGATTCCCAGGTGTTGGTTTTGCTGATTTACATCATCATACTCCTGGCTCTCTATTTGGCACCATTAACATTCACCTGCCCCTGCATTATGGATCGCCACAGCCTTGGACCTCGACCAGACATCATTGGTCGACGAGGAGCTCCTATGGTAAGTTGGTGCTTTCCCAGACATCACTGTCTAAGCCAGGTCTGTGAAAACATGTCACTGCAGAGACTTTTCAATGTCACCTTTAAAATCTGTTTACGATTCCACTGATGGATTGATTGATATTTTTACATTACACATGGACTGAATGTGTGGATAACTCACTATATTTCATACAGCAGAGTGGTATCAAGCTACACTACATGAGCCCTCAGGTGTCAGGCTCAGTGAGTATGAGAAGCAACAACAGAGTAGACCATGATTTCACAGCAGGGCAAGCAAATGCAGTTTCAGATAACTAGCTATAAACAAATGCACAGTAATGTTCAGAGCTATGTTTTCCTTCTCTTTAATAACACACACACACACACACACACACACACACACACACACACACTCCTGTCCATGTACAGTGTGCACATACATATAAATCCCAAAAGCCACCTGGTTTTAACCTCTCTGCAGTGTATTTCATCTGTATGTAGATTTTCAATAAATCACAGACATATGTATATTGTTTTTATCACATAAAACACCACAGTAGCATCTGAATTATTCAGACATTACTATGTTGTTAGGAGTCAATACTCACATCTCTCAGCTGGGAAACATTTACATGCCTATAGTGATGGACAGAGATTTTATAGACTTGACACTGATTGATCACCTTCTGCTAGAAACACATGATTAAATAAAGCTGAAATAGCACTGAAACTAGTTAAAAACCATTATCAGAAATATGGAGATTAATTTATTGGACATCAGAGCTCTTTAGATTTTCTTGCCTCTCTCTATTGTAAGGAGTTATTTATTGCAAAGCAGAGAGCAAACTCAGAAGCAGTGACAATGACTGACAGGCTTACTTACATAATGTAAGGTCAGTGGTGTAGGTTGGCAGTCTGCAGCATCTGAGGCCACTTTATTAATACGTGCATTATTAATAATTAGTGGGTTTCACAGTCTTCATCAAGGTGAACACTTTTCAGACTGCCTATACCATGGATTTACACATTAAGTAAGCTAAAAAGTCAGTGTTTCTTGTTCTTGATCGACTACTTGTATGGAGTTGAAACAGTCTTATAAGTATTTACAACCAAATGTTACATGTTACACGTAAAACACAATGCACAAAAAAATGCAGTGATATGCATCTGTAAATCTGCATCTGTTTTGCTTCTAAATTACAACATATCATCATTTGATAATTAACTTAGCATTTCTCATGAAAATGTATTTGTGAATCTCCACCTACTTGTGTGAATTCATTTGAGATTGTTTTACCGTGGTGTTTCACACTGTAGTGGGGTTCTTCCGGGGAAAAATATGGCGTCGTTGAGAAGATACGTTTTACAGTGTTTATTCCACCAATCTCCCAACACAGTAAAAAAATATGTACAAAGTGACAACAAAATATTTACAAAAATGTACACTGGGTTCAGAACCCAAACTACAGCTGAACAACCAGCAAAAAAAACAAGGACAACAGTCCAAAAAACCCCCACGCTCAATCAATAAGTTCCCTCGCTCTCCAATACCTGCCTTGTACCACCACCTCTCCACCCCAACATGGACAAAATGGCTGCCTTATAAATCATAAGCGCCTCCCACTGGGCGTGACACAAAAAGAATACTTAACTTAAAAATCAGCGTTTCCCTACAAATAGAAACAACCAGCAATGTATTGACAAACAGTTAAATACAGTGAAATACCTCTTTTAACTATTCACTGTTTGACCTGTCAACATACAGTCTTCAATACTGCATAATAAACATAATTAGTATAAACACACCTTTAAATTAATCAGGTGACCATTTTCTAATTATCATGAAGATGTTTTTTTATCCACACTGAGACTGTGCTAGAATTCACTCATAGCCATAATTTAGGAAAGATGATGAGTAGATACCACCTGAGCTCAGCCAACTGCTTTTTGCACAAACCCGGGTTGTATTACAAAGCGATATCAGTTGCTCAGCGAGGTATGTTGACCCTAAAGCAAGGGTTTTCCATGTTACAAAAGTGGCAGTCTTTTAACTTGGCTAGATTACCATGGTAACTTATGCTGCAGACCTAATCTGGTCTTGACCAGTTTATGTTCAGAGTTCCTGCTTGAAATTGGCTAAAAAGCACTTTTCACTAATTATCTTGTCAGGAAATAGGGTATTTTTATAGTCAGAAGTCAATGTATGTGCGAAACATATTCTCAGCTGAGGGAATATATTGCAAATTAAAAAACAAGCCATAACTTTACTTAAGTAAGGCCCTTGAACAGTAATTACTTCTCACTTTGTTTTAATACCAAATTAAAACAACATCATAATACACATCATATATTAAGTAAGTCTTGGTAAATATGTGACATAGATTCTAATTTTATAAAACTGTTCTTGGTTTGCTGAGAAGCGCAATGAATTTGTGCTCAAATGTTCATATCTTTGATTATATAAGCACTTCCACTGTACGTTAGTCATCTCAAAGGTACAGTGACAAGACGTCCTACTTGGGCTGGAATTGTCCCATTTTCAAGCTGGGTGTGCAGAGCCCTGACAAACGTCTGTTAAACACTAAAATGTCCACATCCCATACCAAATTGTCCCAGTTATTTAGCACAGTTAAGATAAAACTAATAAGGTTATAATTGTTTTCAGGGCATACATAGAACCATGCGTGCCACGCGTCTGAATACAACACAGATTTGTCTGTATTGTTTTCTTTCAGTGTGTCTGTGTCAAAGTTGCTATGACACCTGAAACTCTCTCTGAGAGAACCTGTCAGTATGCTAATGGTAAGCTGTCATACCAAAGATAAATTCAGGTGGAGGATCCTTTCCTTGAATCAGTGCATTTTCAGGTGTGCATGATGGAAATGCTGATATAAAAGATCATTTTAAGATGACCAAACAGAAGGGGTTGCGACAAGTTACAAGTTAAGCTATTAACCAATTGCATTTAAAGTATGAGTAAAAGTACTCACTGCACAGAAAAGTGTTTTCATTGTTTTCCTTTTCTATGTGATGTTTTTGGATTAATATTATATAATATTATTATTATATAATATTATAAAAGGACGTTTAAATATAATAATAACACCATTAACGAGCTAGAGAGTATAACATATACTAAGATAGGCATGAAATACAAGGATAAAAGTCACAGTGCACTGTAACAAATAAAGAAATATTTGATTTAATTAAAAGCAGCAGCAAACAGAGAAGTCCTCTGCCTTGATTCCAATGAATTGAGAGTGGCAGTAGACCTGCAGTTTTCTGGAAGTTTGTTCCAGATATGTGGTGTATAAAACTAAACACTGCTTCCCCATGTTTAGTCTTGACTCTGGGGACACAAAGCAGACTTGTGCCAGAAGACCTGAGAGGTCTGGATGGTTAATAGTGTAGCAGAGGATCAGAAATGTATTCGGGCCTAAACCATTCAGTGTTTTTTAAACCAATGGTAGTATTTTGAACCTCAGAACTGGAGTGATGTGAAATACTTTTTTGATTTTTGTGAAGACTTGAGCAGTGGCATTCTGAATCAGCTGCAGCTGTCTGATCAACATACAAAGTTTTTCCAGATCCTGCTAAGGTGCTGTTTAGACTACAACGGTTTCTCTAAAAACGGAAAAGTCTGTCCTTTGCGTTTTAAAAATCCTTTGCGTTTATATGACGACGTTATTGAAACAATCCACGTTCACACAGAGCCGCAAAATCTACTGGAAACGCTGTAGTATGCACGCCAGGCCAATGGGTGGCAGGGTAAATTTGCAAAGCAACACCACGCCATGATGCCATGGCCTGCGCTGAAGCGCCTTCCTCTACAACGCGGTGATTACAAATCAAAACAAAGAAGACACAATGGCGGAAGCATGCACGGATAACTTTGTCTGGATGGACGATGAGGTGGAGTTGCTACAGTAACAGATCTACACTTCACTTCAAATCAACTGGGTGAGCAGCACAAACAGAGTTCGGTATTGTTGTTGTGACGGTCGGCATGCCTAGTGACTGGAACCATAATGCGCATGTGCGAAAAGTCTCCGTTTTCAGAGGTACTGCATTATTGCAAGTTTACATGACAACAGAGACGCTGCACTTTCCAAAAAGTTGCACTCTGTGTTTTCCTGTTTTCAAAACATTGCGTTTTCAGGCACCCCAAATGCCACTGTTGTGTAAGCGGTCGGCCAAAAGGCAACTAAAGTTTACTGTTTTCAGTTGAAATTGTTGTCGTATAAGCAGGGCCTAAGTCCTTTCATCCTTGATGTGTTGATAGTAGACTCACTAATTATTGTCTTGACATGGCTGTTAAAATTCAGTACATGACTAACGTTGCCTTGAGTGCTTACTTTTAACTGCTCCTCTTTGGCTCCACAAAGACATTTACCTCACTTTACTGTTTGTTTAATTGAATAAAATTGTGGCACTTCCAATGTTCATTTTCATAATTAGGTTAACATATTTTGTTTTCCATAATGTGAGCCAGTGGAGGCATGTAGATGTTAAACAGAAGAGGTCCCAGAATGGAGCCCTGAGGAACCCTGCAGGTCATTTTTGTACGCTCAGATGTGTAATTACCCATAGACACAAAGTAGTCTCTTTCCTTTAAGGAGGCTCTCCTCTTGAAGCTCCATGCTTTTTCCTATAAATTGAAGTCAAATGACATGTGTCGCAAAAAAGCAACACTATTGCTGCAATTATATAGAGAGAGGAATGCTACATGGCAGAAATTGAATAATTGTATAATTTCTCAAGATAGTATGTTAGTTAAACCATTCCGTTTATTTCTGACGTGACAGCTTAACATTCTTTAAACTTGATGTAGCTGATTTTAAATGTTATCACAGGGTATACTGACCCAGTCCCATCATGAAGGATACGTGGAAATAACTTTCATTTTTAGGAAAATCAAAAATGAAAGAATTTTATTGATTGAATATTATCTGTGAATAGCAATAGACTACTGAGCTTTTAAAACTGGTGTTCTATTAGCTGAAATAGCAGTACCAGCAGTGTGAAACAGACTTCAGCAAATCAGGCCTAAGCAAACACATAACAATTCATAATGTAGTTAGTGCTACCTGTGATTTTATAGAAGGCATCTTTTAGAGCCAGTGTGGTCAAATTGACCAGACAACACTAAAAACATATCTAGTTGTTTAGTTAAAACAAGATACCAATACATAGGCTTGGCTTACAGTAAAGTACTGTAACTGCATGTCTTTGTTAACCTCATGGCTCAATTAGTTAAATAAGATGCATTTACAATGTTTTACCGCAGCTGATATTTGATATTTGTGTTTCACACAAAGATTGACTTTTGACTATAAAAAGACCCTTTTTTCAAAGGTGATGATAAGTGAAAGACACTTTTTAGCCAGTTTCAAGCTAAAACTATGAACATAAACTGGTCCAGACCAGGCCAGCCGTGCAGCATAAGTTACCATGGGATCTGTCCATTTAAAAAGGGAGCCACCCTCTTAACATGAAAAACCTTGACTTTAGACTCAACATACGTCTCTTAAGTCACTAATCTCACTTCCTACAGTCTGGGTTGGTGCAAAAAGCAGTGGGCCATGACTCACGAGCTTGCAGCAAATGCCCTGTCAGTGCTGAAGGCTGAGCTCAGATGCTGTCTTCTTGTCATGTTTGCTAAGTTATGGCCATG
This sequence comes from Epinephelus cyanopodus, assembly GCA_026686955.1. NCBI lineage: Eukaryota > Metazoa > Chordata > Actinopteri > Perciformes > Serranidae > Epinephelus > Epinephelus cyanopodus. Next base: position 41,660,430 of record CM048924.1, on the reverse strand, counting down.
AGTGACTTTTCATTATCAATAAAGTTTGAACAAAAAAACATCTCCATGATAAAAGGTATGTTATTGAAAACAGTCATAAGAGGACATACTCCTGTATGGTAGAAACCAGTTAGCAACTAGTGCTTCTGACAGGCTGTTTTCTTGTGTTTAGTTCAGCACTTGGCATCCATTAATGTTGCTTACCATCATCTACAGGACAGATTTTGTGGATGCTTGTGGATTTTGTGTGACACAAACAGTCTCAAAAGGATCCGTACAAATCCACTGAGATTTACATCCAGATTTGAGTGAAAATTTGACAATATATTTGTACAAATGTTTGTGTTTGTTTACAAATAATGATTTACGAAATGCAAATTAGAGGCTTGGTTACTGATTTACCAATACAAAATCCCTCTGCATATTGTTTTATGAGACATTAGTCACATATATGACACTTTCTGAATCCATGCATCCTGCACTTACATATTTTGTGTGAAAAACCATAGTAAAACAATCTTAGTGAATCCACACAAATAGATTCACAAATACATTTTCACCGAAAATGCAAGTTGATGTGATGTACGTGTTGTAAATTAGAAGCAGCAGATTTCTCCATTGCATACACACCAAAAATGAAACTATGCACACAATTCTGAAAACTTGAAGATCATGGTTCAACAACAGAGCACAAACTGCATCATTTAGTACACTTTATTTACCTGGAAAACACTGGCCTTCAAAATGCCACATGTTAATCACCAAGTGGTCTCACACAAAAATAAGAAGAAGAATGCGTTGTTACCTCTTTTACAGTAAGTATGTCCTTTCACAGTGTAATGTTTGTCATTTTACTTTTCAGTGCAATTTTTGTAAGTTTTGCTACAAAATAGATAACATTTTTGTATGAAGTCTAACAATGTTGCAGTATAGATTGTAATTTTACAGTATGACTTTGTGAGGCTGGGTTAGGAGTTAAATCTAATCGGAGCTCAATGATTAGAAAACGTGCATTGTATCCTATGGTGATACAAAGATTGTGTTAATGCAATATTCATATTATGTATTTACAGTATTGTATTACAATATGGCAACATTATTTACACTGAGTGTACCATGGAATTGCATACAGACAAAACAAATTGTGAGGTAAATGTAGTTTAACTTTTAGCGCTCTGTTTTACAGTTACTGTTTTACATAATGTTTTATGGAAATCTATGGCATAATGGTTTAAATATATACAACAAAAATAAAAACACATTTTACTTACTATTATATATGTAGTGCTATTCTAGTTCACACAGGCTTCACCCTCAACAGTGCTCTAAAGGTTGTACTCTGCTCCAATTATGAGCACCCATTTACCTACTGAAATTTGCATAAATGTGTCTGGTCAATCAGGACATCAACTGAATACGTGGTGTGTGCAAAAGTGTTCATTCCCTTTGCTATTTATGCCAGGTTATTACTGATGAGTGACCCAGAAATTCCATTTTAGGGTACAATTGGCTTCCACTTCCATTCAGTGGGAGGAGAAGGGCGAATAAAAATTTGCTTCGGGATATTGCAAACCTTGACTGGTGAAGCTAATTAACATTAGCTTGCAAGATAGTGTGCTTTGTCTATCACATCAGGCACTGCCCACATTCAGCACAAATATCACCTTGGTAGGCAACAGTCACACACCTATGTTGAGACTCCTGACCATTTGTAAGGAACTCATGGCTCAAAGTATTAAAATGGCTATCAGAAGTAATTATTAATTATTAATAAAAATTATTAACTAGACCTGCAAGCAGTTATTAACGGGGTCCAAGCCTCCCCGTACAATTCAGCCTCCACGCCCCATGGAGCCCACGATAGTCGACCCCAAAGGACGACGGGCTCGGGGTGGGTGTCAGGACACAGACCAACGTCTGAACTGCAGTATTCACCGTAATGGGAGGTGCATTGGAAGTACTAAAGGCTGAGTGCGTTTGTTGCAATAAGTCACACCCACTTTGACCAATCATTACCAAACTTGGTGGCTGGCCTCAGGACCATCCCCACATCATGCTCACCAATTTCCAGACAAAACCGATCAACTTTTACGAAACGTGATATTTCTAGTTTGTTGTTAAAAATTTGCACATTTTTTGACCGGGGAAAATTCTTTTGATATCTTTAAATGAGGCTCATCATTTGACGTGCCAAGTTTCATGCAGTTTAGGTCAAATCTGTTGGAGGAGTTTGAAAAAGTCGGTTTTGGATGTGTAGCGACTTAGGAAATGTGTGGCGGAAGGTGGCGGGGCCTATGTCAGCAAATCCAGCTCTATTTAGGGAATACATAGATATAAGGTTTATGAATATGTGATTTAAAATGTGGAAGTTACAGGAAAAAACATGTTTGTGTCTGTTACAGCGCCACCTAGTGGAGTATCTGCGTAGTTGTTTGTAAGGGAAGTGTGTGTCCTAGTCTACATGTACTCTATAAATTTAACAGTGCTTAGTACAATAGTTCAGCTGAAATAAATGTTTGTTTTATTTATCTTGTAATAAAGCATGCCCACTTCGACCAGTCATGACCACCTTCAATATATGTCCTCAGGAAGGGCCCTACATCATACCGACCAAATTTCATAAAAATCTGGTAAGCTGTTTAGGAGATATAAACTTCCCTTGCTTATAGTGCTCCCTAGTGGCCAATGTTCACTTCACTTCAACTTCGGTTCACACCCTCACAGTCACATACTTACGAAGGATTTCAGGTTTGGGTTTTATAACTATTAATTAGACAAAGATATGGAACAGTTTGTGTTTTCATAGCTAGCTACAAAAATTTGTTCATCAATATTTCGTACATTTTTTTTTTTACCGGGCAAAATTCTTTTGATAACTTTAGATTAGGTCCCTCTTGTGAGTCTAGGTGCCAAGTTTCATGCAGTTTGGTCAGTTTGAAAAAGTAGATTTTTGGCAGCAAAAAAGTAGGCAGAAGTGAGAGGGGCCATGCTCACATGATGCAGCTTCATTCAGGGAATCCATGGATATAAGGCTTTTGAATGTGTGACATACGGAATGGGAGTTACGTGCCAAAACGCAGTGGCCTTGATTATAGCGCCCCCTGCAGGTGCACATATGCACATTTTTGTGTCAGAGGTCCCTGCAACCAGCCCCTGGACCAGCCCTCCAAATTGCACCGCTCCCCCTTGCACGGTGTTGTCTGCTGCACCGCTTTTACTTATGGAAAAATAATAATAAGATGTATAATAATAAAAATTAAAGCTGCAAGCAGCTGTGATCAGGCCCTCGCTCTCTCATGCCACCGCGGGGGGGCCAGCAGCATGCATTACTGAAGCGGTTATGTGAAAAATCAAGAGTAAGTTCACCCTGATATGGCGTGACCTTTCATCTTCCTACTCCAAAACAACCCCTATTGGCTTGCCATTCTTGACCTGTGTATCAATTTTCATGAGGATATAAGATTGTTGAAGCGATCAAAAAGCCAAACGTATTTGGTGGAGAGGGAGGCGCCATAGCTGCCACGCCCCTTGACATAGAGAAAAGCTTTTAATAACTTTTGATCAGCATGGTCTTAGGGTGATCTGTACCAAATCTGAAGTTGTTTGGACAAAATCTGTACGAGGAGTTCGTTAAAATACAAGGTGTCGAAATCACAAAAGCGACACGAAAATGAAAAGTTTACATCAAAATGGGCGTTTGGAGTAGACCATTGGTGGCAGAGACTTTTTTGTGCGTCTGGGTGACATACACATATGTACCAATTTTCATCTTCCTACTGCAAAAAAACTCCTATGGGGAGGGTTTTTGAAAAATTCAAGGGGGCACTATAGATGCATTTTGTCCCCCCACATGGGCAGCGCCCCTATCGGATGCAAGAGCTCACCATTCTTGACCTGTGTATCAATTTTCATGAGGATATGAGATCGTTGAAGCCATCAAAAAGCCAAACGTATTTAGTGGCAACAGATCGATAGTTGCCACGTTGCCACATGGACACCATTAGATGTAGCTTCACAAGGTAGCGTTCATAAGGTAGCTTCACCAACTTGTTCTGCATGCATTAGAAGTGGAATGAAGTTGATGCGGTCAAGTTTGTGTCATCAGTACATGTTAAAGTAAAAACTGGTCACTTCCTGTTACCACCGCTATGAGTAAGGTGGGATATTAATATATCTGGCCATTCAGGGCGAAGCCATCATCACGTCCAGCAAGTTTGAAGCTGCTGAGATCAAGTATGTGTAATTTTGATGGCAAGAAAGCGAAAAGTCACCAAAATTTGTCATGCTCTAGCAGCCACGCCCTTGACATAGAGATAAGCTTTTAATAACTTTTGATCAGCATGTTCTCAGGATGATCTGTACCAAATGTGAAGTTGATTGGACGAAATCCCTAGGAGAAGTTCATTCAAACATGTCAAGAATTCAAATCAAAATGGCTGACTTCCTGTTGGGTTTAGGGGATTTTTTGTGCATCTGGGCATGTTCTATGAGCCCACCAATTTTCATGCATATAGGTGAAACTCACAGGCGGGGCTCGAGGCATGAAATTTTCTAGGGGGCACTATGTCACCATTTTGCCCCATCCACATAGATATGGAGTTAGATCAGTCTCAATATTCACAAATGCACACAGAAGGATTCACAAATACATGTTAAGATTTATATATAAATGACTCTCTCTACACAAATATTTTCAATGCACACACATATATTTAGCATTTTATATAAATGTAAAAAAAATCCACAAATAACCAAAAAAGTTTCACAAATGTATTTCTGATGCACACACAAATATTTATTGTTTTAAATATATGCAATAAAAATCCACAAATATATGTATTTAAAAAGTATTTGCAATTTTCATCAAAACATATGTGGATGTTGATACATTCATTTACAAATGCTTTTATTTTGTGAACCTCCGCGCATTTGTGTGTGAACCTCCGCGCATTTGTGTGTGAATCTTTTTGAGACTCTCCTGACGTGACCTGATCCACAAATGCATTTTTTCTACCAAGGGGATATAGGTAGCCAATCAGATGTCTCCTTCCTCTTCAGCCAATCACATGAGCGTCCCGCCACCACCCCCACGTGGGGTATGTTTTAACGTCGTAGCGTCAGAAGGAGGCAGTAATGCACCACTACATTGTTTGCGACCGCCAAATTAATACGGAAGAGAAGAAGAAGAACGAAGAAGAGCGTAGAGAGCTTAAGCACTGCTCTATTTCCAGCGTGGCCGGCACTGCGAGAAAAGCCTTTTATGTCCGTCCCGGAGCAGCAGGCTGGGCTGGGAAATAGTGTCGAAGGTGCCGCTGCCGATGTGTTGGGGGCGGCACTTGATGGACAACGCACCGCGCCGGTGTGCGTTGCACGGTGTACGTTAGCGTCAGTTACACGGTGCAATTATACCAACTAAGCAAGTTTCAGATAATTTGCTAACCAACTGGGCTACCACACACTTTAGCAAAACCAATCACAAATAATTCAACAAAGAGTCATGATTTACAACAAGTGGATACACTTACAGGCAACAGTATCCAGCTGCAGCCCCGGAGCAGAAGCCCCTGACGTGACACAAGCCTCTGGCTTTTTTTTCTAACAACTTTTTTAAGTAAATTTGCATAACATAGGGTAACAGTCAGCTATTTTCATAGACGCTATTTCGTGTGTAAGTGAACACAATGAAGAGACAAACGTCAATTTGACAAACTTTATTTTCAAATTTCCACAAACAATATCTGATGGCCAGTCTGCTTCTCCTGGCAGCCTGCAAGAGACAGAAAAGACAATGAGCACGTAACTTCAAGAAACAAATCCCAACTTCACCACTGTATTTTTTTGTTTCGCATTTCAGCTGTCTTATAGCCAGATTGAAGGCTTTGGGTCCGTCACTCTGCTTAATTTAGCGTTGTAATGGCCGGACTACACGGTGTCGGCCCGCCGGCCTGACCTCCGCGCTCCTCTCCGCTCCTCTCACCCACGCTTGAGCATCCGTCCAGACCGCGAGGTCAGGCTGTGGTCGTCAGGCCCGGGCGGGACCATAGGTGAGGGGATCCCAAGTCTCGAGCCCTGCCCTCGCCACTCACCAGGATCCTCTTCTAACGGTCACAGAATAAACAACATAGCTATTTTTCTGCCAATTTATTCCAGTTAGTTTACCTGAAACCTGCTGCGTTGAGATGCTGTGTCCTGCGAGCTCAGTTCCACACAAAGACCGCGACAATAATATCCAGTATCACTTCCGTCACGTCAGGGGCTTGTGCTCCGGGGCTGCAGCTGGATGCTACTCCTTACAGGTGCACGATCGTCGGCCGCCATGCTGCAAACTAGACCTCTTGACCATGTCTACGCTCTTGACCTTCTTCTTCTTCTCTTCCGTATTAATTTGGCGGTCGCAAACAATGTAGTGGTGCATTACTGCCACCTTCTGACGCTACGACGTTAAAACATACCCCACGTGGGGGTGGTGGCGGGACGCTCATGTGATTGGCTGAAGAGGAAGGAGACATCTGATTGGCTACCTATATCCCCTTGGTAGAAAAAATGCATTTGTGGATCGGGTCACGTCAGGAGAGTCTCAAAAAGATTCACACACAAATGCGCGGAGGTTCACACACAAATGCGTGGAGGTTCACAAAATAAAAGCATTTGTAAATGAATGTATCAACATCCACATATGTTTTGATGAAAATTGCAAATACTTTTTAAATACATATATTTGTGGATTTTTATTGCATATATTTAAAACAATAAATATTTGTGTGTGCATCAGAAATACATTTGTGAAACTTTTTTGGTTATTTGTGGATTTTTTTTACATTTATATAAAATGCTAAATATATGTGTGTGCATTGAAAATATTTGTGTGGAGAGAGTCATTTATATATAAATCTTAACATGTATTTGTGAATCCTTCTGTGTGCATTTGTGAATATTGAGACTGATCTAACTCCATACATAGAACACTGCCAAAATATCAAACTTTTCACCACACCGAATGTGTGTGCCAAATTTGGTGAGTTTTTGAACTTGGGAAAGGGACCAAATTGGGGATTAAAGGTTCGTAAGAATAATAATAATAATAAATAATACGCTAAGCTGCAAGCAGCGATGAATTGGCCCTCGCACTTTCACGCAACTCAAAGGGGCTGGCATGACGTCTTCTCACACGTCAGTTCATTTCTGTCAAAAGACATCGCATACAGGAGTGACTTGGCATATCCTTGATCCTTTGATCCTTTGTATCACTTCCTCTTTCCACTAGAGGGAGTTGGAGAGCGCACTAATTATACAACATGTTTTTATACATCAAATATACACCACACCATTAAACTTTCATATAAATCAAAAGATAAGTGTTTGATGAGACCTACTTCCTGTCGCCACCAGGTGGCGCTATGACTGTCAGTGTATATTATTATATAAATGTGCTCAGGGTGGGACTAATATGAGTCATGTGAAGTTTGGTCATTGGACCATTTACTCCAAAGTTAGAGCAATTTCCTGTTTCATGGTGAGAAATCAAAATTAAACCTTCTGCGGCACACATAGACACTCATGTCATATCATGTTCATGTACATCAGTTATAGACCACAGCACTGAAATTTCAGGTTAATCCAAAGATAAGTGTCTGATAAGAAGTACTTACTTTCGCCACTAGGTGGCGCTATGACTATTACTGTCTATTGTTATATAAATGTGCAAAGGGTGGGACTAATATGAATCATGTGAAGTTTGGTGGACATCGGACCATTTACTCCAAAGTTACAGCAATTTCCTGTTTAATGGCGAGACCTCAAAATTCAACACTCTGCAGTGGGCACGCCATTGAACATTTGAATGATCCTATAATAACTTTTGGTCACAACGTAGTCAGGCTCACATAAACCAAGTTTGGAGCAAATCTGATTAAATCTGTAGAACAAGTTTGTTAAATTACAACACGTGTGAAATGACAAAAATGACCACGAAATTAAAAATGGCCGACTTCCTACTGGTTCCAAGAGGCTTTTTTGTACGTGATGGAGTATTGCAGGTGCCTACCAAGTTTCATACATGCAGGTCAACCCAGCCTTGGGGCTGCTTAATTGAAATATTCTAGGGAGCGCTGTTGAGCCATCTTGGTGCATCAAAGCACAAAAATCACATCAGACAACAGGACTTGAGACCTGTGATGTGTATGCCACGTTTGGTGAGTTTTCAAGCATCCCTTGTCCCTTCAAAACAACATCGTGTTTGATGGCGAATAAGGTGGTGCCACGGTGACAGCGTTTGATGAAAACTTAAGAGCTTCGTTTTTAATTATCATCAAGGTGTAAGGACTATTTTTCAGCAAATGTGAGGTGGGTCTGATTAACCTGCTAGAAGAGGGGCTTCAAAAAATGAACAAAGTAACTTTCTGATGCCACTAGGTGGCGCTATGGCGGTGATCCAAAATTCCTCTGTAGATATGTTCAGGGCTGGACTCTCATCATATGTGTGAAGTTTTGGCAAGATATGCCCATGTGGAGTCAAGTGACAGCAACGTTTATCATCACGGCGAAACATCAAAGTTCGCCGCCAGGCCATGGACGAAAACTCACAGTTTCCACAATAAAACGTCATCAAGGTCTTATGGCTTTTTTCACCAAGTTTGAGGTGGATCGGGTCAATGCTGTAGGAGATGTACATTAAAGTCTAAAAAATGACATTTCCTGTTGCAAGTAGGGGGCGCTATATTTATCTCTAATTATTGACATGTAGATGTGTTCAGGATGGGACTGGCATCAATCCTATGAAGTTTGGGTAAGATTGGACCATGTATGCTGGAGTTATAAACTACTTCCTGTTTAGTGGCGAGACGCCTAACTTTGACACCATCCCACGGTCACACGGATTGACAAAAATTCAAGCTTTTAATAACTTTTCATCTTCAAGTCCTTGGGGTGGGACAGACCAAGGTTTGAAGTCGATTGGATAAAATCTCTAGGACTGGTTCATTCATTTAGGACCCCTGGAAATGGCCAAAAATGCATCAAAATTGCACAGTAAATTCAAAATGGCCAACTTACTGTTTGGTTTAGAACATGCCTCCAAGAGGCTTTTTTGTACGTCTCAGAGGGTTACATAAGCCTGCCAAGTTTCATATATGTAGGTTAAACTAGCTTCAGGGGCTGTTTCCTAAAACATTTGTAGGGGGCGCTACTGAGACATTTTTTGGAACCTGTGCACGAGGCACTTAAAATATCAAATTTTTCACCAGTTCTGAGATGGGTGCAAAGTTTCATGAGTTTTCGGGTATGTCAAGGCTCCCAAAAAGGCAATTCATTTGGAGGAATAATAATAATAATAATTAAAGCTGCAAGCAGCGATGAACGGGCCCTCGCACCTTCACGCAACTCGAGGGGGCTGGCATGACGCCTTCTGACGCATCAGTTAATTTCTGTCAAAGTTAGACATCGCATACAGGAGTGACTTGGCATATCCTTGATACAGTGCTGGAATGTCATATTTCACATTTTGTATCACTTCCTCTTTCCACTAGAGGGAGTTGGAGAGCGCACTAATTATACAACATGTTTTTATACATCAAATATACACCACACCATTACACTTTCAGATAAATCAATAGATAAGTGTTTGATGAGACCTACTTCCTGTCACCACTAGGTGGCACTATGAGTGTCAGGAAATATGGTAAAATAAATGTTTTCAGGGTGGGACGAATATGATTCATCTGAAGTTTGATGGAGATCAGACCATTTACACCAATGTTATAGCAATTTCCTGTTTCATGGTGAGATATCAAAATTAAACCCTCTGCAGTGGGCGTAGACACAAATGATATGTCATGTTTGTGTACATCAAATATAGACCACAGCATTGAAATTTCATGTTGATCCAAAGTGTCTGGTAAGAAGTACTTCCTTTCACCACTAGGTGACGCTATGACTATCACGGAATATTGTCATATGAATGTGTTCAGGGTGGGTCAAATATGAATCATGTCATGTTTGGTGGACATCGGACCATTTACTCCAAATTTATAACAATTTCCTGTTTCATGGCGAGACATCAAAAATAAAACCTCTGCAGCGTGCATAGACACTAATGATATGTCACGTTTGTATACATCAAATATAGACCACAGCACTGAAATTTCAGGCGAATCCAAAGATAAGTGTCTGGTAAGAATTACTTCCTTTCACCACTAGGTGGCGCTATGACTATAACGGAATATTGTCATATAAATGTGTTCAGGATGGGACAAATATGAACCATGTCAAGTTTGGTGGACATCGGACCATTTACTCCAAATTTATAGCAATTTCCTGTTTCATGGCGAGACATTAAAATTAAACCCTCTGCAGCACACGTAGACACTAATGATATGTCACGTTTGTGAACATCAAATATAGACCACAGCATTGAAATTTCAGGTTAATCCAAAGATAAGTGTCTGATAAGAAGTATTTCCTTTCGACACTAGGTGGCACTATGATTATCAGGCAATATGGTAATGAAAAGATGTTCAGGGTGGGACAAATATGAATCATCTGAAGTTTGGTGGACATCGGACTATTCACTCCAAATTTATAGCAATTTCCTGTTTCATGGCGAGACATCAAAATTAAACCCTAATAACTAGAACTGCAAGCAGTTATAAACGGGGGCCAAGCCTCCCTGTGCGACTCAGCCCCCGGTTGTCGCGGAGCCCTTGGAAGTCGGCCCGACCAACCATCACTAAGCTTTATGGCTGGCCTCAGGAGTGACTCTGCATCACGCTCACCAAATTTTGTGCGAATCCGATCAACTCTCATGTCACGTGATGTTGACGTGGTTGACCTCTGAAAGAAGTGACTTGAGTTTAACATCAATAGCTTTTACTTTGACAAAAATATGCGATTGTATGTGTTCTTTAGCTAGCAGAAAAAAAAGTTTATTTATAAATACTGTATTTTTTGGAGTAGCAGAATTCTTTTGAGAACTTTTGATCAGGCAAGTCTGGAGATTGTATGTGCAAAATTTTGTGCAGATGGAGCTTAAACACTAGGAGGAGTTCGAAAAAGTAGGGTTTTGATGTGTAGTGACTTACAAAGAGAAATATTCAGTGGGAGTGGGCGTGGCCTATGTCAGAAGATGTGACTCTATTCAGGAAACACGTGGATATAAAGTTTACAAAGATGTGAATTAAAATGTGAAAGTTTCAGGCCAAAATGCGTTTGCATCTGTTATAGCGCCACCTAGTGCAGTAGACACACAATTTTTGGTATGGGTGGTCTGTGTGCTATTCTATATATACCTTGTAAATTCCACAGCCCTCAGCATAATACTTGAGCTGAAATAAATGATTGTTGTTTATTTTGTAATAAGCCACGTCCACTTTGACCAGTCGTGATTAACTTCAAGATATGGCCTCAGGAGTGACCCAGCATCATACCCACCAAATTTCGTAAAAATCGGTGTAGCCATTTAAGAGATATGAATTTCCCATATTTGCAGCGCCCCCTAGTGGCCGACATTAGCCAAATTTGGCTCAAATCCTCACAGTCACATGCCAACCAAGGCTGTGAGATTTGGTGTTGTTAGCATTAATTTTGACCGAGATATGCAACAGTTCGCGTTTTTATAGCTAGCTAGTAAAATTAATAATTTGCCCATATTTTGACGGAACAAAATTCTTTTGATAACTTTACATCACGTCCAGCTGAAGCCTAAAACGTGTTGACCTTGTTTATAGCGCCCCCTGCTGGCGGACATATGCCATTTTTTGCGTCTGAAGTACGTGCAGGGGTCTGGATTAACCCTCCAAATTGCACCGCCCTCCCTTGCATGGTTTAGCCTGCAGCACCACTTTTAGCGGAGAAGAATAAAAATAGAGAATAATAATAAAAATCTGAACAAAAACAATAGGGTTCCGCTGGTCCTGGGAAACGCGTCTGCTAGCATACGCGTTCCCCAAGCCCCACGGGCTTGGCCCCCTAATAATAATAAAAATTCGAACAAAAACAATAGGGTTCCCAGCACCGCTGGTCCTGGAAAACGCGTCTGCTTGCATACGCGTTCCCCAGGCCCCACGGGCTTGGCCCCCTAATAATAATAATAATAATAATAATAATGATAAAAAATCCTTGCACTTGAATAGGGTCCTCACACCGCTGGGTGCTCGGGTCCTAATTACAGCTGCAAGCAGCGATGAACGGGTCCTCGCACCTTCACGCAACTCGAGGGGGCTGGCCTGACACCTTCTGACAAGTCAGTTCATGTCAAAGTTAGACATCGCATACAGGAGTGACTTGGCATATCCTTGACACAGTGCAGGAATGACATATTTCACATTTTGTAGCACCAATTATACAACATGTTTTTAAACATCAAATACACCACACAATTAAACTTTCAGATAAATCAAATAATAAGTGTTTGATGAGACCTACTTCCTGTTGCCACTAGGGCGTATCAGCGTATCAGGGCGAGTATCAGGAAATATGGTCACATAAATGTTTTCAGGGCAGGACTAATATGATTCATCTAAAGTTTAATGGAGATCAGACCATTTACACCAATGTCATAGCAATTTCCTGTTTCATGGCGAGACATCAAAATTAAACCCCTGCAGTGAGCGTAGACACTAATGGTATGTCATGTTTGTGTAAATGAAATATAGACCACAGCACTGAAATTTCAGGTAAATCCAAAGAGAAGTGTCTGATAAGAAGTATTTCCTTCCGCCACTAGGTGGCGCTATGACTATCACTGTATATTGTTATATAAATGTGTTCAGAGTGGGACTAATATGAATCATGTGACGTTTGGTGGACATCGGACCATTTACTCCAAATTTGTAGCAATTTCCTGTTTCATGGCGAGACATCAAAACTAAACCCTCTGCAGCACATGTAGACAGATATGGGCAGGTGCGTTCAGGGGTGGACCGTCATCACGCATGTGAAGTTTCGAGCAAATCTGACAATGTCAATGTATAATAAGGCATTTCCTGTTTCCACAAGGGGGCGGCATGAGCGTAACCAGATGTGGTCAGGTGCGTTCAGGGGTGGACCCTCATCACACGTGAAATTTTGAGCAAATCGGACAATACATGAAGGATTTATATCAAGTTGATGTTCCGTGACGAAGGATGAAAAGTCGCCACTGCTGTGGCTTGCAACATGACAGGACATGTGTGTCACTGTGGAGATTCATCAACTTGATCGTCATGTGCTCCTGATCAGGTCAGGAGCTTGAGGTTGGTGTTTGTAAGTGTAAAAGATGGCATTTCCTGTTTCCACAAGGGGGCGCTATGAGCCAAATTGCTTACGAGTATATGGAGGCGTTGAGGGCAGGGCTCTTATCATGTACAGAAATTTCGAAGTAGTTTGATTGAATTATGTGGGAGAGAGAGCTGCTTGAATATGCATGGCGATGCATCAAAAATGGCAGCACCATAGCAGCCACGCCGTTTGACCTACAGACATGCAGAGCACATTTTTTGAGCAGCATGGTCTCTGGATGATCTGAAAAATTTTAAATCGTTTGGATGAAATCCCTAGGACTAGATCTTTAAAATACAACGTGGAAATCACGCAGAATGACAAATCAAAATCAAATTGGCCCACTTCCTGTTTGGAGTAGACCATTGGTGCCAGCTACTTTTATGTGCGTCTGGACAACATACACATGTGTACCAATTTTCATGTTCCAACTCCAAAAACAACCTATGGGGCGGGGTTTTTGAAAATTTCAAAGGGGTGCTATAGAGGCATTTTGTCCCCCCCATGGGCGACACCCCTATCAGACACAAGAGCTTACCATTCTTGACCTGTGTGTCAATTTTCATGAGGATATGAGGTAGCTGAAGCCATCAAAAATCCAAACTTATTTAGTGGCGAGGGAGGCGCCATCGCGGCCACGCCCCTTGACATAGAGAAAAGCTTTTAATAACTTTTGATCAGCATGGTCTCTGGATTATCTGTAAAACATTTGAAGATGGACATTTGGATGAAATCCCTAGGACTAGTTCGTTAAAATACAACATTTGAAAATCACGCCAAAATGACAATTTAAAATCAAAATGGCCGACTTTCTGTTTGGAGTAGATCATTGGTGCCAGAGACTTTTATGTGTGTCTGGACAACATACACGTGTACCAATTTTCATGTTCCAACTCCACTCTACTCTAGGGCGGGGCTCTTATCATGTGCAGAAATTATGTGGGAGAGAGAGCTGCTTGACTATGCATGGTGATGGATCAAAAATGGCCACGCCCTTTGACCTACAGACATGCAGAGCACTACTTTTGATCAGCATGGTCTCTGGATGATCTGTGAAAAATTTTAAATCGTTTGGATGAAATCCCTAGGACTAGTTTGTTAAAATACAACATGTGGAAATCACGCAAAATGACAAATCAAAATCAAATTGGCTGACTTCCTGTTTGGAGTAGACCATTGGTGCCAGAGACTTTCATGTGCGTCTGGACAACATACACATGTGTACCAATTTTCATGCTCCAACTCTAAAAAAAACCCTATGGGGAAGGGTTTTTGAAAATTTCAAGGGGGCGCTATAGAGGCATTTTGTCAACCCCCCCCCCCCCCCCAGGAAATGTGTTTACAGTGTTATGGCTACATTTGCTCATAGTTCAAATGGTGCCATAATTGAGCACCCTCACATCAGACACATTCATCTCACACCTAGCAGAAATTATATGTTTTAAAGGAAATTAGTTAATTGTCTTAAAGACCACCTCCAAATGCAGTGAACTGCTTCCAGTTGGCAGTGTCACTGCTTTTGAATTTGGCCTTTAGGACACATTTTGTTAGGCCTGAACATAGCCCAGACTGTCATGGCCAATGTTGAGTTTTTCATATTCATCCATAACTTGTTTAAAATTTCAATAAATTCTGTTTATATTTGCACTCCTTTTGTCTTTGTTACTGACTGAATGTTGTATTTCACAATCAAATCTGACTGTCAATTGAAAGGACAAACAAAGCATACATTACAGATAAAACATAAAGCATTAATGTTTAACACTGTCACTGACAAAAAATTAGGCAGTGCATTTCTGTTTGGGCCTGATTATTTTAACTTTGTACTTGAAGATAACTAGCACCTTACACTAGGGCTGTCACGATTAGTCGACTAATCGATGACTACAAAATTAAGTCAAAGCTTGCATTCATGAAATAATCACTATTAAAAGGTTACAAAAAGTACACATGAGATGGGACTTTACCATGATGTTAAGAGACTTTTTTGTGCGTCTGGGTATAATAAATGTGTGTACCAAATTTCGTTTGTCTATGACAAACTAACCCCAATGGGGAGGGGTTTTTGAAAATTTGTAGGGGGCGCTATTTTGGCATTTTGCGTCGACTATGTGCAACCACCCAAAAATATCGAATTTTGGATTTGGCGTCGCTTCGTCGTCGCTCGGGCCCTAATAATAAAAAATCCTTGCATTTCAATAGGGTCCTCGCACACATGATTGTTGGGGTCAGAGGGATGGTCAGAGTCAGGGTTTGAATGGTGGTCAGAGTCCAGGGGAAGATGATTGTTGGGGTCAGAGGGATGGACAGAGTCAGGGTTTGAATGGTGGTCAGGAACTGCAGTATTACAAACAAGCACACTCTGCTTCTGTGTGTCCTGAATTCTTTGAAAGAATGGTCTGACTGATCCATCAAGGCTAACATAATGGTCCCCATGACCTTCAGCAAAATGGCCTAGAATCAACAATGTCAGACTTTTTTAGTTATCACTGCTCACTGACCATGTGGGGATACTATTGCTGTTGCATCCACACCCAGTGTTGATACAATCACAAACTGCACATTGAATATGGTAGATGCTCTTTGTAGAATCAAACGATCACCATATGTCACCAAAATAACTAGCATGGAAATTTTATACATCTTACATAATAAAAAGTGAGAGTGTAATTAATATTAAATAATTCTTGCTTTCACAAATTTTGTTTATTAATGTGCGGAAACCGTTAAGAGGTAAAAATGATGATAATGCAGCACTTTTCTCACATTATGAGTCATTATTACATTATGAGCTGTTAATTTATTATGAGCGGTGCCAGTAAGGCTCATAATGTAATAAGTTATTACATTATTACATTATGCGCAAAGCTGATATTATGTTACGCGTTCATGATTTTATTACATTATGAGCCAATTATTACATTATGAACTTTTATTACATTTAAGTTATTACATTATAAGCCGTTATTACATTATGAGCCATTATTACATAATGAGTTGCTTGCATACGTGTTCCCCAAGCCCTGCAGGCATGGACACCTACTTAAAGCTGCAAGCAGCTGTGGATCGGACCTTCATTACACGTGAAATTTCGAGCAAATTGGACAAGTTGATGTTTGTTAAAATACAACATGTGGAAATCACTCCAAAATGACAAGTCAAAATCAAAATGGTCGACTTCCTGTTTGGAGTTGACCATTGGTGCCAGAGAGTTTTAGGTTGTGTCTAAGTACGACAGGCTTCACAACAGGTTGGCAGAGGCTAGAAATAGGCATCATGGCAGGGTGTACAATTTCTCCATTAGCATTTACTTTGGCGATGGAAGTAATCATCAGGGTTTCTAAGTGGGTGGTAGATGGAGAGAGACGGCAGAACGGGTTGCATGTTCCACCAGTTAGGGCTTACATGGATGACATGACACTGGTGACCACAACAATGCCATGTACAAAGAGGCTACTAGAGAAGGTAAATAAGAACCTGAAGTGGGCCAGCATGAAGATCAAGCCTAGTAAATCTAGAAGCATCTCAATATGTAGAGGGAAGTTAAGTGATAGGAAGTTTGTCATAGATGATGAGGACATCCCAACAAGTAGGGAAAAGTCAGTAAAGAGCTTAGGTAGGTGGTACAATGTAGAGTTGAATGATAAGGAACAGGTGGTGAAATTTAGAAAAGATGTGGCTCAAGGATAGAATAGATAAATCAGAACTTCCAGGAAAGTTGAAGCTGTGGTGTTTGCAATTTGGGCTATATCCTAGGTTAATGTGGCCATTGTCAGTTTATGAAATTCCAGTATCTGTTGTGGAGAGAATTGAAAGGTCGGTTAGCTCCTATATGAGGAAGTGGTTGGGCGCTCCTAGGTGCCTAAGTAGTGTTGTATGAAAAAGGGATACTTCAGCTGCCAGTATCTAGTTTAACAGAGGAATTTAAATGTGCCAAGGACAGAGCTCTTGTTATCTGGGAGTAAGGATGTGGTAGTTAGGAGTGTGGTTCCAAATCCAACCAAGGGGAGGAAGTGGAACCCAAGATCGGCAGTTCAGGAGGCAGAGGCAGCTCTTGGGCATGCAGAGATTGTAGGTAATGTTCAGTTTGGCCGGGGAGGGGTTTGGCTCAGGCAAACCGGTATGGAATACAGCAGGTCTCAAAGATAAACGAAAGCTGGTTGTGGAACAGATACGCAGACAGGAGGAGATATTAAGGGGTGCAAAGTTAGTGGCCCAGGCTAAACAGGGACAGTGGTTGAATTGGGAAAGTGTAGAGAAGAGGAAGCTTAGTTGGAGGGACCTGTGGAGTATGGAGGAGAATCGTATTAGATTCCTGGTAGGGGCTACATACGATGTGTTACCAACCCCCCAGAACCTAAAACTGTGGGTAAATGAGGACCCATCATGCCCATTGTGTTCACGTACCGCAACCTTAAAGCATATTTTGGCAGGCTGTAAAGTTAGCTTGTCACAAGGCCGATATACATGGCGACATAACCCGGTGTTGAAATGTTTCGTTGCAGGAATCGAAGGGAAACGAAGACAGGTGAATTCAGAAGGTGTTAAGGATAGGAGTTTAACAATTCAATTTGTCCGTGAGGGAGAGAAATACAGAAGGGATAAGTTAGTAAGGAGGCAGGGGCGTGGCTGCCTAGAAGGTGCTTGTGATTGGGAAATGCAAGTAGATTTAGGGGGAAAGCTTGTTGTTTCCCAGGAAATAGTTTGTACCAAGCAGAGGCCTGACATAGTGTTGTGGTCATTGAGTCAACGGATAGTTTATTTCATTGAGCTGACAGTTCCTTGGGAAGACTCAGTGGAAGAAGCCTATGAAAGAAAAAAGCTTAGATATGCAGATTTAGGAGCAGAAGCTGAGCAGCGAGGATGGAAGACTAGGATTTGTCCAGTGGAAGTGGGGTGTAGGGGATTCATAGCAAGATCAACTGTCTTGCTCCTGGGGGAACTCAGAGTGCGGGGACAGAGTTTGATGAAGACAGTGAGGGAAATGTCAGATGAAGCAGCAAGAACCAGCCAGGTCATTTATTACAGAAGAAATAATGTCAGTTGGGGGCCAGCAGGGGAACTACTAAGCAGGGCACATAACTCCTTGAGATCTGGTGGAGAGATCCACTTCCTCTCAGGAGGAAATCCAGGAAGAGGAAGGTTATTTAAGTGTGGGAGTGGCCTATTTGAATCCCTTTTGTTTGAGACCATGCTGCAAGGTGAGTGTGTTTGCTGATCCTGTGAGTTTATTTATCTCCTTTAACTTTAGCTTACGTTGTAGTTATGCTATGTAGCGTGTGAAATAGAGTATGGTGAACGTGCTAGGAAAGGTAGTATCAGCACTACCTCTGCCTGGAGCTCGCATGTACGGAGCCTGGGTTTGGTTGAAGGTGGCAGTGCTGTTTGGGCTGAGAAAGCCATGTGTAAGTAAGGAGGAAATCCAGGGAGAGGAAGGTAATTTAAGTGTGGGAGTGGCCTATTTGAATCCCTTTTGTTTGAGGCCATGCTGCAAGGTGAGTCTGTTTGCTGATCCTGTAAGTTTATTTATCTCCTTTAACTTTAGCTTATATTGTAGTTATGCAATGTAGCGTGTGAAATAGAGTATGGTGAATGTGCTAGGAAAGGTAGTATCCGCACTGCTTCTGCCTGGAGCTCGCATGTATGGAGCCTGGGTTTGGTTGAAGGTGGCAGTGCTGTTTGGGCTGAGAAAGCCATGTGTAAGTAAGGAGGAAATCCAGGAAGAGGAAGGTTATTTAAGTGGGAGTGGCCTATTTGAATCCATTTTGTTTGAGGCCATGCTGCAAGGTGAGTGTGTTTGCTGATCCTGTAAGTTTATTTATCTCCTTTAACTTTAGCTTACATTGTAGTTATGCTATGTAGCGTGTGAAATACAGTATGGTGAATGTGCTAGGAAAGGTAGTATCAGCATTGCTTCTACCTGGAGCTTGCATGTATGGAACCTGGGTTTGTTGAAGGTGGCAGTGCTGTTTGGGCTGAGAAAGCCATGTGTAAGTAAGGTAAAGGATGTTATTGGGTTGGTGTGGAGAGCAGTGAGACCTGGCATTAGGGGAGTGTCTCTGGGACGCCAGAGATTACTGTTTAGCCTCCTGGAGGTATTTTGGGACCAACTAGACAAAACACTGGTGAAAGGAGGTTCCCACCCGATGACCCCAAAGACATGTTAGTTATCACTGCTCACTGGTTTGTACAGTTAAGCTTTGCCATAATAGCTTATTATAGGGCTTAAGAGGTTATTCACTGAGTGCTGGTCCTTTACTAGAGCACAAACTTCTTGTGTTTATTTGAATTGAGTTCAAGCACTAGAACTGCTGCCAGAGAAGATCAGACAAGACCCGAAAGTTACAGGTGTCAATATAGGTAAACAACAATATAAACTTGATTTATTTGCAAATGATATTTTGATTTTCTTAACAAATTTTGAGAAATCTATAACTTCTTTGTTTAAATTTTTTTCTGCATATTCAATAGCCTCAGGTTATAAAATTAATGTGGAAAAAACAGAAATATTGGCAGCAGGGAAGCACAAAATTACCACACAGGGTTTACAACAATCATTTAAGTGGAAAAGTAGCATTAAATATTTAGGATGTATAATAAGTGACAATAAGCAACAGATATATAAAGAACATTGTATGTTGTTACTTAATAATATGAAATCTGATTTTATTAAATGGATGAATCTTCCTATACATTTTACTGGAAGAATCAACTTATTTAAAATGACGTTGCTTCCAAAGTTTTCATTTCTGTTTTCAACAGTACCAATTACTCTGCCTAAAATATTTTTTAATAAGGCATATTCCATTATTACAGACTTTATATGGAAAAATAAAAACCATAGAATCAAAAGGAGGGTTTTACATCTTCCAAAGGCGGAAGGAGGCTTTGACCTTCCAGATTTAGAATTATATCATCTAGCTACTCAAGCATTTTATTTACGACATATAGTCAAAAATACAATAGAAGAACAATGGATCCACATAGAAACTGCTCAAGTCTATCCACAAAACCTTTTTTGTTATATATTTTTAAAGGATAAAGACATTAGGTCAGTCAATTTTATAGTTAAAAATTTAGCAGCAATTTGGAGAAAAATGAAGAATGCAATGAATGAGTTGATATCTGTTCCAAAAAATACTCTTTTATGAAATAATCCTTGGATAGTTCTTCAAAACACATCATTAAACTGGATATCATGGAAGGATAGAGGTATAGAAACCATTAATGATATAATGAATGGAAATACATTTATGTCTTGGAAATATCTGCAAAATAAATTTGGGCTGTCTAATGAAGAAATCTTCAGATATATGAAACTTAAAAGTTTAATTCAGTCGTTTGATTTACATACATTTGGGCAGCAGAGCAAATTAGAGAAAATTATATTTGATTCAGAAACAGGTAAAAAATTAACAGGTTAAGTTTACAGGATCTTACAAGAATCATATCTGGTAGATGGTTGTAACTTAACAAGAGATATTATAGCCAATGAAAATTTACGTTTAATTCAATATAAAATAATGTATAAAACTTATTGTACAAGAGATAAAGTTAATAAATACAACAAAGATATGTCAGGGAGTTGTCTTAAATGTGGAACTACAGACTTGTTAATTCATGCGTTTTGGGAATGTAGTAAAATTCACAAGATTTGTTTGGATATAGAACATTGGTTGTCAGAGGTATTTGGGGTGAAATTAAATTTTGATCCATCATTCTATTTATTTCAAGATACGGGATATAGTGAGGTATCCACATAGATGGATTAAATTTAATTTTTTCATCAATTATACTGAAAAAACTGATAAACACTGGAAATCTATATACGCTCCTTTATTGTTACACTGGAAAAGAGAGCTGTGTTATTATTTGAACATAGAAAAGGCAGTAGCCACTGAAAAGAACAAATTAACTCAATTTGAACTTATATGGGGAAAAGTGTTCGAAATATTGAGAATGTAAAAGGAAAAGAAAAGGTGACCTTTATAATTAAACTGGGTTTGGGGTTGTCTGTTATATTTGGTTGGTATGTTAAAGATGCCACCTACTGAATAGTCTCTTGGAAAACGTAGTGGAAGTTTTTGTTTTTTTTGATGAGGGATGAGTATGGGGGTACTCGATAGAGAGGAATTTGAGTTATATGACGAATGTATATGTTTGTTTATGTTTGACATTTTATTTGACTTGCCCTGATACGAGGGTGTTGAGGTTGAGCATATTTGTGGGTGGGGGTAAATGTGTTGTTATTGTGGATTTTTTTGTGGATGTGAAAGTTTAATTAAAATCTTACAAAAAAGGAATGAGGACACTCCCTGCCCTATGCCATGCTCTTGGGATAATTTGTTTCTCCCGAACTATTCTTAGCTGTTTCCACAAAAAATTAAGGATAACAGGTGCACTTATATAAACCCAGTAGGGGGCTTCATTAGGCCCTGGGAATGAAGAAGCCTTTGCAGGCCTGACCACCTCCTGAACTAGGGTAGTGATCATAGTGTTAATTTTTGTTTGGATGGATGATTTGAGTTATATTCCAAAAAGTGTTCCCTCCTGATGCCATACCTCTGGAACAAGTGTAAAAATGAAACCAGAGATGTGTGGAAGTTGAGTGGTTTCTTGTTAATTACAAAATCAGGGTTATTCCAAATGGGAGTATATTTTGATGGTGTAAGGGGGGTGTTTGTGATTTGGTGAAAAGTTATAGTTGCTGCTAGTGTTAACGTTTTGAAACATGAATGGCGTTGTCTGACTGAGAAATGAGAAATGTTTGTGTTAAAGCAACACTTTCTTTCTGGAAATTTTACGCTTTTCTTTGTTTAGGTTAAAATGCTAACCTAAATGCCCTCCACCACTTGCGGATATAAACTTTTCTCCATAATATTTTTTTCTAAGTGCTGTGTGAAATGCAAGAAAGGTAAGAGTTGCTTTAAGTGTTTGTTCGATATCTAGCCATATGCTTTCAGATGGGTTAGGGTGAATCCATTTCAATATGTATTGAAGCTGGTTAACCAGAGACTAGACCTGGTGGTTAAAAAGTGGAGCTTCCACTCCGCCTTGTGTTTTGGATTTTTGTAGGATGGTTAATTTAATTCTCAGTATTTTGTTTTTCCAGTAGAATTTCGAGATGATTGAATCTAGAGATTTAAACCAGTTAAGTCTGGGTTGATTCAGGATCATTGAGAATACAACTCTGGGGGAAATGTTGATGCCTAGGTAAGTGATGTGATTTGTGCAAAAAGGAATTGGTGGTGTACGGGCTGCCACATCCCAGCTATTGCTATCTATGTATTGCTAGTGTTTCCCCAAGGTTTACAGCAAAAACTTTGCTCGGATTTGGTTCAAGTTCGGCCCACTTGACATGCTGTTGTGTTGTGCTATGGCCTATTCAAGTGCTGGAATTTGTTATTTACGTGACAACGCCTGAACGCAACACAGGCTCTGTTCCATTGAGTGTGTGGCCAGGCTCGGTTTTAATTGTCTCTGTCTTGGGTCGGGTTCGGTCAGGAAAATGCGTCCTGAGCCGCCTTCTAGTGTGGTCACCTGTGTGTGTGTGTGTGTGTGTGTGTGTGTGTGTGTGTGTGTGTGTGTGTGTGTGTGTGTGTGCATGTGTGTGCGCACATTGGGGCGGAACTCTGTCGTGTAGAGACAGAAACGACATGCTGTCATGCAAATAAGATAAATAACACCAATAGGTTATTTAGTTGGTTTAATCATAAGACAAGATATAGACCTGAGCCCTGTTGTACGAAACCTAGATAAGGGATTAAGCCGGGATATGTTGGTTATCCTGGCTTAATTTAGCGTTGATTCGGTTGTTCGAAAGCAGAGGCACATATTTTGCCATGGAGATTTATTCTGTGCACTTAGCCTGGTCCTGACCAGGCTAACAACCAGGCTTAGTTTAGCCTGGTGCCTTATCTGTCCAGTCAGCTGTCACTGCGATCGGAAATCAATGAGTTTTACACATACATACATGTTCTTATGTGCGTATTGGTCTTTTTGTTTTATCAAAATACATTAAGCCTACAATAATAAAATAAAAAAAATAACATTTAAAACATTCTTTTTGTCATAGCCCAAGCATACTTTGACATGTACATATCCTTACCAATAAAAGGAGTAATTGTTGGAATAAACACACAAGTAGGTGTATTTGGCCTTAACACAATTAGTGGTTATTAGGTTTCATAAGACCTTAGACCTTCATATGACCTTCCCAAATTATATTCCCAGTTAACTGGATCAATAACTCCAGTGTACTTTACATCAATGAATGAAAACATGAAGATGAAACCACAATATTCTTTGCCCTCATTTTATTTAAATGAAAAATACTAAAATCAGTCACTGTCTGCTTTGAGCTGTGGAGAGAAAGAGAGAAATAATATTAATACATTGCATCACAGTCATGCTTAATGTGCATTAAAGTCACTTAACTTCTTTCTGTAGTTTCTTAATTTCCAAGTCCAGTTTCCTTAAGGTCTTTCTTTTGTCTGTCAAGCTCCACGTCCAGCAGCTTTCTCTTTTCACACTGGAGCTTGACATCTGCCAGGGCTATAGCTGTCTGACAGTTTGTGAATTCTGTAAAACACAGATCTGTTAGCACAGCAATTGTGGACACCGTGGATGTCCTTCAGGCAATACTCACTACATTTCCAGGCAGGCTGTCAGGCTGTTCATCTGTGTCCTGTTACAAATATATTTTCTATGAGCACCACATCACTGACTTCTTATACATTAAAGGCTAAATCTCAAACCTCAAAGCTCAAACCTTCTGGAGTCCAGAGAAAGTGTCTCCTCCTCATCTGCTGCATCCCCTGCTGCAGATGTGCCTTCACCCTGCCACATTAAATAGAATTTGTATTGACCTAATGTAAACTCGCAAGACATGTCAAGCAAATGCCTCTAATGAATAAAACTCTTAACACCCTTCTGGAGCCACCGGAAGATGATCCGGTGGCTCCAAAAGGGTCAGTGTGTCACCTGACACTGCAAGACAATCCAAAGTCAGACAGTCCACATAATGTTAATGGCTGATTAATGAATGACTAAAATGATTGATTCCATGTATAGTATACTGGAATAATGTACCTTGTATGAAGAGGGCGGTTTCTGTGGGTGGGACAGAGTCTGTAGCTGTCCCCACCTGTATCCCCTCCATCATCGGCCTGCTCAGTTCTGATCCAGGGCGAGCTGTTCCGCTGGTGTGAAATCAGCAGTTGGTTCCCGAGTAATATTATATCCACTGCTCACCTTTAAGGTGGAGTGTCATAATTACAATTAAAGTTCCTTCCACAAATTAACAGTTGTACAACTGTTAATTTGTGGAAGGAACTTTAATTGTAATTATGACAGATTCATTTGCGCAGCAAGTGTATATTTTTAGATTACTTACGCATTCAGTATTATAATATTATATGTTTTACCTCTTCATAAGTGTCCATGATGAGTCGCTGCTCACTGGGTGAGAAGTATGCAGCACGCGTCCTCTCCATTGCTGCATCGGTGAATCTGTGATCGATCTAGGGGTCTATTTAAGAAAGCCAAGGATGCACACTTACTGTATCCGAATGAGTTACACCTGGCTTGACAAAGCCACGCCTCCTCAGCCTGGCTTGGCGTTCGAACAACCAATTAAGCCAGGATGGATTTAGGGGAATTTGCCCAGCCTCGCTTTTCCACTTATCCTGGATTGGATAATTCTACTTTCGAACAAGAGGCCCCAGGTCTGGGAACTATACGGCTAATTACTCACACAAGGGAACAAAATGCTGGGACACTGTCACAAGGAATGAGACGAACTGGCACAGAAGGAAGGGAACACTGAGACTAAGGCTGCGGTCGAATAGTCTTTTTTTGCTTAGGAAGGTTCCTAACTTAGTGAAATGACCCAGAAGTATCTAAGTGGCAGCCATGATAAGAGCTGGTCGCTGAGCTACAGTAGAAGGATCATAACAAAAAGAGAGAATAGGGCACTATACAAAAGACTGTAATGTTAAAAGATATCTGCTTGAAGTTATTAAATACTTGCACCCCACCCCACCCTGCAGCAGAAACAATAAGGGCTTTCCCCTTAAAGAGAGACGCTGTGCGCATTTGTGCACGAGGCACAGCAGCCTCACTTTTATTATTATTTTTCACTTTTATTATTATTATTAATATTATTATTTATCTATCTACCTATGCAGTAGGGGCACATAATATTGATATAACAATAAAGGTCAAACACAAGTTGGTTTCTGGTTGTGGTCTAATTTCTAATCCAATTGTCCATTTGAAGAAGAAAATGGAAAAAGCATGTGGATTTCCATTATTATTTTTATTCATATGGAAAAACAAAATAATGCATTAAATATTTGTTTATCCTTTTATAAAACAGTTTGCATCAGTCATTTATTCATTTGAACGTTGTATTGCCAGCCTTTAGTAATATCATTAATAAATAAATAAATTTTACTACTTAGGTTAGCAAACTCCATGCCCTCTTTTAAATCATTTGGTTTCAGTTTGTGGCTGGTAGCCTATATTCTTTTTTTTAATTCAATTCCGACCTTAGAAATTAATAATGTCTTTCACCGTGTTATCCACGTTTATATATCCTGCATGAAACAACACAATGAGAACGTACAGGCGAATTATTGTAGTCCATCTTCAGAACATTGTAGTTTCACCACAGCAGCCCCATGTCAATACCATCTACCATCGCATCATTACGTAGCCCAGCGTAAGCGCAGTCGGATTCTCTCAGCACCGCAGTTGTCTTTTCCTAAGTCCTTATGAATTCTCCTTCACATCTTCCTTTGACCTCGTGACGTTTTCCATTGAGGTCAAGGAAAAGAGATTAGGAATATACAATAGGAGGGACTTTTCGAGAGCAGCCTAAATACTCTGGGGAAGGGGAGACAATGAGACACAGCTGCAGCACATTGGGGCAGGGCAGGTAATCACACAGGAGGGAGACACACGAAGGCAGGAAGTGAAGGACCTGAAACAAGCCAAGAGGTAAGTATCAAAATAAAACAGGAAGTAGAAGACAAAGGACACTGGGAAAAAGGTAACTCAACTATCCGGCCAGGGCTTGCACAGTGACTGAAATAGTAAGACTAATAATAAAAATAGGACAGAAATAACCCAATGACATCACACACATCATGAAAGATGACCGGGGATGATTGGTGTGGACAATCATATTGTGTATCATGTCTGTCGGCCAAGTCATGGCACAATTTTATCACTCCACAATCGTGTAATGTGACATAATGACTGTCAGAATGGTGAGAAATGTCGTGTAGTGTGTACCAGGCATAAGTACATTTAAGTACATCACCTCCTTTCTCCAAAATTATGCAAAACCATATTTTTTTCAAACTAAGTAATGTAGTATAATCAACACTGATGTGTGAACTGATTTAGGGGCACCACACTACTATAAGAGTGTTAGTTATTTAATTTTTGTGTTTTTTTGTTTTTTTTTAAGGTGTTGTACTTTGTAAAGTCCTTGTGTACTCGTTTTAGAGCAGGCTGTGCTCACAGACAAAACATTATTTGTCCAGCTCTGAGCAAGGATTGTTTTTATGATGTAGCTTGTTGTCATGGTTAGAAAGAAGCGTTGTTTGTGTTTTAACAACATTTCGCTTGAGATTTTGATCCAGGAAGTTCAAGTCCATGTTTATCTTTCGAATTTTACTGAACTGCTTTAGGCAGACAACTACTGTCCCCTCTTCCTGATACTGCACATCGGTACTACTGTTAAGGCCTGAGCTGATAGTTGGACCCAAATGGCAGGAGTCGTCAAAGCAGTTCAACAAAAAAGTGTTTATTGCCTCCCAGGAGACGCAGAAAAAATGCACAAATATAACGAAGGATTCCTGCAGGCTGTGGCGGCAGGAGGCTGGCTGAACTCCGGGAAGAGGCCTTAGGTGAGGCGAAGCAGCAAGGCACCAAATCTGGAGAGCACACAAAAAAACAATCAGCACCAGTGGAACGTTTCAGAGAATCTAGAATACAGAACCTGAACCTGGCACTACCGAGCGTGACGGAATTATCTGGCAGAGTAGTGGAGGCAGAGCCGGTCTTTTATGGAGAGGTGAGTTGATGCAAAGTGCCATCAGGTGTGCCCTGCTGCATGCAGCCAGAAAGTAGGTCAGCCACGC
Organism: Epinephelus cyanopodus; assembly: GCA_026686955.1. Taxonomy (NCBI): domain Eukaryota; kingdom Metazoa; phylum Chordata; class Actinopteri; order Perciformes; family Serranidae; genus Epinephelus; species Epinephelus cyanopodus. Next base: position 41,633,047 of record CM048924.1, on the reverse strand, counting down.
CCCCCAGCCACAGCCTGCAGTGCTGGAGAGAAAAGGAGAAAAAGCATGCAGACACTTTCTAAAACACAAACATAAGTAACTAACTCAGACCATAACAACTACATCTGTTTGTGGTACAGAGTACCAGACTATACCAGCCTCCTCTCACCCCTGGTTATAAGTTGATATGGCAAAGAAACACACCAAAGTTCGCTGCTATTTGGAGGTCAGAAACACAGGGGAATACACATAGTAACATGCTCTGTTCACAGTCTGCTTTCTGCAGAGGTCTGTAGCTTGGCACCCTGCTGCACAAAGCTGCAGAAGCTGTTCACTTGTTTATTCAAAGTTCATTGTGCATTGTCGCGTGTCTAAATCGCACCAAATTCATCAATGCACATCCTTAGGTCCCCAGGAATATGCCCACCAACTGTGAAGTAAATGATAAGTTTGTCGTACCTGTTGCTTAGTGATGCTGCACACTCTGGAGCCTTTTAGAACAGGTATATGTACTAAGATTTTGTGACACTTGGTTGAAAACAGGTGGACTTTACTTAACTAATTATGTGACTTCTGCAGGTTATTAGTAGCTTACTTCGGGGCTTCATCGCAAAGGAGATAAATGCACACACCACTTTTCAGATTTTTATTTTTTTTAGGAAGTTTTGGGTTTTCCTATTTCACCATTTTGTGTCGGCCCAAAATCCAAATTAAATACATTTAAATTACAGGTTGTAATGCAGCAAAATAGGATAGCATAGAGGCAGGTGTGGCCAAATGGAGGGCAGAGGGAAACTGTTGTCCTGACAACGCCACCTGGGGAATTGCACACCAGAAAATACACTTTGAGCAGTACCCTTATTAACAGGAGGTCACACAGATTCGTTACACTTAAAATATAGGACGTGAGAGGGACTTCCAAAAATAATAACAAATGTTTATTGATTAAAAATCCACTAAGTTTTAAAAGAACACAAGGATGTCACAAGATATATGGCCTGGGTGTCAAAATAAAGACCACACTGGTTATTGCGGTAGAAAATAGCAAAATGACAGGAACAGGGCTAGTACTTAGCTCGGCGGACAGACTAAAGGGAAAATAAGGGACAACTTAAACCAAAGAAAAATGACTACAAACCAAACCACCACGTGCCACACCAAATTAAACGGAGCGAGGGGGACACCACCACCAGGGAAGTCTGCCGCACACTGCGCAAGCTCCTGTCCCGGTAAAGAAATAAAAACAAAATTAATACTGCTGGTGGTGAGACACTCAGGTAAATAGGTTGTACAGTTACCCCACACACACACACACACACACACACCTGTAGATGCGGATGGTTGTCTGTCTCTACATGTCAGCCCTTCGATAGTCTGGCGACCTGTCCAGGGTGTACCCCGCCTCTCGCCCAATGTCAGCTGGGGATAGGCTCCCTGAATAAATACAAAAATAGATATATAGACAAATAAATAGATTAATACATAAATAAATGCCATAAATAAATAAATGAATAAAGATTGTTGAGGTTCATGGATCACGCATGTAAAAAAATGAATGAGTGGTGACCAAATAGAGAGGGGTGTGTGTTAGATGGGGGTGGAGACGTTTTCCATAGAGATGTGGTCCATAAGTAAGTTTTTCCATTGTGCAATGCTTGTTTTGTTTTTTGATTTCCAGTTCCAGTATAATTCTCTCTTTGACAATGTTATAGGTTTAAATCCTCAGGAATTAAGTAAAAACTAGTGTTGTGCCACAACAAATTTCAATGTGTGTGGTGTCGATATGCATCATAAAGAAGTAGGCCTAGTCAAGAAGTAGTAATCATTTCATACAAATGTATTTTCAATTAATAATTCTACCATATTAAATGTCCTATTATAAATCTATCACTTCCCCTTTATGCAGGTTTTCTTCACATAGTGACTAACAGTAGTCTCCTCTCTGCTCTAGCTGGCCCCAGAAAACACCATGGTGTCCTTTAACAGAGCCCTGCAGCATGGGGCTGGCTCCCTGGAGGCAGACGTCACTATCAGGTTATTAGCCACACATTAATAACATTTTGATCCTGGGTTATAGGGATGGGAATTGAGAATCAGTTCCAGTTAACAACTGGTTCAAATTGTCCAAACAACCAGAATTGTATGCTCCAAGCTTGACAGTTCCTTTTATCGATGCCAGCATGTTTTTCTAACACTTGCACATTGCAAACAATGATGTCAAACTTGTGTGTCTACATTGCTGGAAACTTGCAACATGATGTAGTCATGATGGAGATGAAGAAATGGTCTGAAGTGTGGCTTCATTCACAACGAAAGATGACAGCAGAGCTGCTTGTAATGTTTCTGTAAAATTATATTTCTAAGTAAGTGTGGAAACACCAGCAATATGCTGAAATATCATTTTAAGCAACAGTGGCTTAAATTCCGGTAATACCATGCATTTGACAATCTATGACAAGTGCCACTGCTTCCCAACCGAGCAACATGTTTGTTACTGAAAGTCCATGTAAAGCAGCAAAAAATGTTTGTTATAAGTTTGTCACATCACAGAAATATGTGTCATTAATCACTGAGCCAAATTTGAAAGATTAAAAAAATCTCTAAGTATATAAAATTAGCTCTCAAAATCATGGAAAAACAAGCACTTCTCTCTGCTGTGAAACGCTGGGGGCCTGTCCGGAGGTATGTCTGCAGCCTCTTGTCTCATGACTCCAGGCTGCAGTCAGTCCATGCCCACTCGCGGGAGGGAAGCTGCCTCCGTGTACTGTACAAAGACGTAACCCCGCACCGGTAGCCGGCGGAACGGGAGGATGTAATCCAGGGAGGGAGAGTGTAGGTTCGGCTCCACTGACTGAAAATATTTTTTCCAGCGGATGTCTTAGTTACAACATGATTGAGCTAACTGGAGTAGTTTCATGTCGTATCCGACAACGAAAGGCTTTTAACAGATGACGTCCCGATGTTAGCTTTGCTGCTGCTAATGTTAGCTGTCTGTCTCTCTTAGCTGCAGTCACTGATGCTTTCTAGACATTGTGATTTTCCCAAACTGAATAAATACCACACATAGCAACACAAAACTGCTTTGCTAGCTCAATCATGTTGTAACTAAGACATCCACTGGAAAAAATATTTTTTTCACAGACCGTTTATTGAGTTATTACAGACACGGCTAATGGCTAACGGCTAACAGCTAACGGTTAGCCCAGCTAATCTATAATAATCATGTTAATTCCAAAACGTGCACACATAAATAATAGTAGTGTTTGTTCAGTCATTGTGTTTACAGACTTTACAAACATCAGCTTAGTCTACACGGTGATACAGTGACGTGAAAAATGTGATATATATGTGTATAGTGAAACTGCTGGTTTTCTATACTACTGCTGCTGCTGCTGCTGCTGCTTCTTCTTCTTCTTCTTCTTCTTCTTCTCTCAATTTATTGGCTGATCGCAAACAACTTCCAGGTGCATACCGCCACCTACTGTACAAGAGTGTTTATTTATACTGCTACAGCCTCAGAGGGCGTGTTTTTACCAGCGATAGCTCCGTTACATAACGCGACTATGATTTAAGGCCCGCCCATTAAATCCAGAAAATTGAAACCTAGAAACACAGTTCCATTGTAAATGGTTGAAAGGCTTTTTTACACAGGAGTGCTTTTATGACCTATTTAATGTGTTTAGAAGAAAATAGCAGAATTTGCTTTACACGGACTTGAAAGTAAATATCCTTCGTAATAATAACACGTTCTCATCCCAGGTCATTGAATACCAAAGCTGTGACACACCCCTCAGTGTGTGGTACTAATGGCAACAACAGCCTTTGACATCTTATTAAGTCGCACCCTTCAGTGTCTGTATGTGTGGCACTGCTGTCTCCTGGGTGAAATATGTAGTTAACATTGTCAAGCGGTCGCGGCTAGTTTTAGGCAACAAAAATACTTAGTTAGGTTTAGAAAAAATATCATGTTTTGGGTTAAAGTAAATACCTAATGGTGCATAAATACTCACATTACTGATGGAAGTACATAATTGACATACAGAAGTTATTGAGTTACGTTGCGTTAAATAAACAGTGACTTTTGTTTTTTTTAGGGGACACAAACTGCTGTCATCTGGGTGAGAGTTAAGTTTTGTTTGACCCATCTACCCATAAAACAGTTGCACTGATGCTGAAAATCTGTGTAGGCCCACATTTTTTCACACAGAAAATTGATCAGTATCAGTAAGAGAATCGATAAAGAATTTGACTGATTAATCGAATCGATAATGGCATTGGTATTAATAAAATCTTATCAACTCCCATCCTTACTGGATTGTACATATTAAATGAAGTGATGGTATGCTCTTAAATACAAAATGTACATCCCACAGCTGATAAACATATGGGTTGTTTGGTAGAAACATTTACAGTGCACATAAGAAGACAGATGCAGCTAAACCTCGCAATGTGAGGTGATCATCAGCACATTTCACCTCTGCTGTTTTGATGTTAGATTATTATGATATTTCATTTTACAAAATATACTAAACCACAATCAAAGTTCCAAAGTACAACATTTTCTTGATTTTGTTTCTTGCAGTGTGGATGCTGTTCCCTTCCTTATGCGAGACCGCACGTTGAGAAGAACCACAGATGTTAGTAAGGTCTTTCCAGCCAGACAGTATGATGATGCCTCTTCCTTCAACTGGACAGAGATTCGATCTCTAAACGCAGGCCAGTGGTTTTTGGAGGTACCGAAATCCACTTTACCTTAACTCATCATGATATGTTCATGCAGATCCCTGCACAGCTATTTAATGCATGTCTCCCTTCAATGACCCCACATTCTTTACCATATTCTGTTACTACAAATGAAGTCTTTCAGATTATTCTGTTAGTACAAATAAAGTCTTTCAGAAACAACTCATGATTCCCGAGTGCGGCACCGCTGCTGCTCACCGCTTCCTCAGGGGATGGGTCAAATGCAGAGAACAAATTTCACACACTCAGGTGTGTGAAAATCAGTGGGACTTCTGAGGGAGTCCCTGAGAAATTATGCAATATGTGTGTGCAGAATGTGACTGTAAAATTTTGTAAAACCTACAGTTTTAACAGTACATATTAGTACATACAACTATTAGAAGAGGTATAAAATGTATTTAGCTTATCCACTGGCAACATCTTGACATGTCATATTGAGGTAGCATTTAACTGTACTGGAAGAGTGCTGATTTTGAAGATCGAGATCTCTATGACTAATTCCTTACACTTAAACGTCTTTGTAATGGATGAACACACTTAGGTTTTTTAATATAGTGATGCAAAGGCAGAGAGATATAAACAATGTAAAACTCTATATCTAAATTAGCTGCATACAGGCCTACTTAATTTAGAATATGCAAATATCTCTTCGTGTTGTATTACAGTTTTTTGCAATCACTAGCATCTTTTTGTCCAGTCTTCAGACAAATTTTCAAAACTCTAAACACAAACAGCACTGCCTGTTGTGGACCACACTATTAACACAATTCATGTTATTTCACACAATATGCATTCAGTATAAAGCCTCTATTTCTGCATTAGCAGAAGCTCAAAATTGATATTGAAGCAGCTGATAACCCTTTTTAATGAACAGATGATTGAAACATTGAGAAACAAATTATCTGAGGTTTAAAATAGATCAACCACAACTGATTCCAGAGTCAATCTGAGACAGAGCCAGGGGCCTGTATCACGAAGCGAGATCAACCTTTCCTGGGTTACCCGGCCTATCCTGGGTTGACAATGGCAATCAGGATAATCGGTATCACGACGCTGGATATCAACTCGGTAACTCAACCCTGGGTTGCTTTATCAAGAGCCGTGAACACGCACGCAGCGGACTAATCTCAGCGGACTAATCACAATCATGAGAGAGGCGGAGCGTCACTGAGCGTCCTCACAGAGTGCTGTATGTGAGGAAAAAAAAGTATTTCTCGTGAGGATCAGAGATTAATTCTACTAAAATATGAGGAGGAGAATAGCAACATTACAGAAAAGGCCAACACTGTGGCAGATGCAGGTGGAGGAAACATGCGTGGCAACCCATAACAGGATGAATAATGTTTTAGTTTAGATTAGTCTATTTGCACATAATGTTAAAAACAGACAGTATAAAATTTACAAAACTAAAAAAAGAAAAGTGCCGGAGAGGTTAGAAGCCACTAAAAGCTTATCAAATAAATTCCCCTGTCAAAACATCAAGGAAATCACATAATAGAGAAGAAAAAAATGGGTAAAGAAAGAAGAAATAGAGAATAAATCAAGACAACACAAAGGAGCAAATAAAATGTGTGGGTTAAATTATTCATCACTGGTTCAAGTAGCTACAGTACCTGTACATCTGACACTGATCTCACCCTTAAATCCCATGAAATCAATGCTGCACAGATGAACTACGTGTATTACAATTATCGTCTAACAGCACTGCGTCTGATAAACTGGTCTTCTTTGTCATAACGTTATATATGCTACAATAAAGCTTAAAGCTGATGCCACAATTAAATCATATCAATACCAAAGTGATAGTCTGAATAAAATCATCCTGATATTGAGCTGTGTTAGAAATTAACAGCTGCACAAAAATATACCCAGTCTCCCTTTTTAAAAAACAAAAAGGAAAATCCCTCAAACACCATGAAGTGTAGACATGATAGGCTACTTTCCACATTTCTAGCAGCAAAGCTGTCAATTAGGCCCATTATCTTTAACAGAGATCATTTCCTCCAACAACAAAAAAATGTTGGCACTAATTAATGGTGCTATTAAGTGTCCGCAAATTATCAATTTCTTTCTTATGAAGGGGTGGGATGAGATTTCAACTTCTTTCCACTCCTTTGTGAACAATCTTTTCATTGTCTGTTGTTGCTTTCTTTTCTTTTTTAATATTCAAAATAAACTTTCAAATCAAAATCAATCAAATTAATTAAACTTCCCGTCATGACTGGGCTGCATTTCTGTCAGCGGAGTCATTTTTTTCCAAACAGCTGATTGGCCAGTGGGTGGTGCTTTGTACAGGATCAGATTCAACCCTGAACTTACCCTGCTCCGGAGCAGGATAGCCGTTCAGAGTAAGTTACCATGGTGATCTACCCCGATAAGAACTGAACCGGCTTTGTGAGACCGAAAAGCCAGGGTTAACCCTGAAGTTACCTCGCTGAGACATTAATCCTGCTTTGTGATACATGCTCCAGGTGTCTCAGCCAGGTGGGTTCAATTATATCAACATAAACAGTAAAAAGGGGACTTTTTGGACTGATTTTGTTCCATGTTGACACAGAACAATACAGAGGAGCAGAGAGAGAAAAAAAGTAATTCTGGATAAGAGAGGGGAATAGCACTTGCTTGTAGAATCTGTAGAAGTAAAAGCCTGTTGAATATGCTGCAAAGCCTACAGAAATGCCCGTAGAAACACAAACAAAAGGACAAAAGGGGGAATCTGCCGTTAGCCATAGTAGTAGCCTCTCTACCTGTAACCACTGATGAGCTATCCAATCTGAATAGCACATGCAAAAGGTAGAGGCATGGGCCACCACTTCGACACATACAAACCACACACAGAACTGCATGATCACAGTTTATGGACTTTTGCATTATAGAAAAAAAGAGTAATCTGCTGACTTCACAGCAAATGTTACGAGAGCCCTCATAGAAATGTAGTGGAGTCAAAAGTACCATATTTGTCTTGTAAATGTTGTGGAGTCAAAGAAATAAGTTTCCAAAAAACAATGCTCAAGTAAAGTGCAGATACTCAAAAACTGTACTTGAGTACAGTATTTAAGTAAATGTGCTTCGTTACTGTCCATCACCGGATGAGAGGGAGGAAGAGGACAGAGGAATATCTGGACCAGGACTGTCTGAAACTGTGCAATTTTATGTTTTTCTCTTGTGTGCCTTTTTACTTCTTCTTCTGGCGAGACCATCAGCTCCATTGATGCAAGCCAGTCCAGCGTGTCATCATCCAGGTTGATAAAATCATGATCGCCATTCGGTGGTCGGTATATGGGGCAGCTGCTTATTATGTGTTCTACAGTTTTGTAACTGATCCCTGCATTTGCAGTGGGCACTGTCCGCAAGTCCCCATTTCTGCATTGCTGCAGCGAAGCATCCTACACCTGTCCTCAAGCAGTTGACAATTGTCCAGATGCTGGCTTTTTACTGTGTTTGTGTATTTTAATTTTACACATTTGGAACCAAAGGCCAGATATGTTCTATTTTTGGTTGATCACTGGCAGCAGTTCCATGTTGCTAATTGAGCTTCATTACACACTAATTCTGTCACTTATCATTTTTATTTTAATTGTACATTCTGTAAAGTAAAAATGGCTTATTCACATAGTAGTAGTACATAGATAGTAGTACAAAGTAGATAGTACATTGCCAAAATGCACAAATTCAACACTAAAAAAAATATGGAGTGGTTTACAACAAAAGGAAACCGTATTTTAACAAAACAATGGTCTTCATATTGTCTGTTGTATGCAAGCAGTGCTGAAACATGAACAGTAATACAGTTTTTGTAATGTCATTAACTGTTAGTATTTTGAACATTGCTGTGTGAGGACTGACTCTATGGTCCTCTTGGATAGAAACATGTACTTTAAGGGAATGATTAATTGAGTCAAGCTTGCTGTGTGTTGATAGAGCTGGTGTATGTAGAGAATGTTTTTGGTATTTAATGAACAAAATGTGGTTTTAAGCAGAAAATGCATTTGGCTAATTGCACGACTCAGGTGTGTTGCTATGTTAAGAGAAAAAGTATCTTAAGTTGAGGGAAACAATTGTTAGCAAATGTAAGAAAAAAAAAAAAATCTGTAACTGTGCTGCAGAGGAAAATCATGTTACATTTCTGTCTCTGCCACTCTGCTCCCTTTTGTTTGAAGAGTGACCCCTATTGGACAGTAGAGACCCTAACAGGAAGGGACCGGAGCAGGATAGGCAACCAGACGGTTTGCAGTCTGGTGGAAATGCTGCGTCTGGCAGCCAGGACCAACGCCTCTGCATTGCTAAATGTCCGCAAGCCTCCACCAGAGCACCCACGCCACCGCAGCTGGTTCATGGACACATTCTGGGCTGTGCAGAAAGCAGGAATTTCCAGAAGAGGGTGAGGACTGTAGGTCCCTCCATAATAATCCTCTGTTTACCTGAAGGTGCTGCTTGTAGTTCGGTACCCTCAGTAAATCATGAGCACATGAGCAACTTAAAGAAAGTTCTGCACACAGTTGCTCACGTAGTAGCAATTTATTAGCATATCCAAAAATTACGTTTCAAGCTAATGCTTTTCTTAAATGTAATCTTTAAATACATTTGCTTAGGTCACATGATTGTCATGTGATGATCCTGGTGAAATATATCTATATCTATATATCTATATCTATATCTATATCTATATATATATATATATATGTATGTATATATATGTATATATATATGTGTGTATACAGTATATACAAATGCATACATTATGTACAATGTATACAGTACATACACATGTATGTTATAAATCAATGTATGTTAAAAAAAAAAGCACATGTAAACAAGAAATGTAATATTGTGTTACACACAAATATATGTGCTTAAAAAAAATTACAGAAAAACCTCATAGCTCATAAGACAAAACATCGGGCCAGAGGCCATCATACCTACTATATGGCTTGATCTAAAGAGAGGCACCTCTACATTAAAGGGATACGCCAACATTTTTTTTTTGCATGTCTTGCCTCACTCCCAAGTCCATGACAAGCAGGTAGATACCATTCTTTCGGCTATACGTGCAGTAAAAAGGGAGAGCCGGGCAGAGCTCGCCCACCGCTAATTAGCTTAGCTCAAATGCTTGGAGTCAATGAGTAGTGTTAGTCTGCCTCTGCCTACAGTCATCAGATAAACTCTTCAGCAACTCTAAACGGTCCTGTGTGCTTGTTGTGACTCGTTTTTACCGCGTTATGTTACGTTATCTATTTTTAGACTAAGATTAGCACTTCATCTAAGTTTTGAAAGAAGTACATAGGGAAACTAAACCGCAGTTTTTGCGCATGCGCAAACCACCGCGGACGTGCTTGGAAGTAGGTAAACAGAACAAAGCCTCTGTTTAGGAGAAGGCCGACTTTGTAAGAGAGGACGAAGATCATTTCTTCGGGACTGACGAAGATCCACAACCTTACCTATTTGAACCAGAATATACAGAGGAGGAACTACATGTTTTGGAAGCTGAGCGTGCACGAAGAGAAGCTGAGACAGTCGAACAGCCTGGGGCCGAGGGGAGAGTCAGAACCGGCATGGACTGGTGGTGTAGATGTGGGGCTTGTCAACCTATGCCGACAGAAAACGAGTGCTTCTGCTGTATTGAGTGGGAGTTGGTGACTTATTGTCGCAACCCTGTACAACACACGTACGAGGCATTTTGTAAAATTGGGATTTATAAGTCTCTCTCTCTCTCTCTCTCTCAAAAAAAGTGTCACAGTGTCCTACAAACTCCTTCACCGATCTACTGTATGAGCTCTTCTTCTTCTTTTTCTTGTCCTTCTTCTGCCTTCTTCCTCAGCTGTTTACTGGCGCGCATGCGCAGAACTGCGGTTTAGTTTCCTATGTATTTCTTTCAAAACTTACATGAATTGCTAATCTTAGTCTAAAAATAGATAATGTAACATAACACGGTAAAAACGAGTCACAACAAGCACACAGGACCATTTAGAGTTGCTGAAGAGTTTATCTGATGACTGTAGGCAGAGGCAGGCTAACGCTACCCATTGATTCCAAGCATTTGAGCTAAGCTAATTAGCGGTGGGCGAGCTCTGCCCGGCTCTCCCTTTTTACTGCACGTATAGCCGAAAGAATGGTATCTACCTGCTTGTCATGGACTCGGGAGTGAGGCAAGACACGCAAACAAAAAAAATGTTGGCGTATCCCTTTAAGTACAGGTTGTTGCTGTCACGGTGTTCTGGTGTGAGACTTACCTTGGTGTCGTGAGAGCGTGAGACAGAGCCTGAAAGCATCCAACTCACACCAGGTGCCTGAGAGTTGGTAACTCTGTTGGAAATTGTACTGTACAAGTTGCACTTTTTTATAATAAAAGTTAAACATCTCTGGATTTGAAGCACACACTATATTTTGTCTGACCAAGGTCTTTTCTTGTCATATGTGTTTGTGCCAGGTGACGTGGACCCCCGACACAGATAGGGGGAGGGTGCGAGGGCTTCAGCAGACCGCTAATGAGAAGCTGTCAGTGGAAGAGATAAGGCTCAGGGGAATAACAAGCCTGACTCTTCATTACAGCAAGGCCAGCCACAAAGACATACAGTAAGAGCAAGCATCTACTGCTTTGCAAAAAGGACAGTTATGAAAAATCACAAAGGAGATTAGGCTAATATATAGTTGTGCTCTATGCGGAGCCTACACCATGGTCTATGCAAGTGGCCTAAGCTGTTGTGAGCATTTATACTTGTGCCAGGGGTAACTTTAGCTAGGGTTTCTACCTTCAGTGTGTAAAAATAAGGGACACCTTCATAGTGGCCCCATGCATGGGGAAAAGATATCAAGAGAGTGGTCTGGGGGTCCACCCCCAGGAGATTTTGAGTGTCAGACACTTCATTCATCACACATGGGCAAAATTTTTGGTCTGTCAAAATGAACTATTAGGTTAATTTAGAAGAAGCAAGGCCAATGAGGCTTTTGACATGGTTTCTATAGTACAGTAGGGTGTGCACAGAAAGACAGGGCAAATTGCGTCCTGTATTGAATCAGATATATGATATATATAATCATATATCGATAGATAGATAGTTAAGATCGTTGTTTTTGCACTAAACGAGAATGCATACAATTTTACAATGATGTACTTTTACAATGACAATAAAGATTCTGATTCTGATTCAGATTCAGATTCTGTATTATACAGGATGGGTCCCAATCCTAGCATTATCCATGGATCAGCCCGCTGCTTTTAAATGTCATCACTAATGACAAGCTGTCAATTAAAGACACACCTTCAAGAGGGTAGCCCTGTTGTTATTGACAGGCAAATCCCTGCTGTGCTGGGCTGACGCACCAAGCCAACAATTGTGTGGGGAAAAACAGTATATGTGCGACTCCTTACTGGTGGCCACACTATTCAATCAAATCAAATCAATCAAATAAACTTTATTGTCCTTTACAGGAAATTCGTCTTGGGCTCAGAGTGCATGAAAACTGCGTTTACATTGACACACAACACACAGCACACAAACAACAATAAACAAAGTTTATTCTGCTGCATGTTTTCTTCTCACGTTTATAGTCTTTATCCCTTTGTGTGTTTTGTTTGTCATACAAGCTGCTGGATGCCTAAATGTCTCTAGTGATTAATAAAATCTAAAAATCTTTGGTTCTGCTACATCTATTTTGATCCCTTTTTTATGTGTGTCATAAATCAGACAATCCTAGAGGAGTGCAATGCTAAATCTCTTTTAAGGCCCTTCTCTATACGATTCATAACTGAATGAGCAAAAAAGTTAAAATATTTTCTGTGCAGTGAGTAAAAGGAGATAAGGAGTGAAAGGGAGAGTTGACATGTATTTTTCCTTTCCCCAGGGAGTATCTGGCCAATAATGTGAGTGTGACTGTCTACCCAGTGAATGAACCCTGGCTCTACTCCATTCTGTGGTGTAGCGGGGTGCCTTCTGTGTCCTCTGATGCCCCCCAAGTCCTCCGAAAGGTGCCTTACCCCATCTGGCTCATGGTAAACAGCTCTCCTCTTTCTGTCTCTCATCTGACACCACACACACACAGACAAGGTCACACAGCAAGACGAGAGGACAGAGACTGATGAGGGCCCAGCAAGACCCGAGGGCAGGGACGCAGAGAAATATGAGGGAGCTCTGCGGCAGACTTTAGCTCAGCGCGTCATTAGAGAACAACAGGACCCTGGGAAAGAGTGTGGGACAGGTTGAGACAAGGGCACAGATCTGAACTGAAAAGCAGCGTTTGCCTTAGTCAGGGCCTTGTGTTAGCTTCAGACATGCATGTTAATGATGACCTCCAGTGGTGCTGACCAGAAATTACTTTTCTTCTCTTGCAGAGCCAGAATGCTTACAACTTTATCTGGATCACTTCGGATCTTGTCTCACTTGCCATAGTCACAGGGATTTTCTGTTTTCAGAAGTAAGTACAGTTTGGACTATGATCATGCTGACAGACACAGACATATATTCACAAGGGCTCAACCTTCATGCACTAGCCAATGAAAAAAACATATCAAACAGAAATTTATCACCACATTTATTTTCCCAGCTTGGATATCCTAAGTGAGCATAATTAAAAAAATAAATAATCAAAACATGTATTCACTTTGTGGTGCATTATTTGTGATATATGCCATAATTTTGGAGCCAAGTAAATTACTACATTTGTGTCTTACATTAACTGTTTTTTCTAGAAACACTTATATTTGGAATAATTCACTGAACAAACAGACAGCTGATTTCATTGAAATTATTTAATTAGTAGAAATAAGTTCCAGTAAAGGGTTGAAAAGCATTGGGTAAACCTGTTTTGTTTTATAATATTTGGGTGAACTGGCTCTTTTAAGATCATACAGTCTTAGGGCCGGATCTACTAAGATCCCAATTTGCATGTACTAATTTGCGTGCGCAATCTAGAATTTTGCATGTGGGGCTGAACTGCAGTCTGTGGATGATGTAGAGTGAATGCGTAAATGACAACAGGTACAAACGTGTTGGAGGCACCCTATTTAAATGAGGGTTTTGCGTGTTTCAAGGTTTGCAGCATGGTGAGTTTGGAGAGAAAGCGCAAAGTGAAATTCGACCCTATGGAATTAGAGGCGTTGGTAGATGAGGCCAATAAACACTTAAATGAGCTATAGCAAAGAAACCTGACTGTCTCACAAAGTAATGTTATATAGGAAGAAATCTGTGAAAAAGTAAATGCTGCTGGTAAAACGATGCGAACAGTGGATGAAGTGAAAAAAAGATATCAAGGCATCAGAAGAAGAACAAAAGAAAAATTGGCGTATAATAAAACGTCTGCAAATTAAACAGGTGGGGGCACAGTAGATGAGATGCCTCTGGCCAACAGCCAGGGACCGGAGAGGGAGGAGAAGTGCGTACGGCGGGCAAGTTCCACCTGCGTAACAGGAAACAAAAATAATACACTCAACTGTCACGTTTAAATTTTCTTACATTGGCTATGAAAATTCATTTTCTGCTAAATAGGCTATACGATAAAGAACTGTTTAGTTTTGTTTTTTTGCCACGATAAATATTAGAGCTATAGCCTAATATATTTTGTGACTGAAACAATGTGTCTTTAATATATGATTTTGCGTGGCTCAACATAATTTGACGTTAATGAGACTGTATATTTCGTTTGATAATAATGTTTGGAATCTAGAAAGTGATTTCAGTCATCTTTTTTTCAATAAATGTTGATTTGCGTAACTTTGCTATGCTCTGCAGTTTATTGGATCACACTAGCACTTGTATTCTAATCTACAGCATATGTTTATTCAAGGTGTATTTCTGCATTAGATATTATTGAAAGAAAATAGAAAAATAAATGCATATACCAAACAGCTCACAAGAAGTGACTTCAAATGAGATTGCTGTGTGTCTGCACCACTGCGGGGTCTGCCCATTGGTCCGACTTTCCATTTTTCCGACCATATTAAACCCATTGTTCCGAAGTCCTGTTGTTCCGAAATCATCATGATGCCCTGTGGTTAAGGTCTGGTTCAGTTTAGGCGCAAAAATCACTTGATTAGGGTTAGGAAAAGATCATGGTGTGGGTTAAAATGAAAAAGAAAGTGGCACACACATAAACCGTGAGCCTGCTTCACCTCAAGCCTTTCCCACCTGACCCAGAGCCGGTTGTGGTGCACCATCAAGGCAGGTGGGCGTTCTCCTCCAGCATGGCATTATGCTCCAGCCCGTGTTGCTTTGCGATGTTATGTAGCATGCAGCAGGTCCCTACAATCTGGGCCATTTTTTCTGGCCTGTACAGCAGTGCTCCTCCAGTGCGATCCAAACAACGGTACCTGCTCTTCAGGATTGGCATTCGGCATCACAAAAGCACTGCACATGCAATGAATGCGTGTGTTTGCGATTTCTATACACATGCGCAGTGTCTGCGGGGGGTACAAGCTGCACATGCGTGCAGTCAATCGCTCCTATAACTCTGGGAAATCCAGCTACTACAAAGAAGCCTTGTTCATTCAAGGAGTGCCGAGAAGGGATGGTTATTTTCTATAAACAATAAAAACAAAAGTTGTATCCTCCTTGGTGACTTCAATGTTGATCTCTCCATGGACAATGCAGCTAAGAATGACTTTATCAATACATTACACTCTTCATCCTTCTTCCCCACGATTAATACTTATACTAGAGTCACTCATTCAACTAAGTCGATTATTGATAATTTCATCATAAATATTCAAAACTCTACACTTGTATCTGGAACTGTACTCTCTGAGATTTCTGATAATTTCCCTATTGTATTATTTCTTAACCTTCCTGCTAGGCCTTCACCCACTCGCCATAAAATAAAAATAAAACTACTCAATGAAGAAACCATACAACGTCTGGGTGAGGACCTGCAGACCAAGGCATGGTATAGAATATACAATTGTAATGATGCTGATGCTGCATTTGAAACTCTAACCAAAGAGATAACTGACTCTATTCAAAGGACCATTCCTGAGAAAACTATCATATGCAGCACAACTAATCAAAATCCATGGATCACAAAGGGCATATTACAATCTATTAAGCATAAAAATAAATTATACAAAAGATACATAAATGAACCTAATTATAATAATAAAAATGAATATATTAATTATAGAAATAAACTTAATCAATAAACTACAACACTACGGTATTAGAGGCCTGGCGCTAAACTGGTTTTGCAGCTACCTGCCCGGAAGACATCAACATGTTTTTATGAACAACCACAAATCATCATTCAAACCCATCAATCATGGAGTTCCCCAGGGTTCCATCTTAGGGCTGCTCCTCTTCATCTTGTACATAAATGACTTTGTTAATTCCTCCTCCATACTACATAAAATATTATTTGCCGATGACACAAACTTGTTTTTTCCCCACAAAAATCCAAATATACTTGAACAATCATAAATAGTGAGTTAGTGAAAATAGACACATGGTTTAAATGCAACAAACTCTCTGTAAATATCAATAAAACAAACTACATTGTGTTCCACTCCCATAAAAAAAATGACATTAAACAAATTTGCCCAAAAATAAACGGACAAAACATTGAAAGAGTCGGCTCTACAAAATTCCTGGGGATCCACATTGATGAGTTCCTTAATTTTAAAAGACATATTGATGATCTCACAACTAAACTGTCTAAATATGCTGCTCTGTTCTTTAAATTGAGACATTATCTGCCACTCTCTGCACTTCTCATTCTGTACAAATCTTTGTTTGAACCTCATTTACAATACTGCAATATCATATGGTGTAACACATTTCCAACTCATTTAAAAAAGCTTGAGATACTCCAAAAAAAGTCATACGCGCCTTAACATGGTCTGAGTTTAACGCCCCCACTAAAAAGATTTTCCACCACCATAACCTTCTGAGGCTCAGTGAGTTCAACTACTTTCAGAATGCTTGTGTAATGTACCAGACTGTCCACAAACTAAATAATAAACTATGTGACCTCATCCCAATCTGTGTTCCTAGGCACACCTATACCACCAGGAATAAAAATCTAATCACTGGGAAAAAACGAAGACTAAAATGTACAAGTTTTAGCATTGTGTGCAGAGGACCACAGATTTGGAATGAGATTGAGGATATACTAAAAATATCACATTCCATCTCCATCTTCAAGAAAAAATTAAAAATTCAACTCCTAGCAAAGTATGTTCAATGTGCTGATTAATAATTTATATGGATACCTGTATCTTATTGCATCTATTAATTACTTTTGGTTAACATTGCTACTGTACTTCGCATCAAATCCAATGTAACCTTAATGCTGAGATTGTCTTTTGTTTATTGTGTGTCTATCTGTATGTTGTCCATATAATAAGGATATCTGGCCAATATCCTATATTTATGGAAAACCGGGCCCCCTATTAAAAGCTTTAAATAGCTTCCTTGGGGTGACCCTTTTCACACATCCGATTGTGTAAAAATGCTAGTTGTATATACCATGTATTGTATTTCCTGGATGGTGTGAATAAACTAAACTAAACTATGGGTATCGTTAAGATTTTAATGGTACTATTACTCTTATCGGTACTGCTTATCGATCTGGTATTTTAACGGTACTCTTATTGATACTTTTTGAGGAAGAAAAAAACAAATTAAGAACATAAATTGCTTTATTTTCTCAATTCTCATTATGCAACAAAATAGTTATTTAACAAAACATTTTACGTTTTTCAACTTGAAATGTAAAATACATAAAATAATAGTGTTGTCATGGTACCAAAATTGGGACCCACGGTACGATACCAGTGAAGGTATCATGGTTCTGAGTAGTATCACAATACCATAGTAAAAATTAGGCAGATGTGCCTTTTGTCATTTATAAAAAGATAAATCACTTTGCTATAATACATCAATGATATTTCAATGGAATAAATTAAATAAAAATAAATAAAATTGATTGATTGAATTGATTGACATCAATCAATCAATCAATCAATCAATCAATCAATTCTATGTATAAAGCCCAATATCACAAATCACAGGTTGCCTCACAGGGCTTTACAGCATACAACATCCCTCTGTCCTTAGGACCCTCACAGCAGATAAGGACAAACTCCCTTTAACAGGGGAAGAACAGATCAACATAATACATTAACGGTAATCGGTATGACACAATGAGACAGAAGGGGAGACAGAGAGAGAGAGAGAGACAGAGAGAGATGCAGGACAGATGGAAATGTTAAATGCTTACAACAACATTAATGAAAGTAATAATATTATAATTACAATTCTGGCTACTGTGGTACAATATGTTGAAAGTATATATTAATATCTGATAGTATACATTAGGGCTGTCAACGAATATTCTAAATTCGAATTTAAATTCGAATTTGAAAAAAAAATGGACCTTCGAATGTGAAAATTGATATTCAATTGTGGAGAAAAAAACTCTACCACCACAGCTGTTCTTTTTGCGAGTCGGTGTTGGCCTGGGCCAGACGCCAAAACGATCAAGCCGGCCACGGAGCTGTGCAGCGTGGCTCAGCCGGTGTGGATGACATGGGCACCGAAAGGAAACTGGCTTCGCTTCTCGGCACTTCAAGGCTATTCGCAGCGCTTCCGGGGGCGGTGTGGCCTGACGGAGGGCGAGCGAGAGGTCCGCGGTCGATTATAACGTAATGTTATAAATAATTGTTTTATGTGTTTTAATGTGTAGGTATGTAAATGTTTTCAAAGACGTTTATGTTGAAATAAAAATACCTACAAGTCGTTATGTTTCCTTGTATTAATACATATACAAGTATGTTTCCTTGTATTAGTTTGCCCTCTTGTGGACATAATACGAAAGAAGAAATTCGAATGATTCAAACCTATGAGTTATTTTTAGAAGGAATATTAAAACGTCATTTTTCAGCAATTTTGACAGCCCCAGTATACATATGTGACAATAATCATATGTGTATAATAACAGTAGAAGTATGACTAATGATAACAGCAGCAGCAGGAGGTATTTGGCAGGACCATAGCAGCAGCACAACCTCACATGTCACACTAGGCACTGCTGTGATAGAAGTTACCCTGCGAGACAGTGGAGCACAAAGGCTCTGGGGAAGAGGCCGAGTTACTGACATGCAGTATGGCCGAGTTAGTGACATGCAGTAACAGGATCTACATGTGCTAGAATTACTGAGCACTATGTGTGTATAAGATTACAGTACGTTACAATATGTATTTATTGTAATAATAATAATCACAATAATCATAATCACAAAAGTAGCAACAGTATTATCAGTAATAAAGGCTGTAGTAGTATGTGGGAGGTGGAAAAGACTGATATATAATGTGCAGATTCAGTTTCAAATGGAGATTCTGCTGCTGTAATCTGTCCTTTGAAGATTGTAACCACAAACACACACACACACACACACTTGTGTCTGTCGGAGTGAAGCTTTTGTTGTGCTAATTAAGGGCTGCATGCAGCTGACAGGCAAAAATCATCAGGAGGTTTTGTAACTTCTCACCTTTGAGAGCCCAGAAAATCCAAACCGTTTGAGTAATGAAAAAATTGTATGTAAGATTTGTTCCCCATGGGTTGATCTGTCAGGGTTGCGAGTTTGAAGCCGATACGATAAACGGTCTAGGACAAGTTGATTTTTTAAGGAATTTAAAAAAAAAGCATTTTTCAGGCGAAGTCTTACTTTGAAAGGGTAATAACTGACTTCCTGTTGGGTTTAGGTCAGATGTGCAAGTGCGTGATTTGTAGGTCTCAATGAGACGAACACGCCAGTTTTGGTTCGCTCTTTCTACGTCATTCCTACAAGCCGCAGCGGCCATTTTAGTGTGTCTAAATGGTTAGGTGGCGCTAGAGAGGCCATTTTGGCACTTTCTGAATAAAATTTTTCGCCAGTCCTCACGTGTGCCAATTTTGGTGAGTTTTGGAGCATGTGTGGGGGGTCAAATTCCAGTTTAAAGTGGCAGCGGAAGAAAGAAATAATAATAATAATTAAAGCTGCAAGCAGCATTTGGCGGGACTTCGCCTCACGCCCGTTTCGGCCTCCAGCGAATGATTTAGAAATATCACACATATTGCCACAAACATCAGAAAATTCTCTCAGAGCTGAACGTTTTGATGTTTGAATGCTTTCTGTAGCTGTAGGTATGTAGAAGTGATGTCACAATATACAAATTAGATGAGCGGATTTACTCCCATCAGATTCCTTTTCCTTTATTTTGAGGATGAGATGACAAAAACAACACAAAAACTAAAGAAATCTACTGTGTAAATATGTTAAAAGAGATTTATGAAATCCAATATGGCCGCCCGCCTTATGACGCCACAATATGCAAATGAGATGAGTTAATTTACTCCCATCACAAACTTTGGGTCATGATGAATAGTTTTCTCATTTACAGTATGCCTTTATCTCTCACCACTTTCAAGCGACAGCCTTTTGAAATGTTGAAATGAAAATGGAATATTTTCCTCAATAAACTGGCACCTGAAGGGTTAAAATGGAGATGCTGCCCCTGTCATGTCTGCATGTAAGATGTAGACAAGCACACACATCATGTTTCTGTGAGTTTGTGTGTGGCAGCAGTTGCCATGTGCACCTGGCAGAAGAGTAGAGACAGACAGACGGAACACAGAGAAGAGACCTGTTTTAGTGGAGATTTAACTCCTTGAAAAAGTTCTTCCCATTCCCAAACCGTTTGTCCAATCATCAAAATAATGTGATGGTGAGAGACATAAAGTTATACAGAAGATCTGTTTAGCAGCAGTTGAGCTGGCATGTGTGCATCTTTGAAGCCGATACAATAAACGATGTAGGAGGAGATGTTTTTTTTAAGAGCATGTTTGAGGCGAAATCTTACTTTGAAAGGGCAAATGGCTCACTTCCTGCTGGATTTAGGTCATGGGTGTCAGTGCGTGATTTGTAAGTCAAACATGGCAGTTTTGGTTAGATCTTTCTAGGACATTCCTATGGGCCACAGTGGCCATTTTAGTGCACCTAGTTGGCGCCAGAGAGCCCATTTTAGCACTTTAGGGGTTAATAATGTGTATTTGCTGTTTCAAATGAAGATTCTGCATCTGTCCTTTAAAGATTGTGAGACACACAGACAGAGAGCTGTGTGGCCGTGTCTGTGTGTGCAGCCGTTGTCATGGCGATTAATGACTTGCCTGCACCTGCGGGGCTCACAGACAGCTCATGAGAGAGCAGATCAGCAAAGGCTGTTTATAATTCTTCTGAGTCCCAAACCGTTGGTCCAATCATGAAAATAAAGTGATGGTGAGAGACAGCCAGTTCTCATGAACGCACGTGTCATGTTTTATATCTCTTGAGTCAAAAATGTGACAATCAATCAATCAATCAATTTTATTTATAAAGCCCAATATCACAAATCATAATTTGCCTCACAAGGCTTTACAGCATACAACATCCCTCTGTCCTTTGGATCCTCACAGCGGATAAGGAAAAACTCCCCAAAAAACCCCTTTACTGGGGAAAAAAAAACGGTAGAAACCTCAGGAAGAGCAACTGAGGAGGGATCCCTCTTCCAGGACGGACAGACGTGCAATAGATAATAATAATAATAATAATACATTTTATTTAGAAGCGCCTTTCAGAACACTCAAGGACACTTTACAGAGTGGATAAAAACACAAATAAATAACACAAGGAAGTACAAGCACAATAATTAAAATCCATCATGTAAGAAAATAAGCAACGTGGAGGAGAGAAGTTATAAAGAGAATGCAGACCGGAACAGATGAGTTTTCAGTTTGGATTTGAAGGTGGGGAGAGAATCAATGTTTCTGATGTCGGGCGGTAGTGAATTCCAGAGTTGGGGAGCAGAGCGACTGAACGCTCTGCTCCCCATGGTGCTGAGGCGGGCAGAGGGCACAGAGAGGTGGAGGGAGGAGGAAGATCTGAGGGAACGAGAGGAGGTGGCTATGGAGAGGAGGTCAGAGAGGTATGGGGGGGGAGGTTGTGGATAGCCTTAAATGTGTACAGTAGGATTTTGAATGTGATTCTGTATTTAACCGGGAGCCAATGAAGCTGCTGAAGGACGGGGGTAATGTGGTGAGAGGAGGGGGTCTTGGTGATGATACGGGCTGCAGAGTTTTGGACCAGTTGAAGTTTGTGAAGGGATTTGTGAGGGACACCGAAAAGGAGTGAATTACAATAATCAAGGCGGGAGGTGACAAGGCTGTGGACCAGGATAGCAGTGGTGTGGGGGGTGAGAGAGGGACGGAGACGACTGATGTTACGTAGATGGAAATAAGCAGACCTGGTAATGTTATTGATGTGAGAGTGGAAGGATAGTGAGCTATCGAGGATGACACCCAGACTCTTGACCTGAGGGGAGGGGGACACTGTGGAGCTATCGATATGGAGGGAGAAACTGTCAGTTTTGGATAGTGAAGCTTTGGTGCCAACTAGAAGGAGTTCTGTTTTGTTACTGTTAAGTTTGAGGAAGTTGGAGGTGAACCAAGATTTTATCTCGGAGAGGCAGAGGGTGAGGGATGAGGGTGGGAGAGCAGTGATAGGTTTGCAGGAAAGATAGAGCTGGGTGTCATCCGCGAAGCAATGGAAATGGATATTAAATTTACGGAAGATATTGCCTAAAGGGAGAAGGTAGATGATGAAGAGGAGGGGCCCCAGGACAGAGCCCTGGGGCACACCAGAAGAGACGGGGGAGGGCTGGGAAGTGAAGGATTTTAGTTGGATGAACTGAGTGCGGCCTGTGAGGTAAGAGTGAAACCAGTGCAGGGGGGTGTTAGTAATGCCAATGGAGGAGAGTCTGTTGAGGAGAATGGAGTGAGAGACAGTGTCAAAGGCCGCACTCAGATCAAGGAGAATGAGGATGGAGATCAAACCGAAGTCAGCTGCTATGAGGAGGTCATTGGTGATTTTAATGAGGGCTGTTTCTGTGCTATGACGGGGACGGAAACCAGACTGGAATTGCTCATACAAACTATTGTTGGTGAGATGGGAGTGGAGTTGAGAAGCAACAGTTTTTTCTAAGATTTTGGAAATGAAGGGAAGGTGAGAAATAGGGCGGAGGTTATTGAAGTCGTTAGGATCTGAGGAAGAGCGTTGAGCTCGAAACGTCACGAAACGTCACGCTCGAAACGTCACGCTATTAAAATACACGGGAGCTCATTTTGGTGTGCGGATTCATCATTTTTCTGTTCATTGTTGATTTTTTAGATCCAGCACCCAACCCAAACGGGCTTTTGGAGATGTGCGCGTCCTTTCTTCTGTTTTAATGACAGTAGCTTACAACAACATTCATGAAAGTAATAATATTATCGTTATAGTTCTGGCTACTGTGGTACAATATGTTGAAAGTATATATTAGTATCTGGCAGTATACACGTGTGAAAATAATCATATGTGTAATAACAGTAGAAGTATGACTAATGACTAACAATGGCAGCAGCAGCAGCAGCAGGAGGCATCTGGCAGGACCACGGCAGCAGCACGACCACACACGTCACACTATCCAGGCACCGCTGCAATACGAGTTAACCTAAGAGACAGTGGAGCACAAAGGCTCCGGAGAAGAAGCCGAGTTAGTGACATCCAGATTGGCGAGTTAGCAAGAAGCAGTAATACACTGTAAAAAAAAAAAAAAAGTAAAAAAACGGTAAATGACTGGCAGCTACGGCTGCCAAACAAAAACCGTCAAATAAAAGTAAAATATTGTAATTCAAATAAAGTGCAAAAACATTAAATTTACAGAAATTGATTTTCCTTAATTATTACAATGAAACACATTTAATAAAGTGATAATTCTGAAGTTTTTGCTGAAAAATACCATTATTTTACTGGTTTTTCTACAATTATTACAATGAAACACTTTCAATAGAGTGATAATTCTAAAATTTCTGCAGGAAAATACTGTTATTTTACAGAGTTTTACTACATTATTACAATCAAACACTTTTAATAAAGTGATGATCCTAAATTTTCTGCAAAAAAATACCGTTATTTTACAAATTTTTTACAAAATTATTACAATCAAACACTTTTAATAAAGTGACGATTCTAAAGTTTCTGCAGAAAAATACCATTATTTTACTGGTTTTTCTACAATTATTACAATGAAACACTTTCAATAGAGTGATAATTCTAAAATTTCTGCAGGAAAATACTGTTATTTTACAGAGTTTTTCAAAATTATTACAATCAAACAGCTTCAATAAACTAATAATTCTAAAGTTTTTTGCAGAAAATACTGTTATTTTACAGATTTTTACAAAATTATTACAATCAAACACTTTTAATAAAGTGATGATTCTGAAATTTCTGCAGAAAAATACTGTAATTTTACAGATTTTTACTAAATTATTATAATCAAACACCTTCAATAAACCCCCAAAACACCTTTAAAATACAGTCAAATGAGTGGCAGCAACGGCTGCCAAACAAAAACTGTAAAATAAAAGTAAAATATCCTAAAAAAAAAAAAAAAAACAACCTTACATTTACAGACATTTTCATTAAAGGTTCTGCAGAAAATTCCATAATTTGACAGATTTTTCCTAAATTATTACAATCAAACGCCTTCAATACAGTGTCAACACATGCTCAAGATTGTGAAATAACAAAGTAAGTCTGAATACACTGCGTAAAACAGATTAAAATCATCTGTAATTTGCAGTGTTTGTTTAGATGTAAAATAATGTTAAAAAAAAACTGTAGAAGTACAAACTCCAATATTTAATGATTCAGTTTTTTGTAGAATTACAGTGTTAAAGTAATATATTTAATATTTTAACTACTGTACTGATTATTGTGAAATATCCTCAACTGAAAATATATGAAATACAAAGTAGATACATCTAAAGATTTTCAGTTTCAATCAAAGTGGGGAGGGGAAACATAATTACAAATAAAGTACAAACCACAACTGATTCTAAAACCGTTTATTTAAAGTATTCAGATGTAAATTTACAATATCAACCAATTATTCACAAACAGTTCTTCAGAGCCCCCCAGGAGGTACTGAAAAACTAAAAATTATATTTCTCCATGTCTCTATTTCGTCTGTTAGCATTACTATCATGATAAGTTCATAATTTCACCTTTGAAACAGATGGAGAGTCATTGACAGGGTGGTGTTCTGCTGTTTTTAGCTCATTTTTTCTAGTTCAATTTTCTATTATTTTCTACAATATCCTCCTGACCCCTGGGGGTTCTGTAAACTGTAGTTCTGGTAATATTTGTGGATAAGCATCTTTTAATTTAGAATCCTACCTATGCATTACGTAAAAACAACACATACCACAAAAGGTCAATGAATCTGTACCAGAAGTGACAGTGCAACATGGCAGATAACGAAGAATCCTCCTCCAAATTGGCAGCAATCAGTTGGATCTTTTGTGCATCTGCGAGGAAAAAGGGGAAAAAAGGACACAATAAGATTCGCTGAGAAGTCCTTCCTGTAAAAAGTAGGATTTCATTTTTTACCATTTCTTTTAACATGCTTAAATAAATATTTCACTTTACATGAAAATACAGTCAGTATCTAATCACTTTCACGCTCTTTCACGTTGTTGAAAGGTTCTACTCCAAAAAACACTCCTGGAGTTTCACAGTTGTAGCATTTTCCCAAACAATTGCATTAAACAGTGACTACATTTCAAATGTGAAAAACATTTTTAAAATGCCTCCAGGTCTGGTCTGGAGTAATCCAAATCTCCCAAAGCCCCAACATGCAGAGTTGACTTATTTACACCATGTTTTCAGGCCGGAATTCTCAGGTTCTTAGCTCCGAGTCATGTTCAAGCACACCTACGGTTCACACCCACAGGTCAGACATGTGAACATAGCTCCCATCTAAGGATTTCAACTAAAAATGATGTAAATTATGACTTTTCAAGTCAACTTTGGGGCTTTGGGAGACTTGGGTTACACCAGATGAGCAGTATGGAGGCATTTTACGTGTTTTTTAGTTGTTGAGTAATGTTTGCAACAAAGACGCTGTTGATGTCAGTTGTTAGGGAGGAGACTGCAGGCTGTTTTTATGTGAAACTCCAGGAGTGTTTTTGAATTGAAAAAATTCACTCGTCCTTGTATTGGCATGAGGGTGAGTAGATAATGACTAAATTATCATTCAAAGTGAACTATTCTTTTTTTAAAAAATCATTTACATTTTCTATGAGACATTCTGGCAATGTAAACAGAGTACTATCTGCTTTTAGATTACCAATTTAAACATGCAATTTAGAGGCATTCAGATGGTAGTAGGCACTACAGGAAAAACACAGATAATCCACTGCGGACTACATGAGGTGCTGAAAAAACTAGCAGCGGCCCGCAGTGAAAAAGTTGATCCAGAGTCAACTTTTGCCAGAGCGCAGCCTGACGCTGCAGTAAGGTGACGCAGTGCCTGCTACCATCTGAATTCGCCCTTATTCATGCCTGTCTTATAGCGCTCCCATCAGAAAAATGTGAAACAACAAAATGAGGAAGATGTGGATTCACAACACATTTCACAGGTGTATCATAATAAGGTAAAAACAGATATACCTAAAAACAAAAGATCCCAATTGTTACACCAAAATAAATCTACCATCTAATAATTTTCTTTCCCTCAATGTTCTCCTGAGAATTGAATAAAGGACTGATGATGATGATGATGACGACTACATGTCTTTGAAAATGGTCTATTCCCCTGTCAGTGTGCCAACTTTGAGGAAGGAAGACAAAAATAAAAGTTAGTTCTTCTTTCGCTATTGGAGGAAATGTCTTGCAAATGTACTTTTATGAGATCATCAACCCCCTAAACCACTTCTTTTCAGGTGAAACTGAAATCTGGGTATTTAGCAATGTTTCCAAATTACCCAGAGGTAAGCTATGAGAGGCCCTTTGAGACATAATTCATACTTGGTTTCACATGTAACATCATACTCTCATACATACACCACTACACTCTTACACAAACACTACTATACCCTCTTATATGCACAATCATACTCTCATACATACACACAATACTCTCATACAAACACTACTATACTCTCTTACATACACAATCATACTCTTATACATACACCACTACTCACACAAACACTACTATACCCTCTTACATGCACAATCATACTCTCATACATACACCACTATACTCTCACACAAACACTACTATACCCTCTTACATGCACAATCATACTCTTATACATACACCACTATACTCTCACACAAACACTACTATACCCTCTTATATCTATCATCATGTTTTCTTTTATTTACTGTCATACTCTTAGTGTAACCAAGGATAATATTATATGTATGTAAGTATGATAGCATGTACATGAAAGTAACAGTATATGTAAAACAAAGTTCTGATATATGTATGAGAGAATAACATTATATTTGAAACAGAATAGGCCAAATAAACTGGTGAAATCGAGATGTGTCTACCTATTCTGAAGATCTGTGTGTGCTACCTGCTTACCTCTGGGTAATTTGGATGCAACTGTAGTTTTGGTTTAGCGCCACACACCAATAGTGAGAGAGCACATCTTAACAAAGACCTATTACTATTTAGCAATGTTGTTGATTGATTCAGGTCTAAATCTTGACATTTTAGTGCAAATAGTTTAAAATCTATATGTGGAGTGCCCTCTACAGGTTAAAACCCAGCTATTACATTTGAATTTTATCTGGAGGCAGATGACGTATTTGGAGGCGCCTCACAGTGCACCCCACCCTCAATAAAAATCATAATTATTAATAGTATGTAATCACAATTTAAGCTTTGGAATAGTGGTCATATCTTACATGCTGCAGTTGATACTTACCAATGATGGACTAGGGTGCCTGTTTTCCCCCGTAAACCCTGCTCCAATGCTTGTCCTAAAAAATATAAGCAAGTTTCTCATCATTAGCCGTCATCAGTGTTGGAGGTGAGAATGTAAAATGTATTCATACTGAACCAGGCAGTTGCACATACATAACAAGGCTGTGTCAAATACTGTATTACATCTTTGTAACTTTCTCCAAGACAAGCACAAGCAGTATCATATAGAGCTGCAACAATATGAGTCAACACAGAGCTGGAGAGTTCAGCGCACAGGCTGCACGGAGGAATACATGATGTGAGTTGGTTAGTTCTAGATAAACTTTTTTCAGACCAATTAATGCACTGGAAAAAATAGTATTTATGGTGTACACTTAAACTGTGGTATTATTTTGAGATGGGAGGTCTTGTAGGCAGTGAAAATACGCTGTTTGCTTGGCTGCACTCTGAGCTGCTGTGGGTAACTGATGGAGAGCAGAGAGCAATCTACTACATCTAATATACTTAGAGGCTATTTGTACATCATACAACCCCACTTTAAAAAACTATCACTTTAAGCCCAGGAAAACGATATTATGATCTACAAAATCTGACAATATAACAATATCTAGTCTCATATCACAATAAGATCTAATATCGGTACATTGTCCAGCCCTGTTGGAACAGAACTTAAATGAAGAAAATGTATGATTGAAAAAAATATTTTCGCTTATTTTAAAGGCTTAAAGGGATGCATAACAATGACATTTTCACTGTATTTCCATTTCTTATGAAACTGTATGGTAAGTGTTGTTAGTGTGGTAACATCTTATAGTTTATAATCATAAATAATAATGAGCAAATAAAAAATGTGAGTGACATCCCTCAAGGCAGTTTTGCCGGTATTATTGGAGGTATTAAGAAGTAATAAAAGAGCTGATACCACAATACATTTTTTCATTTCATCAATGTATATTGTCACATTCTGATATCATGATGTATTGTATTACAATGCATTGTTACACCCCAGTGAAAATATTCTGTATATAGCCTACACTTCAACTGATATTGATTTTTTCAAAGTGACTAAAATAAATTTGTTGCTGACCCCATCCACAGCAGTACATGGCTTAGCTTCTGTGGTATTCCTGCCCATTTTTGCAAATTGGGAGCATCCTAACCCAAATCTACTGCAGAAATGGGAACTGTCCCTTTAAACTCAAGAACAGTAGATGAGTAAAATATTGCCAAATATTGGAGCCAGACTGGTACCTTGGTGTGGCGTATGCATATTCTGCTTGCCTCTGTGTTCAGGTTTCATCTCACAAAAAGATAATTGTCAATTCTTGGGAAAACAATTAAAAATTAAACATGTGCTGACAAACTGGCAGTAATATGGCCACTAGTGTGCACAATATCCATTCACTGTCTTTATGTCAGGATAACATGAATACTCACTGGCTCTGAAGATCTTGTGGCAGGAGCTTTTTCATTCCCAAAATTTCTGGACCATGAGGGAAAAACACACACAGATACACAAACATTATCAACCATTGGCTTATTGTTGGAGACATGGGCATGCAAAGTACTACAGCTTCACAGAAAACATTCTCATTGTGACTGATCTGAACTTGCTTTCATGAAACAAATCCAATACTGTATGTCTTGCCTCTGTTTGTCATCTGTCCCTGGGTTTAATTATGCACCCCACCATCCAGTGATATCTTGTCACGCCTGGTTCTTCAGCCTTCTCGTGATCTCACAGGTGATGCACTGCAAGGGGTCCTTTACTGTGTGAAATACAGTTTGGACACAGTGAAGAATATGGTAAATGGACTGTACTTATATAACACCTTTCCAGTCTTATCAGCCACTCAAAGTGCTCTAAATTCATCATTTACCCATTCATACACTCATAGCAGGTGCTAGTGGTGCCTGGTGATCTGTCTCTATCTGTCACTTATGTCTCTCTCTGTATACTGTACATGTACATACATAGACACGTACATATATATTGTGTGTATATATATTATGTATATACAGTACATATATGTATTTTCTCTCTCTCTCTCTCTCACACACACACACACACACACACACACACACACACACACAGAGCTCCAAAAGGCAATTTTATGAAAAAGGGGCATGTTTTGGTGAAATTCTTAAGTTGTGTCTATATCAACCCCCTAACGTTTCCAAGACCATTACGGTTTGCGTTATACAGTAACGTTACTTTAAGCTTACATCTCAAATTCGTTCACCAACAGTGCTGAACGTTACGTTATAGCTGAGTCCTAACGTTGAATTCGGTTAACTCAGCAACAACCAACTGTAACGTAACGTAATGTTAATGTCATTACAAAGAATTGCTGCCCTACAAACAGAACAAGCAAAGCCTCCCGACTTCTCTCCATTCAATATTAACGTTATGTTTTGCTGGCATTAATCATGCCAACAAGCTAACGTTCCAACGTTTGCTAACTTCAGTGTTAAGTTACCTGTAACATTAGCTAATTTCCTGACGGTTACAGACAGTAATTGACATGAAACTACAAACAATAACGTTACGTTAGGTTATCAACTTACAGAAAGTAACAGGGAATGGTTTCTTACCTGATGTCGCCAGAATAATAGTAATAAGGTGAAGTTCATGTAGTTAACGTGACGAAACAGATCCCGCCGGACCCTTCCGTTGTCTCCATATTCCAGTTTTTTTGTTCTCCGTTAACAATGACAAGCCACAACTCTCTAAATAAGCAAGCAGGTGTAAAATAAGCCAGTTATTAATCTAGGTAACGTTATTCGATGGGCAGTCAGTTGTGCTGATGTCCTGCAGCAGTCATTCAAACTGACGTATTTTCAAATTAAGGCGTGCAGAGTTGTCATTGGACAGTCCTTCTTCTTCTTCTTCTTCTTTGTCTTCTTCTTCTTTGGTGTTTAAGGGCGGTTGGCATCTAAGTTTTTGCATAAGGGTTTATATCAGCCTTGGTGAAACTATAAAATAATAAACACGGAGGCTCTCTTATTACAAATGTAAACGTACATATAAATGTAAAACTAACAAGATTTACTGTTAAATTACAGAGAAAAACATTAGATTGTTAGTATAGAAAAAAAACTTTAATATAACGAGCTACATGTTTAATTACAGATTGAATGTAAAAGTACATATAATTATAAAAAATTTTTGATTTACCGTTAATTTACAGAGAAAAACTTTAGATTGTTTGTATGGAAAAAAAACCTTAATATAATGTACTACATGTTTAATTACAGACAATTATTGTCATTTTACATAAATTTGACTGTAATTTAAGAAAGCAGAAAGATGATGTATAATTAATACAGTCATTTTTCTGTAAAAAAATGAGAAATAAACATAGTTTGTCATTACGGGCATAATACTTTTAAAAAACAGGAGGGTTGTTAATTTACAGATAATGTCTGCAATTCTGCAGTTTTGTATCCTATTTTAAAAAAACAGAAAACTGCTGTAAAAATTTAAAGTTATTTACTGTAAAATTAGGATTTTTTTTTTACAGTGTAGGATACGAGAGACTGAGGGAGAGAGAGGGAGCGAAGGTGCCCGGTGTATTATAGGGGGGTCCTCCGGCAGGCTAGGCCTAAGTCAGCCTAACTAGGGGCTGATACAAGCCAAGCCTGAGCCAGCCCTAACTATAAGCTTTATCAAAGAGGAAAGTCTTAAGTCTAGTCTTAAATGTAGAGATGGTGTCTGCCTCCCGGACCGCCAGGAGGATGATTCCACAGGAGAGGAGCCTGATAGCTGAAGGCTCTAGCTCCTGATCTACTTTTGGAGACTTTAGGGACCACAAGTAACCCTGTGTTCTCAGAGCGCAGAGTTCTGGTGGGATAATATGGCACTATGAGCTCTCTTAAGACATGATGGAGCTTGACCATTTAGAGCTTTATAAGTTAACAGTAGGATTTTAAATTCAATTCTGGATTTTGCTGGGAGCCAGTGCAGAGAAGTTAAAACAGGAGAAATATGATCTTGTTTCTTAGTTCCTGTTAGTACACGTGCTGCTGCATTCTGAATTAGCTGGAGAGTTTTTAAGGACTTACTAGAGCTACCTGATAATAGAGAGTTACAGTAATCCAGCCTTGAGGTATCAAAAGCATGGACCAATTTTTCTGCATCTTTTCGGGTCAGGATAGGCCTAATGTTCGCAATATTACGCAGATGAAAAAATGCAGTCCATGAGGTTGGTTTTAAATGAGAATTAAAAGACAAATCTTGATCAAATGTTACTCTGAGGTTTCTTACAGTAGTGGTAGAGGCCAGAGCAATGCCATCTAGAGAAACTATGTCATCAGCTGAAGAGTCTCTGAGTTGTTTGAGGCCAAGAACAATAACTTCAGTTTTGTCTGAATTTAACATCAGGAAATTGGTGCTCGTCCAGGTTTTTATGTCATTAAGGCAGTTATGGAGTTTAGTTAATTGATAACTTTCTTCTGGCTTCATCGATAAATACAACTTTGTATCATCTGCATAACAATGGAAATTTATAGAGTGATTTCTAATGATGTTGCCTAAAGGAAGCATATATGGAATAAATAGGATTGGTCCGAGCACAGAACCTTGCGGAACTCCAAAACAAACTTTAGTACGTAGGAATGATTCATTATGAACGTCAACAAACTGAATTCTGCAGCAGAATTTGATGGTCAATAGTGTCAAACGCCGCACTAAGATCTAATAAAACAAGTACATAGACGAGTCCTTTGTCTGAAGCAATCAGAAGGTCATTTGTAATTTTAACTAGTGCTGTCTCAGTGCTATGATGCACTCTAAATCCTGACTGTAATTCCTCAAATAAGTTATTATCATGGAGAAAATCACACAGCTGGTCTGCGACTACTTTCTCAAGGATCTTTGACATAAAGGGAAGATTAGATATTGGTCTATAGTTGGCTAACACCTCTGGATCCAGGGTGGGCTTTTTTAGTAGAGGTTTAATCACAGCTACCTTAAAAGACTGTGGTACATAGCCTGTTAATAAGGATATATTGATCATATCTAATATATAAGCCTTGCCATAATAGCGTATCATAGGGTTTAGGAGAGTATTCACTGAGTGTTGATCCTTTTCTAGAGCACAAACTCCTTGTGTTTATTTGAATTCAGAGCTAGCCCAGCTAGTGACTGCTGTGAACAGGGCAGCTGACAACAAGGGAAAGACCATGTGACCGCTTGGAAAGACAGCTGACAGGAGGGAAAAGACCCCATAGGTGCTGGCATGGGTTAGCAACCCATGTGGTGAGGCCTAGCAGCCCTACTACAACCAAAATTAGCTACAGCCAACATAAGGAAAATACCCCAAGAGTCAGCGAGAGCAGGGGTGGAAGATGACTCACAGGTGGATTACATGGTAACAGACATTGGAACGGACACGACTATGACTTGGATCTGTGACTCAGTGAAGGATAGGGGCACAGACTTATCCTCCAGGGCTAGAATTAGCAGCACTCAGGGCAAGGCGAGCGCATCTGTAGAGGATAAAAGTAGCACAGTTGAGAACAAGATGCTTCAGGTTTGTCCTTGTGGCTGGCAGAAAGTAACATCAGTGAAAGGCCTCAGAACTCATCAGGGAAAGAAGAAGTGTGTGGCAAAGAAGGAGCAGAGTAGCCGCATTGATCAGTACTTCCTAAGAAGTCAGTCGAGTCAGTCGGATGAAGTCCAGCGGCAGGTAGAAAACCACAGTTCGCAGGATATCAGTAACGCTGTCAC
Source organism: Epinephelus cyanopodus (assembly GCA_026686955.1). Classification (NCBI taxonomy): domain Eukaryota; kingdom Metazoa; phylum Chordata; class Actinopteri; order Perciformes; family Serranidae; genus Epinephelus; species Epinephelus cyanopodus. Next base: position 41,599,831 of record CM048924.1, on the reverse strand, counting down.
TGAGGAGGAGGAGGAGGAGGGGGTATTAAGAGAGGATGCAGGTGACACTGAGGCCAGTACGCCAGTCAGAGAGCGAACCATGGAGCAAAAGGTTAGAATTAGATGGCCTAGAGCAAATGACAGGAAAGAATGGGAGATAGTTAATAGAGATTTATCAGTAATCTTGAGTAGGCTTAGAGGAAATGCAATAGAAAGGTTAGAAAAGATGGGAGATATAATGTATTCATATGGTGTAGAGAGGTTTGGGGTGCATGAGAGAAAGAGGAGTGGGAGGGTACAGGCAGGTAAATCTAGGCGGCAAAGAGAAATAGAGAGGTTAGTCAAGGAAAGGAGACAGATAAGAAAGCAGTGGAAAAAGGCTACAGAAGAAGAAAGGGAGGGAATTAAGGTGTTGCAAGAGGAGCTGAGAAGCAGGCTAGCGGTTCTTAGAAGGGCAGAGCATCTTAGGAAAAAGAGAGGAAGAAGGAATATGCTAGGACAGGTTTTTTCAAGGACCCTTTTAAGTTTGTTAAAGGATTGTTCAGCCAGGAAAAGGGAGGGCAGCTTAAAGCAGAAAGGTTAGAGGTTGAAGAATATTTGAGAAACACATATTCAGATTTAGAGAAGAACAGCATAGTCGGTTTCCCACCCGATATCCCTCCATTAGGAGCAATAGAGCATGAGATGGACATTAGGCCACCTAGGTGGAAGGAAGTTCAGGAGGTGGTCAGGCGTGCAAAGGCTTCCTCGGCCCCAGGGCCTAATGGAGTCCCCTACCGGTTTACAAAAGTGCGCCTGATACACTTAAATTTTTGTGGAAACAGCTAAGAATAGTTTGGGAAAAAAAGTTATACCAAGAGCATGGCGTAGGGCAGGAGGTGTCCTCATTCCTAAGGAGAAGGAGTCTGTGGACATTAGCCAGTTCCGGATGATTTCCCTTTTGAATGTGGAGGGGAAAATTTTCTTCAGTATAGTTGCGCAGAGATTAGCTAGCTACTTAGAAAGGAATAGATTAATTGATACCATGGTGCAGAAGGCAGGAATACCAGGTTTTTCAGGGTGTTTAGAGCACACTAGCATGATCTGGCACCAGATTCAGGCAGCGAAGATTAACAAAAGGGACCTACATGTAGTATTCTTAGATCTTGCAAATGCGTTTGGTTCAGTACCCCACAGCCTAATTTGGAGTGCGTTTGATTACTTCAGAGTGCCACAGGTAGTTGTTAACTTAGTGAAAGCATACTTTCAGGATATTAGGTTGTGTCTAAGTACGGCAGATTTCACAACAGGTTGGCAGAGGCTAGAAATAGGCATCATGGCAGGGTGTACAATTTCTCCATTAGCATTTACTATGGCGATGGAAGTAATCATCAGGGCTTCTAAGTGGGTGGTAGGTGGGGAGAGACGGCAGAACGGGTTGCATCTTCCACCAGTTAGGGCTTACATGGATGACATGACACTGAACACCACAATAATGCCATGTACAATGAGGCTACTAGAGAAGGTAAATAAGAACCTGAAGTGGGCCAGCATGAAGATCAAGCCTAGTAAATCTAGAAGCATCTCGATATGTAGAGGGAAGTTAAGTGATAGGAAGTTTGTCATAGATGATGAGGACATCCCAACAATTAGGGAAAGTCAGTGAAGAGTTTAGGTAGGTGGTACAATGTAGAGTTGAATGATAAGGAACAGGTGGTGACATTTAGAAAAGAGGTGGCTGAAGGATTGGCTAGAATAGATAAATCAGAGCTTCCAGGAAAATTGAAGTTGTGGTGTTTACAATTTGGGCTATATCCTAGGTTAATGTGGCCATTGTCAGTTTATGAAATCCCAATATCTGTTGTGGAGAGAATTGAAAGGTCGGTTAGCTCCTATATGAGGAAGTGGTTGGGCGTTCCTAGGTGCCTAAGTAGTGTTGCATTGTATGGAAAAGGGATACTTCAACTGCCAGTATCTAGTTTGACAGAGGAATTTAAATGTACTAAGGTCAGGACAGAGCTTTTGTTGTCTGGGAGTAAGGACGTAGTAGTTAGGAGTGTGGTTCCAAATCCAACCAAGGGGAGGAAGTGGAACCCAAGAACGGCAGTTCAGCAGGCAGAGGCAGCTCTTAGGCATGCGGAGATCGTAGGTAATGTTCAGTTTGGCCGGGGAGGCCTGGGGCTTGGCTCAGGCAAACCGGTTTGGAATACAGCAGGTCCCAAAGATAAAGAAAGCTGGTTGTGGAACAGATACGTAGACAGGAGGAGATAGTAAGGGGTGCAAAGGTAGTGGCCCAGGCTAAACAGGGACAGTGGTTGAATTGGGAAAGTGTAGAGAAGAGGAGGCTTAGTTGGAGGGACCTGTGGAGTATGGAGGAGAATAGTATTAGATTCCTCGTAGGGGCTACATATGATGTGCTACCAACTCCCCAGAACCTAAAACTGTGGGTAAATGAGGACCCATCATGCCCATTGTGTTCAGGTACGGCAACCTTCAAGCATATTTTGTCAGGCTGTAAGGTTAGTTTGTCACAAGGCCGATATACATGGCGACATAACCAGGTGTTGAAATGTTAGCTGCAGGAATCGAAGGGAAACGAAGAGAGGTCAATTCAGAAGGTTATAAAGATAGGAATTTAGCAATTCAGTTTGTCCGTGAGGGAGAGAAATACAGAAGGGATAAGTTAGTAAGGAGGCAGGGGTGTGGCCGCCTAGTAGGTGCTTGTGATTGGAAATGCAGGTAGATTTAGGGGGAAAGCTTGTTGTTCCCCAGGAAATAGTTTGTACTAAGCAGAGGCCTGACATAGTGTTGTGGTCACTGAGTCAACGGATAGTTTATTTCATTGAACTGACAGTTCCCTTCGAAGACTCAGTGGAAGAAGCCTATGAAAGAAAAAAGCTTAGATATGCAGATTTAGGAGCAGAAGCTGAGCAGCGAGGATGGAAGACCAGGATTTGTCCAGTGGAAGTGGGGTGTAGGGGATTTATAGCAAGATCAGCTATCTCGCTCCTGGGGGAACTCGGAGTGCGGGGATAGAGTTTGAAGAAGACAGTGAAAGAAATGTCAGATGAAGCCATGAGAACCAGCAAGTTCATTTACTACAGAAGGAATAATGTTAGTTGGAGGCCAGCAGGGGGAACTACTAAGCAGGGCACATAACTCCTTGAGATCTGGTGGAGAGATCCACTTCCTCTTAGGAGGAAATCCAGGAAGAGGAAGGCTATTTAAGTGTGGGAGTGGCCTATTTGAATCCCTTTTGCTTGAGGCCATGCTGCAAGGTGAGTGTGTTTGCTGATCCTGTGAGTTCATTTATCTCCTCTAGCTTTAATTGATAGTGTAGTTATGTTTTGTAGTGTGTGAATTAGAGTGTGAATTAGGGCTGTGAAAGCCATGTGTAAGTAAGGAGGAAGAGGAAGGTTATTTAAGTGTGGGAGTGGCCTAGTTGAATCCATTTTGTTTGAGGCCATGCAGCAGGGTGAGTGTGTTTGCTGATCCTGTGAGTTTATTTATCTCCTTTAACTTTAGCTTATGTTAAGTAGTGTGTGAATTAGAGTGTGAATTAGGGCTGTGAACGCCATGTGTTAGTAAGGAGGAAGAGGAAGGTTATTTAAGTGTGGGTGTGGCCTAGTCGAATCCATTTGGTGGCCATTTTGAGGCCATGCGGCAGGGTGAGTGTGTTTGCTGATCCTGTGAGTTCATTTATCTCCTTTAACTTTAGCTTACACTGTAGTTATGTTATGTAGTGTGTGAATTAGAGTATGGTGAATGTGCTAGGAAAGGTTGCAGTGTTGTTTGGGCTGTGAAAGCCACGTGTAAATAAAGAGGAAGAGGAAGGTTATTTAAGTGTGGGAGTGGCCTAGTTGAATTCATTTTGTTTGAGGCCATGCAGCAGGTGGGGAGGTAGACTGTACGGCCTAACCCGGCGGGGGAGGGTGATAGCCTAACAAGGCTTCCTTCCCTGGGTCTACCTCCTGTGTGGTAGTATAGGTAAGGTAAAGGAGGTTGTGTGGTCAGTGTGTGGAGCAGTGAGACCTGGCATTAGGGGAGTGTCTCTGGGACGCCAGAGATCACTGTCTAGCCTCCTGGAGGTGTCGTGGGACCAACTAGACGAAACACTGGTGAAAGGAGGTTCCCACCCGATGACCCCAAAGACATGTTAGTTATCACTGCTCATTGGTCTGTATAGTTAAGCCTTGCCATAATAGCGTATCATAGGGTTTAGGAGAGTATTCACTGAGTGTTGATCCTTTTCTAGAGCACAAACTCCTTGTGTTTATTTGAATATGAGTGTTAACTAAAGGTAAGACCTCCTTGAGTAGCCTAGTTGGGATGGGGTCTAAGAGACAAGTTGATGTCTTAGATGAAGAAATCACTGTGGTCAATTCTTGAAGAGAAATTGGGGAAAAGCAATCTAAATATATATTAGGTCTTACAGCTGTGTTTGAGGTTAGATAGGTACTATCTGAGGACAGGAGGTCATGAATTTTGCCTCTAATAGTTAGAATTTTGTCATTAAAAAAGCTCATAAAATCATTACTGCTAAGGGCTAAAGGAATACAAGGCTCAATAGAGCTTTGACTCTCAGTCAGCCTGGCTACAGTGCTGAAAAGAAACCTGGGGTTATTCTTGTTTTCTTCTATTAAAGCTGAGTAATAGTTTGCTCTGGCATTGCGGAGGCCCCTCTTATAAGTTTTGAGATTGTCTGCCCAGATTACACGAGATTCTTCCAGTTTGGTTAATCGCCAGTTCCTTTCAAACTTTCGCTATCAACAAAATGATCAATTCGGGAGAGGTTAAAGTCGGTACGGGAAACTGTTACTGAAGGACTTGGTATTGAATTTAATGACGGAGCAATCATTTCCTTAAATTTTGCGACAGCACTATCTGATAAACACCTAGTATAGTAACTGTTGCTGAGTGGAGTGTAATCAAGTAAAAAGAAATCAAAAGTAATCAAATAATGATCCGATAGCGAGGGATTCTGTGGAAAGACTGTTAGGTTATCAATTTCAATTCCATACGTCAGAACTAGATCGAGGGTATGGTTAAAACAGTGAGTGGGTTCATGTACACCCTGACTGAAGCCAATGGAGTCTAATAATGAGATAAACGCGGTAGCCAGGGAGTCATTATCAACGTCGACATGAATGTTAAAATCGCCTACAATAATAACTTTATCTGATTTAAGAACTAGACTGGATAAAAATTCTGAGAATTCAGAAACAAATTCAGAATATTGGCCAGGAGCACGGTACACTATAACAAATAAAAGTGGCTGCGAGGTTTTCCAGGTCAGATGTAAAAGACTAAGAATGAGGCTTTCAAATGAATTATAGTCTGGTTTAGGTTTAGGGCTGATTAACAGACTAGAGTTAAAAATGGCTGCAACTCCTCCTCCTCAGCCGCTGCCTCGAGGAATGTGGGTGTTCTTATGACTGGGAGGAGTGGATTCATTTAGACTGACATATTCATCTTGACACAGCCAGGTTTCAGTGAGACTGAGTAAATCAATATGATTATCTGATATTAATTTGTTTACTAACACTGCTTTAGATGATAAAGACCTGATATTTAACAGTCCGCATTTAATTCTCCTGTTTTGTCATTTTAATTGTCTCAATCATTCTAGATTTCACTGTCAATTACAGCACAAAAAGCATTTTACAGATGCACCCATATTAATACATCATACAGTTCCAGCCATGGTAATATCTAGCCTCCACAACCCCTTTGCAGTGAACCCTTCATGTAAAGAAAGAAATTATCCCTGACTTACTTTAATTTCCCTTTTGTATTGTTCATTCTAGCTACTGAGTGTTCAAAGGAAGCAGTTTCTCCCATTCAATGACTTCTGGTGTTTTTGTGTTCTTCTATGGGCTTGGTCCATTCAATATCCAAGTGTTTTAATTTCAGGTTTTGTAGGTGAGAATACATATTAGTTTAGGGTATTTTCAAATTGTCTCTGTTTTTATGGTACAGGCTGTGAAAAGAAATCTTTATACTGAGACATCTATACAAGTCAGTTATCCATCGATACAGAAATCTCTTCTATAAGTCTTCATCTGTCAACAAACCTCCGGACTCAATCCCTGAGGGGCCTGCTGCCTCTGCCTGGTCCTCGACCGGCCCTACTTCCGACTCTCTGTATCCTGCGGCCCTATCCTCGACCCCCTGACCCATGTTCCTGCTGTTCTCCCTTGGGGTTATGAAGGGGTCGAGGAAAGAAAAGACCGCAGAGTACTTCCACCTCTTCACTGGCCCTGCTGCTGCCCCGCTTTTTCTCTGCCTCCTTCCTCCTTTCCTTTAAATAAGTGCCCCTGAGGCTCTTCCATTTCTTTCGACATTGATCCACTGACATAAAACACAATCGGTAACAGGCAAGTAGGCGTGCTAACTGGAGCTAAGCTAGTGCTAACGTTAACGTTCATAGAACAACCATTCAGTCCATCGCGTCTATCGCATCCATCGCGTCACACTAGACGCATCTATCCGCCCGGCGCGAATTTGCGTCTAATCGCGTCTTTGCATTCACTTTGTATGTAATCTTGATGTGCGAATTTGCGAATTCACATTTGGTATGAACGCAGCTTTAGGGCTCGGTCCCTAAATACATTGATCTGTCTTGCCTTCAGGCTCGGCCCTAATAATAAGAAACGCACCAGGAACAAGAGGGACTTTGTCCTTCAGCCGAGGTCCCCAATAATAATAATTAAAGCTGCAAGCAGCATTGACCTCGCACTCACGACCGTTTTGGCCTGCAGCTCATGTCATCATTGTCAATAATTTAGAAATATCAAACATATTGCCACAAACATCAGAAAATCCTTACAGAGCTGAACGTTTAAATGTTTGAATGCTTTCTGTAGCTGTAAGTATGTAGAAGTGATGTCACAATATGCAAATTAGATGAGTGAATTTACTCCCATCAGATTCCTGTTCCTTTATTTTGAGAATGAGATGACAAAAACAACACAAAACAAAAGAAATCTACAGTGTAAATATGTTAAAAATGTTGTTTTCCTGAGATTTATGAAATTCAATATGGCCGCCGCATAGTGATGCCATAATATGCAAATTAGATGAGTTAATTTACTCCCATCACAAACTTTGGGTCATGATGAATAGTTTTCTCATTTACAGTATGCCTTTATCTCTCACCACTTCAAAGCAACAGCCTTTTGAAATGTTGAAATGAAAATGGAATATTTTCCTCAACAAACTCTGGCACCTAGAGGGTTAAAATGGAGGTTGTGCCCCTGTCATGTCTGCATGAAAGATGTAGACAAGCACACACATCATGTTTCTGTGAGTTTGTGTGTGACAGCGGTTGCCATAAGTAAGTAGGTGCACCTTGCAGAAGAGCATAGAGAGAAAGACAGAACACCGAGAAGAGACCTGTTTTAGTGGAGATTTAACTCCTCAAACAAGTTATTCCCATTCCCTACAGACATGCAGAGCACAGCTTTTGATCAGTATGGTCTCTGGATGATCTATAAAAAATTTGAAGTCGATTGGATGAAATCATTAGGACTAGTTCATTAAAATACAGCATGTGGAAGTCACACCAAAATGACAAGTCAAAATCAAAATGGCCGACTTCCTGTTTGGAGACCATTGGTGCCAGAGACTTTTATGTGTGTCTGGACAATATACACTTGTGTATCAATTTTCATATTCCAACTCCAAAAAAAAAATCCCTATGGGGAGGGGTTTTTGGAAATTTCAAGGGGGCACTATAGAGGCATTTTTGTCCCCCCCATGGGCGACGCCCCTATCAGATGTAAGAGCTTGCCATTCTTGACTTGTATCAATTTTCATAAGGATTTAAGGTTGGTGAAGCCATCAAAAAGCAAAACGTATTTGGTGGCGAGTGATCAATAGTCCCGCCGCCACACAGGCGCCATTAGATGTAGCTTCACAGCGTTCATAAGGTAGCAGTGTTTCCCCTACATAGACTTTACTTGGGCGGCCCGCCCAAGTAGATTGACACCCGCCCAAGAAGATGAATCAAAAAACAAAAACAAAAAAACAACCAAAACAAACCGCGCGGTCATAATTACTGGCACAGCGTAGGGAAAACTCAGTCCACCTGTCTGTCTCTCACTGGGTTGTCAGGCGCACACACGCACACACCAACACGCGCGCACGCTCGTGTATTCCGCCAGCCCGACCCACCTTGTTAAGCGCTCATTAGCTCGACACCACCTGCAGCGTTGCACAGCCCTGCTTGCTTCAAGTGTCTCTGAGGTAAGTTAAGTAACTTTAATACATTTTCATCCCCTAAATTCAAATCATTAAATGTCTGAAATGACGCACTGTTGTGTTTAACAGCAACGATATCTTAAAGGTAGGGTCCAAAGTGTTGTTCTTTGCGGTTTGTAATGTTAAACAAAATATTCAACCTGGGTCCCTCCTCTCGGGCTAAGCCTACTGTGCAGCCTCCTGCCCCTGACAGCAGCAGCAGCAGCCGCAGCTAATGTACAGCAGCAGTTGTCAGGAAAGCAAAATCAAGAAACAGTCCAAGGAGCTGGGGACCGATAGCCGGCAGTCACTGACAGCGGGAGCCTCGAGCGTTAACGAGCAGGGAAGAAGGTGTTAGCCGTGGCGGCTAGCATCCGCCGCTAGCATTAGCTTCCCAGTTCACAACAACAGCGCTCCTATTTGTTGTCGCTCTGGTTCGCGGCTCCAGTGGGTTATGGTGCTAGACTGGTTATTGGACAAGGCATCTGTAAAGTAAGTCGACTTGGACACGTGGCCTTGCAAGAAAGTTCTGTATTTCTTCATTTAAATACATGCGACAGAACAAATAAACAAACTCACTTTCCTAGTGAAAGTTTCCAGTCATTGGCTAATAGGGCAATCATGTTGCACTTCATTTTGCTATTAATATTCATAAATAAATATTGTTGAGTGGGGAAAAGGTGACTGAAAATTTACCTATTGTAACTGTTACTTGTTCATATTTAGTTTACAATTTTAATAATAAAATCAGTGTTCTTGAATACACTAAGTTATTGTTGATTATATATATTTTCTTCCTCATACACTGACTTTTTGTTATTGTACCACTGGTTTTGTTTCAGAGACTGACTGTGACAAGTGATTTAAACCATAATGCATAAGAGCACTATGTGAATAATTTCAGTTAATTTTCTTGTGCTCTTTTGCATTATGATTATGCAAGTTTTTTTTTTCTCTTGTAGATCAAAACTAAACTGAGGAACAGGCTGCAAGGAGAGCATCTTGCTGCATGCATGCGATCAGCATAAATGGACCTGACCCCAATCCTTTCCATACAGAAAGGCATTGGAGATCTTTTTTTCAAAACAGAGAAAAATACACTGCTCTGACAAAAACTGTCAGCTTTGCAAATAGCTTTAAATAGCTTTTTTTTTTTTTTTTCTTTTCGTTTTTCTTTGGGTTTCTGTTTGTGTTAAAGCAAGTCTGCAGCAGGCTTAAGTTGTATCTATGTGCAATAAATAACACATGGTTCATAAACCAGTTTGACTAGATTATTTTGAATGCACTTATCAAACACCGCGACGTCCCCCTCCACCGCCCGGCCCACCACCACAAGTAAATTCTCACCTAGGGGAAACACTGAGGTAGCTTCACCAACTTGTTCTGCATGCATTAGAAGTGGAATGAAAAGTAAGACCTGGTCACTTCCTGTTACCACCGGGGAGCGCTATGAGTAAGGTGGGATATTAACATATTGGGGAATTCAGGGCAGAGCCATCATCATGTCCAGCAAGTTTGAAGCTGCTACGATCAAGTATGTGGGTGTGAGAGCCGTTTGAATTCGATGGCGAGAAACTGAAGCGTCACCAAAATTTGTCATGCCCTATCAGCTACGCCCTTTGACCTACAGACATGCAGAGCACAACTTTTGATCAGCATGGTGTCTGGATGATCTGTAGCCAATTTGAAGTCGATCCGACGAAATCCCTAGGAGGAGTTTGTTCAAATTTAAGTTGTGGAAATCGCTGTAACGAAAAAATTCAAAACAAAATGGCCAACTTCCTGCTAGGATTTTCCCATGACGTCCATGACCATGAGACTTTTTTCTGCGTCTCGGTATGATACAAGTTAGAAGCATTTTGAAATTTGGGAAAGGGGCGAAATTGGGACACAAAATGTCGGAATAATAATAATAATAATAATAAACTGTGCGATTTCAATAGGGTCCTCCGCGGACGACTTCGTCGTGGCTCGGGCCCTAATAATAAACGCACCAGAAACAAGAGGGACTTTGTCCTTCGGCTGAAGTCCCTAATAAACGCTACAAAAACAATAGGGTCCTCGCCCTTCAGCCGAGGTCCCTAATAAATGCAGAAAAAACAATAGGGACTTCGTCCTTCGTCCGAGGTCCCTAGTAAGTGATTAACATAGGGGGGGATCAAAATAAAATAAATAAATAAAATAAAAATCAACCAGCTACCCTCCTCCCCTGACAAGTAAAGAACAGTCCCTTCATAAGTAAAGAACAGTCTGTAAAGTGCATTGAGGTTTGTCCTGCCACAAAGACAGAAATGTGAATGGCTCATTTCCCCTCTGACACGTCTCATACTTGTGTGCCGCAGCTCAGCTGTTCAGGTATTTCTGGACAGCCATGACATCAACAAAGAGGAAAATATTGGACCTGGAGCCAGGCTTCTCCGTCGCCGGTAAGCCATTATGTTGTCCCGCGGAGCACTATGGCTGCCATATTTGACAGGAATACGTATTCCTGTCTGTGTCTGTGACCCCCGTTCAACCCCCAACCGACAGGATTCTGCTGCTGGTTGAAATCTGTGCTCGCACAGCGTGTTCCTGAATGATTTCCTTTACTTGCACGAAACTATTTTTAGTCGCAAACGCAGTAAAATGCTCGCACCGTAGAGCTCTGTGGAAAACAAGTCACTGTAGCATATATAAACAAATCTGGCCTACGAGTAAAAATATTAGGTATTCTAGGTATGTTTGGTATTCTAGGTATTTTATATGGTGATGTAACATTAATCATTATGGATATATAGCACATCTCAAAAACGGGATTGGGAGATCCCAGCTGTAATAGCTACTGTATGCTGGAATGACCCAGATGCAAAAAAAATGTAAACTTGCAAGGAGTTTTGTCATTGCAGGTATTGCGTGACTCCTTCTCTCGGCTGGCTCCAAATCCTCTCCTCTGTTCCTCCAACAGTTCCAAAATGGCAATATGGACAGACGATATGTTTTAATGATTCTTTCCTCATTCATTCCAAAAATGTTCACACAAGGGTGAAAAATGCATTCTCTGTGTCTTCTTTGATTGTTTCGATGACTCCTTCTTGCAACAATAACCGCAGCAATGTGTGTGCAATTACGCATACAAACCGTTTGCACCTCCCTTTGACAAATGTTAAATATAGACGCAGTTTCTATTTGCAAAATTGATTTCAGGTTTGATAAACTACTTAGTGTGTGCTAAATTAATATATTTACATTTTCTCCTCCCAGCACATGCACAATTGCGTGTAAACGCCCCATATTGCATATTCATTGCAGCAAACATACTAACTGGACGCAGACACGCATTTTTTTCACCTTTGAAAGACACAACCCTTAGTGCGCACTGTTAGTAAATCAGTTTGTACATTTTTTTGCGTGTGCAATGAGTTGCACATGTTTTTATACACGCAAATCTTTAGTAGATCTGGCCCTTAGTGTTTTACCATGTAGTGTGAAATGTTATGACAGAGAACTGTTGTTAATTTTATATTTTATCTGCTTTAGTGAACACAGTAAGACATAGGCCCAATCACATTTCTACCCCTTAAATCTTCCACTTATCCATGTTGAATGCCCTTGTTGCAAGATAAGTGAGAAATATTAGTGTAGAGATCTTTGCTTAAGGCTCATTCAAGATGAGCCAGGCCTGCACAGATTCGATCACTGGCGATTGGCGCACAATGCATGTCGGTTAGTTTTGTCCGACTTCATCCTTGCTCTGGCGTATTACAGAAGTGGACAGCGATAAAATCGCGTGGGAGCAGCCGCAGTTTTTAGAGCTAGGCGCTGCAGTTGTTCTACTCCAACTGCACTGCCTGGCTCTCACCTGATCTAACAGGTTGACTTAGATGTTGACTCAACAATTAGGCTCATTCGAGATGAACTGCGCCTCGCTGGAAAATAGACGAGAGCATGCCGCTGCAGCAGGAGGTGGTGACAAAAAAAAGTTTCCCGACAGTTTCCAGCAGCCTTCAGGTGGTACAGGAAGTCACAGACACACTTACATCCTGTCTGGAATGATGTTAATTCATTAAAAAAGTCATCAGACCCATTAATCAGTTTCTCAGTATCCAGTTGTTTTAATTGTGATAGATTGATTTATTAAAATGCTTTACCTGCAATCTGTAGTTTATGTTCATGGTTTATCCTCCATTTTACATGTATTTTCATATAAATTAACATCATATCAGTTGACCTGTCCCCTCAACTACAGAGGCTATATAAATTGTGTTTGGTTAATAGTTTCAGAGAAAAAAAAATACAAGACAACAGCTTTCATTAAAGATCAGTCAGATACAGTCAGGGCTTCACATCTGTACAGATGTTAGTTTAAGAATCCTCACATCCCACTGCCACCAGTGTTTGTATTGCTAAATGGGCCCTACTTCAATAATTAAAACAGTCCAGTGTTAATATACAGCAGACTACATATACTTTTAATTTTTGTTGAATTTCAGAGATTTAAATTGTATTTGTCTAATTTGGAGGTTTTTTTCTGTAAACAGGTGTAACTGATGGTGAAGTTTAGTTGTCAGAGACTAGATACATTCATCATAAACTATACAGAGGCTACTGTATATTAACATGAGAGTGTTTCAGTTATTTAAGTATTTAACATCACAAAGACTTGTGGTCAGTGGGATGTGAGGATTCTTAAGATAACATCTGTATAGATGTGAAGCCCTGACTATATCTGACTGATCTGTAATGAAATCTGTTTTCTTGTATATAATATGAAACTTAAAGTCAGACAAAATTTATTTAGGGGAGAGCAGACCTTCAGCAGCAAACTGATATGATGCTGATTCACATGAAAATCAAAACGGAGGTTGAACCATGAACATAAATTACAGATCGCCTGTAAAGCATTTTCATAAATCAGTCTATTCTAACTAAAACAACTGGAGACTGAAAACAAAATGAGTCTGATTATATTTTAATAAATCAACATCACATGGGACAGGATGTAGCCAAAGTGTTTCTGTGACTTCCTGTACAGACTGAAGGCTGCTGGAAACTGTAAAAACTTGACTGCAGCTTTTTGTCACCGCCTCCTGCTGCAGCTGCCTGCTCTCGTCTACTTTCCAGGCGAGGCGCAGTTCATCTCGACTGAGGAGACAAGGAATTGCAGCAGAGGTTGTAGCCGATTCCGTGGTCTGGCACAGACCACTGGTCCCTACCACTAGGGGCGCTAAAGACACTGGTCCGTGCCAGCTCCTCAGTGGTCTCCCCTCTGGTCCCTTTGCTTTAGCCAGTTATTAAGTGGTGTTATGGAGCGACTTTTGCCATTTTAATACACTTACATGAACAGATGTCAGAGATCATAATATTTTTGTCTATGAATTACTACCATATAATGTCTGTATGATTTATGCAGGCCGTACCAGCTCCTCAGTGGTTGTGACCAGCTGGTCTCTGGCACGGACCACTGGTCCCTACCACTAGGGGCGCTAAAGACACTGGTCCGTACCCATGGATGTATTCCTCAGTGGTCACTCCCATAGACTGTATCTGTATTTGTTTCTGCTAAGTGGTGGATAAATATAAAGTAGCATCAAACTGAAACACTTAAATGAAGTACAAGTACCTCGAATGGGTTTCTGTGCACAACAGGAATTTATTTACTTTTTGAAAAACAAAAACAACACCACACACACATTTTAGGTGTTACCACTGCCACCTCGCAAGGATGTGAAAGAATGTGTTGATCGTTACTCAATCATTGTTCCCAGGATTCTTTCGGCGTAGTACCTGGAACAAGCCTCCATCCTCATTAGGATGTCAATAGTGGCCTGCATAAAAGAAAACATGTCAGTCCAGGACAACAGAAAAAAAGAGGACACATTACCATGTATATTAATGTTAAATTAATTATATTTACGGGTGATCAAGTAAGTAGTAGTAAGGTAAATGTGGTAGAATGTGACATTAATGGTGTCTTTGTTCAACTAAAATTGGAACTTACTTCTGGCACCATGACATCTATAATGAAGTCCAAGTTGGCGAATTGGGTGTAGTCAAGTGCCAGTGTTGACTTGATTAAGTCAGCAAGGTCACTTATCTGTTGGACATAAACAAACATTTATTCATAAACTGACAAAATTACCAAATTTATAAATTTACTTAACATATTAGCCTACTTACATATTCCTCATTGAAGCACGATGGCTTTCTATTTAGAACATTTTTAGTGTCTGGTGTCTCCCATGCTGCCAGATGAACATCCTATTGGACTTCCTCTCCCCACTCTGCAGCATTTCTTGAAGTTCCTTCAATAATGAAATCTTCTCAGAACACTAGTTCAAATTTACTGTTCTAAATAAATAAATAGAATAAATACAAACCTTTATTCTCTGCGTGGAAATAAGGCCGTCAACTCCTTCATTCAGGCAGGTCAAAGTTCTGCAAAGTACAGTACTATGTCACTTTGTTAAAGAATGGTTGTTGTAGTCTTTTAGTTATATTATTACTAATTTAGTTATATTTCATTATAGTTTAATGGTTCCCATGGTTTAAAAAAGCAGTAGAAGGCAAGGTTAAGCTGAAATAAGAAAACGTGAGTTCATGTTGTTTGATGTTGCACTTTTAGACCACAAGGTGGCATTTGTGTTGTGTGAAGTAAGTGATAGAGGAACATGAAGAGAATGTGTATTGTACTGCTGATACCATTTGACAGTAAAAGAAAACACACACACACACACACACACACACACACACACACACACACACACACACACATCTTTTGAATATGCTCAATGACCAGGTGAGTCAGATTTACCATGTTGATTCTGGCAGTAGATCTTCCAAAAGAAAAGTCACACAATGAGAAAGGGTAGAAGGTTTGATTGCTTTTTAGGATTTTATTTTTGTAATGAGGCAAGCAATTACAATAAATAGGCTACTTCAAAACCCACTCATGTGGTCAAGACAACAGGTACATGACAAGGACCGCAGGACAGACCAGTGTCTTTAGCGCCCCTAGTGGTAAGGACCAGTGGTCCGTGCCAGAGACCAGCTGGTCACAACCACTGAGGAGCTGGTACGGCCTGCATAAAATCATACAGACATTATATGGTAGTAATTCATAGACAAAAATATTATGATCTCTGACATCTGTTCATGTAAGTGTATTAAAATGGCAAAAGTCGCTCCATAACACCACTTAATAACTGGCTAAAGCAAAGGGACCAGAGGGGAGACCACTGAGGAGCTGGTACAGACCAGTGTCTTTAGCGCCCCTAGTGGTAGGGACCAGTGGTCCGTGCCAGAGACCAGCTGGTCACAACCACTGAGGAGCTGGTACGGCCTGCATAAATCATACAGACATTATATGGTAATTCATAGACAAAAATATTATGATCTCTGACATCTGTTCATGTAAGTGTATTAAAATGGCAAAAGTCGCTCCATAACACCACTTAATAACTGGCTAAAGCAAAAGGACCAGAGGGGAGACCACTGAGGAGCTGGCACGGACCAGTGTCTTTAGCGCCCCCTAGTGGTAGGGACCAGTGGTCTCTGGCATGGACCACTGGTCTGTGCCAGACCACAGAATCGGCTACAACCCCTCTCAGGAATTGCGTGCCCTCCTTGTCCTCACAAACAAGAGGCCATTTAACCGTCAGATGACAGGAACGGTGAAGAATGGGCCGACTTACGAGAACATTGCCGAAGGACTGACCACTGTTTATGTCACATGTTGAGCTACATGTTTTGTTACCTGCTCACGCCCCATATTGCCCGAAAAAAGGCGCATTCTGTATAAACAAAAGTATGTAGGCTGCATTTTGCCGCACTCACCGATTTTGTTTTTATTCTGCCAATGCTGAAAGAAGACTGATTGGGCTTTCCTGCAAATTTGCACAATTCCTGTTTAAAAAGGGCTTCTGACACACCACTTCATGCAAATCTGCGTGGCCGACGTGCAGGCATACATCACGCGTAGTGGCGACGCAAGATACCGGTAGTCATTCAGCTTTGAAAATGCTGGCTCCAGCACTTGTTTTGTGCCGTGTGCTATGTTTTTTCTTCTCCGTCTGATGAATCAACGGAGAAGAAATGCTGAAAACAGGAGCTGCCTATGACGTCTAGTTCTGATTGATTTTGTTTGGGTAAGTCGATTTGTTTAAATATTTTGACGCTATGTTCAACCGAGTTGCTGATAAGTTTACGCCAGTCCAACCATCTGTTGTTTGTATAGCCTACATTCCGATCATACAGTAACAAATTGTTTTCCAAAACTTGCCGACATTGCTGACTTCGCAAGGTGTTTCATCTACTACTTCATTGTAAGTGTGGGTCGGGGCTCCCTTGGAATCTAGGGTGGGTTTTAAGATTTGGAAACCACTTCCACTACCTCAATTCTGTTTTTGGACACCGCTAGCCTAAACGTGAATGTGCTCAACCAAGTGCAAGTGGGTATTTCTAGGGGAAGTGTGGGTATTGGGACAGGCCCTCTAAATGTCCTGTGGAAGTATACTGAATGTATTATTTTTTTATGTCATTATAAATTTTAGAATTTTCAGGATGTTTTTAATCAAATATTATCTAAATGTTGTCCGGAGCCGCACAAATCTGAACATACAGCCATTGTTGTGTTAAGGTGTTGAGTTTTCCTGTAACTGCTTAGTTAACAGCCTCTAACTTTCATTAGACCTGAACAGAGATGTGGTGTATACTACTGTTCGTTCTACTCTTTCTTTGTCATCTATTATGTCTTTTTTTCCTACTGTGTTTTGTCTTCTGAGATTTCCATTTTTTTTCTGCTCAATGCTATAACTTGTCTTCGTCCCCTCTGTCCTCTCTTTCTGTCTTTCCTTTTGACATTTGTTGTTTGTGCTCTGCCTAATCTGCACCTTCCTCTGCTGCCCTCTGGTATCTGTCAGCTATCATATGATCAGGTAACTACTGCGACTGCCTTGGTCTTTGTTTCTGCCTCCTTGTCTGTCCTTCTTGTTCATTTTCTGCCCGATACCCTGAGGCTGATTGCTCCCTTTTGTTTACTGTACTTGTTTACCTCTCTTTTATCAATGTACATTCTATTCAATGTATGTATTATTTTATGTGTATAAGTATTTTAAGGGCCCAGTATGGTATCATCATTTTTGAATTTTATGGTTTAATGACGCAGTTTGAATCTTGTAATGGTTTGCATCTGTGTGTGCTGTATCAGGTGGAGAATGAGCGGGATGCAGAACTGTAACCCAGAACAGATAATGCTGAGCGCTGTGACACGTCAGTCCAGTCGGGACGTAAACATCATGAAGGAGAAGCTCATTTTCTCAGGTGCAGCTTCACACCTGGAAATAAATGTTTCAGGTTGTAACTGGACATAGTAAACATACAATCCTATGGAAATATAGCCATTAGGCTTTGAGGTATTTAACTCTCACATCAACTCATGCGGTCTGCACACACAGTGCAAAGCACAAAGCCAATAACCATTTTTTCCCACTCTAAGATGAGGTCTGTTCAAATATAAATGGTAAAAGGATTAGCATTTGCCTGTCTTGTCTTCTGCCCACTCACCACATTCCATACCACATTCACCCCATTCATACACACACATTCATACACTGGTGGGCGAGGCTACCATATGAGGTGCGACTTGCAACTAAGTTGGACATTCACACAACGATGGCACAGCCATCATAAGTAATCTGGGCTTCAGGATCTTACCTAAGGTTACTTAGGATGCTTTCACACCTGTAGTTGGGTTCAGTAGGTCGCTCCAGAGGGAAGAATACACTGATACTGATACACTGATACACTGATACACTGTTGTATTTTAGTTTTGGTTGGGTTCCTGTTCACTATGACTTTTTGCAAACAAACCAAGAGGAGTAAACATGAAGTTGTAGTGACCGAGAGGAAACTCTCTGATTGGACAGTTTTGGTGTTTGTCATCCTGCATCATCAGTGCGTCATCAGGACCCATTTTGGAAAATTAAATTCTGGTGACTGACTGAAGTTTTTGCAGTAGCACTTTAATGCTTCTAATGTATTTTGATTTATGTTGTTTGATTTCTAAAAGCTCATAGAGAAATAACTGATTGTAAGTGTTATAAGAAGGCTGTTATTAGACTGCAAATCAATGGCATTTTTGAATAAAGATTATCATAGAGACAAGATGAAAAGAAGGCATCGTGTACAGTAATGATTCAGGGCTTAATACTGTAGGATCACTGTCACGCACTTTTTAATGGACTTAATGAACAGGCAAAGTACACGGAGGCAGATACAATGATGGCAGTTTGAACAGCTTTTTAACTGACTTGCATATGTTTATATATTAATGCTAACATGTTTTACATGTATGCATTAGCATAAATACAAAGTGATCAGTTATGAGGATGTGGACAGATTGTGGACAGATTTCACGATCAGTAGATGGATTTATTAATGGTTTTGCTCTTGCTAAAATCAGATATCTGCCATCAAAAAAATCCTGTGGTTGGTTTGTTTTCTTTCACATCACAAACGAACACGACCAGTCTGTTTGGAAGCAGAAAAAGACCTACCCTTTTTTAGCAGTCTTGGTTTGGTTCTTAAGTCTGCACCAGGGTTGAGCTGACAGCTTTCACCCAGCCCAAACGAACCGTACTAACCATGCAAATGGACTTGAGTTCAATTTAACCAAATTGAACAGGTAAGGTGTGAAAGCACCCTCAGACATTCAGACCGGAGGGGCTGGTGATCAAACCACAGATCCTCCAACAAGTGGACGACCTGCTGTAACTCCTGAGCTACAGCTGCCCAATTTAAATAAATACTATACATAGTACACGACATCCGTTCCCTCCAGTGTGTTCTGATAAACTTCCACAATGCAGTCTTACCTGGCACTTGGGTACTGTTTGCAGTTACCAGAACTACATCTCACAAATAGGCACGTGTTGCTGCAGACCCAGCGACTTTCACACCCAGATCCAACAAGGCCATGCATGGCAGATTTAAGGGTGCCAAAATTGGAAATATGGTGGCTTTTATACTTACATGGATACTTTAAGTGAAGTGTAAATAGTGCACCTATTTACATGTGGTCAATAAAACAAAGATCTGATGGTATAGTTAAATGCCAGTCTTTCCAATCAAATCAAGTATATCAACATATGTTCAATGTGTTCATGAACGAGTGTTATAGCATTTCAAGACATTGTTTTAATCATAATAATAATTATTTGTCTTCTTTTTCAGAACTCAACAATGGGCTCAGCAGTACAGAGGATTTCCCTATGTATCCTCAAAATGGTTATGTCAGATAGTCTCATGGAGGCCTCAGCTGCTGAACAAAACACACTGCTATAGCTGGCAATTCTTGGATGTTGGTTTGACTTCAGAGCTTTACTGACTGAATATTATTTTCTTGTCAGAAGAAAAAGGAGCCCAGCAGTAAAGCTGATATATTAGTCATCTTACCCTCAATGTTATGCCAGCATAAATACCAAATCTTGTCTACAGTATGGACAGTGAAAATTTCCTCTATTTAACTTTTATTAAATTTTTATTAAATTTTACTGTTAAATCAGTTTTTAAAAATATCACATTATTCACTTGCTTATGTGCAAGTTATATGTCACATATTTATCTATTTAATATAACTGTGTATGATTTTTTTTTCCATAGTACTGCATAAGCCAGTCTCAGCCCTATTTCTCCAAAATAGTTCACCAGTTACCTTTAAATCTTCTGTAAGGGGTCATTTTCTTATTGTTGCTCTAAACTTTTACGCAAAGGTTCAGAAATCCTCACAAGGGAAATATGGCTTGCCTGTGTCTATGCTGTCAGCTCCCCAATGGACAAATGCCGCCCTCTACCAGACTCTTTGACTCTGATCATAAGCACGCATTCCCACACTTAGGAAAGCATATATGTAACTGGCCAATCAGGATCTGCCTACCAAAAAATACACGTGGACCCCACAGTGTATAAGGAGTCAAATTCCCGCATCTGACATCCTTTTTAGCAGCAGTGAGTAGCACACTAGGCATCCTCCTCCATGGATGGAGTCACTGCTTCAAGAACCTCATCTGTGCCTCGGTGCAGTCTAAGCAGAGAGCGATGTTCAGTGGCCACCAGCCTGCAAGGCCTGCCTGGCCTGCCCAAGTGTGGACGCCAGCAGACACTTGAGGGGTGAGCAGGAGCTCGAGATTGATGACGTCGAGACCCCGGCTCCAACTGCCACACTCTACTGTGTGTCGAGTGCCCAGAAAGCACAAACAATGCTTGGTTACCATTCCCCTGGTTCGCCCTGAGATACTAAGGGTCCCCGAAACACCTGTTGCAGAGAACACTGCACGGACAAAGACTCCTACATCACAGTGTTCACAGAATGTGTCGCTGATGGGGTGGGGAACGACCTGCTTGGGGAGAGCGGTAGGTGGTAGGCCTGTGTGAGATAGCACAAAGGTTATGATATTGTAACCTAGTTCTATTAGCACAGGCCGCACCCTCTACCTAGGGGCTCTTTCGCTCTTAAGTGCAACGCACACCGCTGCTGGCGCGGCGCGGCGGGCCGTCAAGTGCCGCCCCAACACACACTGGCAGCGGCGCGCAGCGGCACCTTCGACACTAAAGAGTATTTCCCACCCCAGCCCGCTAGGTGGCTGTACCTACACTAGTTGCCAACGGTTGCCAACTGCTAGTAACGGAAGAAGAAGAGGAAAACTTTGAGAAACAACTTGGATTTCACGGGTGAGTTTCTTATCAAAATCGTCTTATTATGAATTGAAAAACTTAATAACGTTATCCAGATACCCCTTTGAAAGCTGCAAATGAAACCCACAATTGACTAGCTTAAAACGTTAAGCTAACGTTTTTTTTTTTTTTGTCCGGGACGTACATAAAAGGCTTTTCTCGCAGCGCCGGCCGCGCTGGAAATAGAGCAGTGGGCTGAAGCGGCGCGGCACGGCGTCCTCCGCCAGTGTGGGTTGGTTCATAGAATATAATGGAGGCGGGCGTTTTGACGCACGGCGTACGGCGTACGGCGGCAGTGTGTGTTGCACTTTACGCTGCTCAGTGCGCAGAATATAAAATGTGCTAATTTGCCTCCTTATATACTGATGTGTCCACATGTATTCAGATAGGCACATCCTGATTGGCCGGCTAAGTTTGTGCTTTCCTCAGTGTGTGAATGCGGGCCTGTGATCGGAGTAGTATTACCCAAAGAGTTTAGTAGAGGGCGTCGCCAGGGTTAATGGAACAAGGGTTACAAGATTGTAACCTTGTAACTGTTGTAACCGTTCTATATTATAAACTGATGTAAATATGAGTTGTTTAGATTTTTTTTTTTTCCCAGTGGCTTGGACATATCAATTGTATATTTTTTGTTGTCACGTATTATTATTATGACTGATTACGCATTAAAGATAGGTTAGAGCCTCCCTGAAAACGTATTTTCTTGCAGTTTCATAGGATAAGGGGGTTTTAGGATGTTTTGAGAGTATCCTCTGGTCAATGTTCTTATCTTTTGTCCGCCTCCACTGTTTCATGCCATGATTTATTTATAGTCTTACTAGTTATTACAACTTTCACATGGCTGCCTTTTTTAAAATAATGGTAGAATACAAAGTGTAGGTTTAGAAAGTACATATGGAATCCAAACCCTAACTCCTCAGAATATGTATTGAAGAATATTTTTTTTTTATCTTTAGTTTAGTAATAAGGTTACATTCATCAAATAAAACTACACTTTTAGCAGCAAACATGTTCAATAAAAATTATCTTTCTCTTTGGAAATGTGCAGTTTGACTTTTGTGAAAGATTTGTAACAAAGAAATATTCAAAATGGTAAATATTCCAAATGGAAGTAAAATATTCTTACAACTGATCAGAAAACAGAGCTACTCGGCCAAGTCAGTCCATCTCAAACCTCTCACTTCAGTGTGCAATTCGGGGCTGTGCTTAACATGGGCGGGGACAAACATTGAGTCACTGTGTTAGCAATTCTGATTGCATTAGCTGTTAGTTAGCTTGCTGGCTGCTACCCCACTTTTTCTCTCCGTCTTACTCCCAGTCTCTGAGACTACTTTTGCCATTTTGTGCTGACTGAATTAAAGATGCTAAAGCCACTAACTGAAGGTCAGTCTCCAGAGCTGCTGTCTTCTCCCCTCCTAGCTAAGTAGTCTCATAGATGGGAGTGAGGAAGAGCGACCATGGGGAGCAGTATGGTCTGTCTCTGAGGAATATGCAAACAGTAGCACTGTGGAGCACTGAATTTGACTAATTAACACATTATTATGTACCCTGCTACTTTCCCCACCAAGTCCCACCCTATGAAATCCCAGAAAAAAACAGACAAAAATCCACACACAGGGGTTTGTTGACACTGGAGAAAGCCAACAACGGGCCATGGACACAAACCTGCCACCCTCCTTCTGGTTCTCTGGCAGAGGAGCAGAGCACAGCCTGGGTCAGAGAGGTTTGGCAAGAGGAGAGCCAAGACCTGCAGAGCACCTCAGAGAACTAGAAGGAGTGCAGGAGTCCATACACTCCTGAATTTGGAGCCTCCAACAGGCTCTGCAGGCCTTGGCTCTCCTCTCACCCACTGTGACTGCCTCTTCAGCCCTGGTAAAACCTCCAGCATGCTCTGTGGGCCCTCGCTTGACTCATCTGTCTGGATCTATCCCACAGCCTGTAAGCAGCCTTCAGCTGAGGTACGTTTTAGTTTTGATTTATTTACACAACAATAAAAAAAAACAAGATATATGCAGAAGAAGTCAATTCAAATAACAGAAAAAGTGACATTACTTAACAAAACAACACAAAATAAGAAACAAACTAATAAACAAGGCACACGTAACACAAAGAAATATATATAGGCTACTAACCAGAAAACCAACAGTAATTAAAACACAATGAAAAAGAAAAGATAACTAACACACAAAGAAAAACCTAGACAAAGAAAATATTAATAACCAAAAGCTAAAAGATTGAAGATGAAATACGAAATTTGGTAAAGTGTGACCTAAATGCTGAAGAGGAATATTTCAGAGACATATTCAGTGAATTCCAATTTTTTATTTTATTTTTTGTTGTTGTATGCCAGTGAATGTTCGAAAATAAGAAAAAAAAGACATATATCTGAGAGATCTTGTCTTCAATTTATGTATCAAAACATAAACAAGCATGTTTGAGAAACATTTACCTCATCCATAGACAGCAATAGATATCTTTTAAACAAAAGCACAGAACAATCTTAAGATTGGATTGAGAAACCATTCTAAAAATCTCTTTTGGATTCCAAATAGTTTGGTAGGATATGAAAGATATGTAGCAGCCCAAACAATATTGCAATAGTTGAAATGTGGAAAAATGAGACTATAACTGAGACTATTTCTTTAAATACAGACAATAATTTATTACAGATTATGATTTTATTTATATTACTGTAGTAATATGCTTCCAAGGTTGTAGTGTTCAGAATTTAGTACTTCATATAGAATTGATGTCAACTCTCAGGTTGAGCCATTGAGTGAGTCAAACATGAAGGGTGATGCTTAACATGGGTGGGGTTACACATCACCTTTGCCCACTTTTAGCACTGCCCTGAACTGCACATGGCAAAAAGGGATACTTGACCACTATTGTCCAGACCAAATATCTCTAACATTTGGGTGGATTTGATATATTGTCCAACCTGTGGTCTCTTGATGAGGATGAATCCTGATGACTTGGTGATCCTCTGACTTCTCTAGTTCCATCACGAGTGATATTTGTGGTTTTGAATGAAATGTCTCTACAAGCATTGGATGGATTGCTATTTGGTACAAACATGTAGGATATATATGTCCATGAACTCTAAAAACTTATATGATCCTCTGACTCATCTGCCATCATCCTCAGGTCAACATTTCAATGTGTCCAGCACTGTGGTTTATGACCAAATACCTACAGAACTGATGACATTCCCATCAGCATCAGCTGTTCTGTGGGGTCAGTGCTAAAAAGCAAATGTTAGTATGCTAACATGCTAAAATAAGATGGTGCATATTGGCATTTTAACTGTAAACATGTTAACATGATGATACTAGCATCTAGCTCAAGGCACCACTGGTCCTATTTTAGCCTTACAGAAATGCTACCTGTAGACCCTCAGTCTTATCAAGATTTTTACCAAGCAGAGAAAAATGGTTTGTTTGCTTATTTAAAAACATAATTAATTTGCTCTGGCATCACCCAGCCTATTTGGCAGGTGAGTTGAGGGTCCCCTTTCCTCACATGGTTCTGGGATGAGTTTGCAATTGCTGGTGTGGACCCAAGTAGCCTTTCTTGCAACCTTACAGCTGTATCAGGAAAGCAGCACCTGGAACAGACCATGATATCGCCTCAGCTCCCAGTGACGCCTTCTGTGGTCCTTAATGAGTACCCAGTCTCCTGGCTTTAGGTTATGAAGCACTGCTGTGGCTGCAAACGGCAAGGCACTTTTCACCTGTGAATGCAATGCTGACAGAGTAGCAGACAGGTTGGCGCAATATCTTAACATCTCATCATCACATGAGGTTGTAGTTGGAAGAGAATGCCTAATTGTACCTATTCCAGTTTGGGGGGGATCTCCAGAACAGAATTTCAAATGGGCTAAGACCATGTTTGTTTGTTTCTTACCTGCATGCGTATGTGGAAAAGCACTAATGGGAGCGCTTTTACCCAAGAGAGACAAGTTTTATCACAACATTAAGCTAGTTTTACTTTGATGATACCATTTTCTTGCTCTACAGCACCAGCATTCTGTGAGTGGTATGAGCAATGATGACATATGCCAAAACCCACATAATGTAAAAAAAACCTCTGACAAGGCTTGACTTACAAATAGTGGTCCATTATTACTGCTGATCACAGTTGGAATGCCCCACCTAGGAATGATTTTAGTTAATGGAGCTTTAGCCATTGCACTAGCATCTTATTTAGCAGAAGGAAAACTTCAACCCACTTACTGAACATGTCAGCAAAACAGGACAGTATTTATTTCCTTCACATGGAATTAGTTCAATGAAATCCATCATAAACTGATTAAATTGTTTTTCAAATGGTTAATAACAGTGTAAAAGCAGTGTAAAGCCCCCCCTTTGGCCACAAGATGACTCTGAGAGACGTGTGGCAAACATGGTTTTTCGTCAGGGACAGTCCCACACATCTATTAAGACCAATCTCAGGGGAGGAAGTCAACTCGGCCATTACTAAATTGAAGACAGGGAAGGCCCCTGGGGCAGACGGGGTACAATACTGAGTGGTATAAGTATCTGAGATCAGATTTAGTCCGAATACTGCTCAAAACATTTAATTGGATTTTAAAAGAAGGAGTGATTCCTCCCTCTTGGAGAGAGGCGATAATCTCAGTGATTCCCAAAGAGGGGAAAGATAGGCTTGAGTGCAGCAATTATAGACCAATCAGCGTTCTTAACCTGGATTATAAAATGTTCACTTTCATTCTTGCATGTAGACTAGAGAATCTCCTCCCACATCTTATCCACTTAAACCAGACAGGTTTCATTTGTCACAGACAGACTACGGATAATATAAGAAGAACTTTGCATATTCTTAGACAAATAAAACAGGATAATATGGAATCGTTGATAGTAAGTTTGGATGCTGAGAAAGCCTTCGACTCAGTCAGATGGGTTTTCCTGTATAAGGTTATGGAGAAGTTTGGCTTTAATAACAGCTTTATAAAGGTAATCCAAGCCCTGTATGATAAACCTGCAGCCTGTGTTAAGATCAATGGGGGTCTTTCTGACTAATTTCTCCTGAAACACGGCACGAGACAGGGCTGGCCAATGTCGCCTCTCCTCTTTGATTTATTTATCGAACCTTTAGGTCAATTGATAAGGCAAAATAATAAGATCACAGGAATTGTAATAGCCGGAGTAGAACACAAGGTGGCAATGTTTGCTGATGACGTGTTGATCAGCCTGGGGGAGCCTGAGAGGTCATTTACTGAGCTGATGTTGGCACTACGTGAATTTGGTAAATTTCCGGATACAAGTAAACATTTCTAAGACACAGGTAATGACCCTAAATTTTAAGGCCTCAAAGAACTTAAGGGACACATGCAATTTAAATTGGGACAATAAGGAAATAAAATACCTTGGTATAACACTCACGGGGGACCTCTCTAGGCTTTTCCAGGCTAATTATGGACAAATATCAGCCAAGATAAAATCTGACTTGCACAGATGGAGCCTCATTCCCTTCCTAAGTCTTAGCTCAAGAGTTAGTGCTGTTAAAATGAACATCCTTCCCCGCCTACTCTATCTCTTCAGAAACCTGCCGATAGAGGTCGCTGATAGTCAATTTAAGGAATGGGAGAAATGGATTTCAAGGTTCTGTTGGCAAGGGAAGACACCAAGGATTAGATTTGCAACACTACAACTGGCAAAAGAAGATGGGGGAATGTCCCTCCCATGCTTAAAGAACTACTATTATGCTGCCCAGTTAACAGCTCTACTGTATTGGTACAACAATGATTACAGGGCGAACTGGAAGGACCTGGAATCCAGACTTGTGGAGGGGTTTCCTCTACAGTCTGTAATGGCGGACAAGGGACTGATGGAACAACTGGAGAGAACAGGGAACCCATGGACTAATCATACCTTGAAAATATGGCAAATGGTGATCAAATCATGTGGTATTCAAAAAATGCTGAAACTATTTAGATAGTGTGCTTATGACACAGATTTCCTTCCCAACAGAGGCGATGGTGAATTTAAGCGGTGGACAGAGAGGGGCTTAGCTAATTATTTGACATTTATACATAAGGACTCAGTTCACTGTTTTGAATTCTTGCATGACAGGCACAGCTTGGAGCAGAATGATTTTTATAGATACCTGCAGGTACGACACTATATTAATCAGGAATGTAAATTCAAGGGTTTTCAACAGTTGAATCCAAATTTTATGCAATATTACTCTTGGCCACATTGTCTGCCCCTAAAAAAGCTATTTCAAGATTATACACTGCTCAATCTCATGCTAAGAACCATAACACTAATTATATTAAAGAGAAGTGGGAATGAGAGGCGGGGATTAGATTGTCACAAGTGGCCTGGGGGGATATTTGGCAATTTCAGTGGTCCTCAACTAACTCCATGGACTGGAGAGAACATTGTTGGAAAAACATAATTAGGTACTTTAAGACACCCAACCAAGAGAAATATAGAGATGCTAATATGCCATGCTGGCAGCAGTGCAGTTCACGGTTGGCAAACCACTATCATATATTTTGGGACTGCCCCAAACTGAAACTGTTTTGGAAGGGTGTTCATGACTCTAGGTAAAATTTTTGGCACATAGGTTCCTCAGGACTTGGAAACTTTGTATCTGGGCCGTGTCTCCTTTTTGGACCAAAGGAAGGATATAAGATTACTACAAATTCTATTAATGGCAACGAAAAAATCTATCACTAGGAGATGGCTAAATCCAGCACCACCAACAACAGATGATTGGCTTGGAATAGTTTTAGAAATATTCAAGATGGAAAAAATAACATATTGTTTAAGAACCCAAAAAGAGCAATTCTATCAAATTTGGAACAAATGGATCGCATATAACCCCATTAGAGCTGACTTTATCTGAGTCTATGGTCCATTAAACTCTACTTTATTTTATTGTGTTTCATTACTTCTTGTAACTTTATTATCTGACCTGGCTGGCAATATTGTCTCCCACTGTTCCATGTATATAGTTGCTTATGTGATTCCCTGTTCCTCATTTTATATACTAAAAACTGGGAAGATCTACACAGTAAATGAAGATACAGCTACTGTCATGTTATAAGCATGTCTTTCCAAATAAAGATGTATATGTGTATATATATATATATATGTATATATGTATATATATATATACATATATAAAAAGAAAGTCTGTACATTCTGAAGGTTGTCAGAGAATACTTGAGTCTGCTCTCCATGCTGCATACATTAAAGAGACTTGATTCCTCACACAAAGTCCATCACTTCTTCAGAGAGGAGAATTTCCTGCATCAGCAACAGCATTTCCTATAGAAATGGGGGCAGATCTGTTTGTGTATCACATTTGACTACAGACATGGAAGCAGGGAGCAACATTATGTCTAGCAGGCCCTACACAGCCTTTTATGTTGCAGTTACAGCTTGAAGACACAGAGGGAATCCAGCTACAACAGGATCAAACTTACTTGCAAAATAAGAAATAGGCCTTTGTTTTTTACCCTTTGTGTCAGCACAGATGTCATGTAACTGTACTTTTGGTCAACAAGCTGATTAAAATGTAGGTCAGGTTTTGGCAGTCCAAGAGTGGGAGTGGACTGCAGAGATCCTTTTAAGCCAGTGAAGGCCTTTTCAGCCTTGTCAGTCCAGGTCAGTCTGTCATGTGTACAGATTTTTACCAATAATCATGGCAGAGAGGGCTACCTCCTTTTTTGAGTAATTTGGAATCTATTGTCTATGGTATGATGTCTAAGCAATTCATTATCTGTTTCTTGGTGATAGGTATTGGAATAGTTGGATGGCAGTTATGTTTGGGAGAGAGAGATTTACCCAAAGTCTGTTGTTGAACCCATTGCAATTTGCTTAAACTGGCTTTATGACCATTATTTGCAAGTGTTGCAATAGCACTAATGTATGTGCTTTACAGGTCTCTTTTCTTACCATTAAATTATCAACATATTGCAGAAGTGCACTCCCACCCGGCAGAGGTAGGCTTCCCAGGTTTTCTTTGATAAATTGCATTACAAATTGCTGAACTTTAGCAGAAATCCATAGATAAATGGGTGAAATGTGAAGCAGTACTGGGAATTTTTGTGCACGAGAATACTGAAAACTTTGGGTGGGATCAATGACAAATTGTGTGTGGATTCGAAACCAGTGGCGCAGGTGTATGGACGGCGGCATTAATTGCCTGTAAATCTTGGACAAAACGCCACCCTGTTGGCTGACCGGCATCATGAATTTTCTTTACTGGAAAAATGGGTGTGCGTACAGGAGAGTCACCACAAGGAACTATGACCACAGCCTGCTGCAGTGATTAAAAAAGAAGAAAACTGACTTAATGCGTTTGAGCACTTAACTTTTTAATGGATGTTGCTTCATGAATGGCCGAAAATCACACTTTCGGTGAATAACCAGAGGTATCACACCTTACGTCAGATGAACATCATACTCATGAGTAGATAATAACTCAGACGTGTCAACAGCTATTTCCTCTTTCATCATGATATGTAACATTTGCGTGTTAGGAACGAGCTTAACTGTTCTCTGAACTAAGGCAGTCGATGCTTATAATGCTTTATATACATAACTCCTTTTGCTGAACGGCGGGATCCCAACAACCTCCTTTGTCCACAAAAGATGCTGTAAACACAGTCTTTCTACTACTGCTTTCCTTTACATCATGCCTCCTCAAAACTTTAATTTAGTCCTGCAGGTACATGTGCTGTGCATTGTAATGAGTCTGCCTGTATGTAGCAGGATGCTTGTGTGTGTGTGTGTGTGTGTGTGTGTGTGTGTGTGTGTGTGTACACGCGTGCGCATTCTATTTTTAGCAACTTAACAGTCACAGCCCCAGCTGCTGTAAGGACAAGAGACCATTCTAATGCACATTTAGTAGGAGTATTTAACAGCTACAAGTTGACTTTCATCTCATCTGTTATAGCGAGTTAATAGATGTTAACATAGGCGTTTCTAGCCCATTTTCACCCCTGAATTGAGTCCCAGCACCCCTAAAATTTGAGAGAGTTTTGTTTTTATTATTATTACTGTATGTCCTTTTTTAACAAGCTAGAAAAGTGTCCAAACCATACAGTACTTGGTTGAAACGTAAAATTTTAACAACAAAAATACAGCAGCAACCCCCCTTGCCTCAAAAATGTTTTGACCCACCCCATCCCTCCCACCTTTCCCCGAGTCGGGCTCTGAGCGCTCTATCTGCACAGAGCAATGCACTGCCCTCCAGAGTGGGTGACATATGGCACATTTCTTAACTTCTACCACTCAATACCAACACATTATTATCATAACCAGTCCTCATTTTTGCTGCATTTAATCATAGGTCACTGTTTATGTTGTTAGGTAGGAATTAGCTGACGTTTTTTCTACCTAGGAAACGTTACAGGTGGTCAGTACCACTATCCTCTGTTTGAATTGGAATGAGAGAAGCTAGCTGTTGTGCAATATGAAAGCCAAGGTGCTACTGACTAGCTAACTGACTGGATGCTCATTGACATTATAACTCCTATTGTGTGTGTGTGCGTGTGTGTGCAGACAGACAGACAGCCTCATCATGGATATAAGATTGTTTTTTCAAAAAAAAAATAAAAAGAGCCAGGTTCAGGTAAGAGTGTAAGATCAAATGGTCTATCTATCTAGAATGATGTTCTACGTTGGATCAATGTATCAGTTTATATCACTTATTAGATATAAAACGCATTGTTTGGTTATTTGCCTTTTGACTGACAGTACAAAGAGAGAGAGAGGAGCAGAGAGAGAACTTTATTTATTAGTATTCTTATTAGTATTGTTGGTACTCACTATAGGGGGCAGGTTTACTCCAGAAACATACATACTGTTTATGTTTATGTTGAGGAGCTGCTGTTTAAAAATGAGTTGTCTACCCCCAGAAATTAGGATTACGATATGTTTCTTTTATGATTCCAATCCATTCCTCTTTTGCTGTGGCTCAGCATTTAAATAACCTTTATCAGATTTGCTGGTTTAGTCACAGACTTTCCCAAAAAGTGTTGTGCTTTTCTTTCACAAATGTGGGAATGAAATTGCTTTAAAATGTACAAAACACTTAAATTTATCTTGCCTGGCCGGGCAGCTCTCTGGGTGCTCACCACCCCTAAACCTCTGATCCTAGAATCGCCCCTGGATGTTAACACTATTCCAAATCTCCATATCGAGTCACGTACCATAAAGTTAATGATGATCAATGATTCAATGATTGGAAAAAATCCCTAATGCTCTGCAGTACTATCTACTCAATTTGGGAGGTTTGGTCAGCTGGTTTTTGTTCAAGACAGAAACAGCTGAGCCACAATCAACTAAAAATGCAACATCATTATCTAAGTAAGGTTATCTCTGGCAATTTTTGAATCATTCATTTTTATCATTATACATTGCATATGTAGGTTGTTCAGGTTTGTTAACTCACCTAATATTGTGTCTGTATAGGTTGTGTCCATCACTGGTGTCTGTCTCCCACTCCCAGTCTAACACGAAGTGCATTTTTCTCTTCCTTCTTGTTATTTGGACAGTTGCGCCAGTGTCCTATCAGTCCACAGTTGTGGCAAACATACAGATCACAGGGCTTCTCTTGACCACTAGGAGCACCTCTGCCACATACTCTGCCGCCTCTGCTTTGTCCTTTGCCTCAACCTCTACTTTGGCCACCTCCACACCCAGTTAATGCTTGGTACATGGTCCTTGACACATGGGCCACAGCTTCGATGATGTCCTGTTCTGACCATGGTCTGAATACCAACACTGGGCCTGTATGACCTGGTGCTTCCATCATTTCTCTGTCAGTCTTTTGATTCTGTGGTGGCTGCTCAGGTTTTATTTGTGGTCTGATATCAGGCAGTGGTGGTGATGGTGTAGGTGAAGCTCCATCAGCAACCGGGTCTTCTGTCCATGCTTCTGTTCCTTCATGATCAGGGTGGATGGAGCTTATGGAGGAGGAGGAGCGGAATCCAGATCGGGGTCCAGAATGGGTTTCATGATTTGAGTACCTCGGTTGTTGAAAGATACAATGGGGTCGTTGGTTCTTGTTTGAAATTCTTAAACTGCAGTGTTTGACAGCACAGTGTATGGCAAAACTGACATTACACTGACTGTTTTGTGTTGCTCCTGTAGATGGCAATGTCACACCTAGTAATTTTAAAGTGGCTTATCTGTCATTAGAGATGAGCTCTATACTGTTGATATCAGTGCATAATAGTAGACATGTATGAAAACTACCTAGCTTAGCTTTAGGTTCCATAATGTTTAATATTCTATATGTATTTATTTGAATTTTTGAATATTCCTTAGTCTTATAAAACATCATAGTGTGCAGGACTCTGTCACAGGATTTTATATTTCTTGCATAAATTGTACACAGTGCAGCAACACTTACTTTTAAAAAGTTTGAATAAACATTGTTATTCTTCTTCTGACAGTTCGAATGTAATATGATTAATCAGTTTCCATTATATGCCTGTGTGTAATTATAATATTAAATCACAGTTACACCTTCAGCCTATACCTGCTGCTGCTGTAGGGAAAGTTTGACCACTAGTCCCAGGAATCACACAGTAACATGTTCATCCAAATGGGGATGGAGACCACACCTCTGACCCTTCTCCAACCTCCAGTTACCCAGCATTTCTGCGCTGACCTCTGACCCATGGATGCACAGAGTCTCAGCCCATGACCTGGTGCCCTTTGTTGTGACCTTTTGAACTTTTGACCACCCAAGTCAAAAAAGTCAAACAGCACGCCCCCTTGGAATAATTGACCTCTCTTTCCTTCAACCAAACAAAGGTATGTGAGTACATTGACCTCCCTCAGCTTTTCATTAGCTCTACCTTTTATTACGCCGCTTCCTCTCTGCTGCCTCGTCACCATGTCAAAAAGCGGGGGATGTTGGAAGGAAGGAGTTTAGGGGGAGATGCAAAATGAGAGAGAGGACGAAAGCAAAGGAAAGCCAAAAGAGAGCTGGAGAGGCAGAGAATGAAATAGGGATGTAAAATGAGGGCAGAAGATAAAGTCGAGGAAAGATAGATTGGCAGCATCTGATGCGTTGACTGAAACATCACCTTTAAATGGCTTCCATGTCCTTGATGCCGGACCTCCCTATCTGATCTCCATTCTCCTTGGAAGTTGTAGTTCTGATGTCTTAGGTAGGACACAAGACAGATCTCTTATACAATATAATAGAGTTCAAACTAAGCTTTCGGCAAAAGAAAAAAAATTTACCCCTACTGTGGTTCCACGCGTTGTACTAAAATTGACCATTTGAATGTTGATTCAAAGGTCATTGTCCCATGTATGACTAAGATAATTGGATTTTGAGGCTTGCTGACACTGAGAGCTTACAGGGTGATGCAGCTACTCACCAACGCCTGCTGTCATATGATATGAAATCTATTTTCTTGAACACTGCTGGTACAGTAAGACACTTCAGCTCATCCTTAGTATAGACATGGCAGAATAGCACAGTTGGATAGATAGTATTTAAAATGTAGCATAAGAGTTTAGCTTCATGCTCCCAATGCTAAAAAAAAAATTGAAGAACATTTATTATGTATTTCACATATATCTCATCCACTCTCCACGTCCACTGCATTTTTGGGCTAAGTCAGATCAGGCTGACATTTTCTTCATGTAGTTTCTTGCCAAAGGGCACAGCAGTGCCACACTTGATGTCATTTCTATCTTAAATGTCACTCTCAGTAAGCCTATCCCATCTACTGGCCCACGTCCCCAGGGCCATATTCACCCTTAAACCTTACAGTAATGTGGCAAAGAGGGTCAAGTCAAGTCAAGTCAAGTCAAGTCAAGTCAAAATTTATTACAGCCCAAAATAACAAAAAATGCTTCAATGGGCTGTATATAAAAAGACATAAGCAAATTACAAATAACACAGCAAATGAAATATATAAAAACAAGTGAAATGACTATGTAGAACAAAATAAACAAACAAAAGAAAATGAGCAAAAACAAAACAAAATTAACATTGGCACTTGTGTGTGTACATATATATATATATATATATATATATATATATATATATATATATATATATATATATATATAACTAAACATAAATTGATGCGCACATTGACTGTAGTTATAGATAACCATGATGGACTATATGATGTTAAGGCAGATGCAAAAAGGTGTGTTTTGAGTATACTTTTGACTACTGTGTTGGCTTCACAGATTTGAATGGGAAGGCAGTTCCAGAGGAGAGGGGCTTGGTATGAGAAGGCTCTACCACCTGCTGATGATTTATTAATTTTGGGGATGGATAGTAGACCAACATTATGGGGTCGTGGAGGCCTCTCTGGAAGTAGAGATGATAAGTAGGATGGTGCAAGTCCGTGTAATACTTTGTAAGTTAAAAGCAGAATCTTGAAGTCTGATCTAGTGTGTACAGGGAGCCAGTGTAATGAAATAAGAACTGGGGTGATGTGGTAAAATTTTCTGGTTCTGGTTAATATCCTGGCAGCAGTATTCTGAAAGAGTTGTAGTTTTCCTAATGGTTGAATTTGGTAAGCCAGAAAAAGTGTATTGCAATAGTCAAATCAGGATGAGATAAAAGCGTGAACCAGTGTTCTGCATCAGTCATGGAGAAATGGGATGAATCTTGACAATATTACATAGGTGAAAATATGCTGTTTTTTGTTATATTATTAATATGGTCTTCAAAGGAGAGATTAGGATTGAATAAAATACCAAGATTTCAACATAGGGGCTTTGTGAAATGATAGAACCAGCTACGTTTAAGGTGAGATTGCAGAATTTGTTTCTGATGTGCTTTGAACCTAGGATTAATATTTAAGATTTTTCAGTATTTAAGAGAAAGAAGTTTGACAACATCCATTGTTTGATTTCTTGTGTGCACTGTTCTAGATGGATCAGTTGATGAGAGGTGTCAGGCTTGATGGATATGTAAAGCTGAGTATCATCTGTGTAAAAGTGGGAACCTAGTATTTATTGATTAATGAACCAAGAGGTAGCATATAAATGGTAAAGAGAATGGGACCAAGTACAGACCCTTGAGGTACATCATAATTGACCCTTTTGCGCTACGAAGAGCAGTTATTATGAAAAAAGTGAGATCTGTCGGTAAGGTAGGATTTGAACCAGACGAGAGCAGAGTTGGTGAGTCCTATGTAGTTTTCTAGACGGTAAGTAGAGTACGGTGATCAAATGTATCAAACACTGCGCTGAGGTCTAGTAGCAGCAATACTGAAGCTGAGTCGGAATTGGAGGCGAGTAGTAAATCATTGACCACTTTTGTCAGTGTGGTTTCCATACTATGGAATTTGAGGGTTGTATAGATTATTGAAGGAGAGGTAATCAGTGAGTTTGTTGTATTTGTTTCATAAGCCGAGTGTTTTGATTGTTCCAGGGGATGGTTTTGGTCTATTTTTTTTTTTGTTACAGAGAGGGGCAACTGAGTTTAAAGTATCTAGTAGTGCAAAATTGAAATTTTCCGTGAATTCATTTAGGCAACAGGAATGATCCATGATGGTGGTAGTTGATTTGAGTTTCTTGGCAAGTTTATGAACAGTGGATGAGTCGATCTTTCGGGTTGTATAGATTTTAGAGTGGCTAATATGACGATTAGAGATGAATGTAATTTTAAAGGTACAGAAACAGTGATCTGAAAGGGCAGATAGGTGTGGTGAGCTAGATCTGTGAAAAAGAGGCCGCGTGTAAGGATCAGGTCAAGTATGTGACCATAGAAGTGAGGGGTTCATTGATTTGTTGTGTCAAACCAGTAGAATCGATCAGGTCTAGAAAAGGTTTACTGAGTGGTTCAGATTTATCAATAATATGGATATTAAAATCTCCCATAATTAACCATTAACCGCACCATTATCAGATGGTGTCAGCATGTCACAAAGAAAGGTAGAAAAGTCTGATAAAAACTGTGAGTAGGGCCCTGGTGGTCGATATAAAGTTGCTATATAAAATGACTGTAGCTTGGAATGCATAACAAGTACTTAAAAGGATGTAAAACAGTGATGTTTCTTGGATTTAACTGAAGAGAACTGGGGTCCATTTCACAAAGCAGGTTCAACAAACTCTGAGTCTAATCCTGAACTCTGAGTTGATCTATTCTGAGAAAGGAAACTCTGAGTTTCCGGTTCCAGAACAGCTGATTTGAATCAGTTTAATCAATTCGGAGTAGTTTCACCTGGAGTTAAGCGCGTGAACCACAACTATAAAAAGCCAGCATCAATGGAGCCTTGATTCGATGAGTCACCATGGCACCATGGCACTAGAATTAGAAATCTTAATGCGCTCATATGGCGAGTTTGCACACGTTTTCAAAAAGAAGTATGTAAGTTTAAATGTAGTCCTTTGCAATTTGCAAATGGTAGCCTATTCATTTATTTCATTTAGGTGCAATCCTGCGGGGGAGAAGCGCACTTGGCAGCAGCTTAGGATGAAATACGTATAAAAACATGTAGACCTCAGCATAATTTCATGGGGTTACCTTATTTTGATCAAGTTTTACATTGTAAAGTAAATATTAAGTGGCTGTTTGACTGTGCAGTTGTTAACATAATGCTGTTTTCACACATATAAATGTCTTCTCATCTATATCATGTTCTGTTAAATAATTAAGCCTATTTAAACTAACACAGACTTCTACTCAGCCAACAGAAAGAAGGCAGATGCCTGTAAAACGAGCACACTTTTCTGACCGCCCTGCATACAGTTGCCTTACTCAAGCGCACAGCATCTCCGACACTGTACAAAAAACTTACACCTGCAAAGAAACGCAGCGCAACACACTGTCTGCTGGGATGTGAGAGCATGACTATGATTGGTAATGTTGCAAATGTAAGGAGGGATTAGGTTGTGTATGTAGATGATGGACTGTGACGTGAAAACGGTACAGCTCAGAAAGATAATTGTCTGGAAATGCTACAACATCTATGCACGGTCTGATAACCATCTCCCAACGAATATTTAATTCTCTGCGCAGTAATGCTGCACCTTCATCCACGGGATCGTTATCAAAAGGACATGCCATGTTAATGAAAAAAGTCGCCCACCTACTGTGTCTAATGGACTTCTAATATACTGACTCTGATTTTTTAAAATGACAGATGACAGAACTAGGCTACGCCAAAACTTGCCTGCTGACTGAAAGAATGAGGCGCCAGTAGTGTTTGTGGTTGTCACAGTGACCATACGTCACTTCCGCTATGTACGGTATGGTTGTTATAGTTACTGTTATAGTTCTTGTTTACATAAACGGTTGCTGCCGCACTACTTAACCTGCGTTGTGTGATTCATGTGTATCATCTTCCATTACTGCCGTGGTGGCAGCGCTTCCCGAACATACGACCCGAGGATATTATCAACTACCAAAGTCATAACGGTAACTACCCTGTCAGGGGAATCACAGTGTAGTAACGTCTACAACCAGACGCAGTTGAGCTAACGGTGGCTAAGTGCACAGCATGGCTAATTCACACAGAGCACTGAAGCAATGGTGTCTAACCAAGATTGAAACTGTCAACTCTTTTGAGAACTGGCGCCAGAACCTGTTGTACACACTGTCACTTGACGGTGAGTTTGCCCCATTTCTGCTCAATGGTGCAGAATGGGAGAAGAAATCTAAAACGTCTCCATGCCGAGGATTTACAGATGATGTCGACCCAGTTCCCATTGCCCAATGTCGCTTTAAAGAACGCAAGGTGGCCATGCTGGAGCTCATGCTGGGACAGACTGCTAATTACTGTCCTGTCATCTCTCGTCACAGCATTGTCAGCAACTCCACTTCCACTGACAGCATATGGTAAGCTATTCACCTACATTACGGCTTTCAGTGCACTGAAGCCCACTTCATTGACCTTGCGGCTATCAAACGGGAACCTGATGAGAGACCAGAGGATTTATATCAACGCCTGATGGCTTTTACTGATGAATACTTACTGCGTAAGGATTCCAGCATCAGCCACATGGAAGAAGCTGTGACTGAGGATGAGAAGTTAACGCCCTCACTTGAGAACTTTGTTGTCCTCACATGGCTCCGCCTCATACACGCTGATCTGCCGAAGCACTGAACTGCGGTCCCGCACGTTGACATCCATTAAACCAGTATCTCACAAGCCCTTGATTCACTACTAG
This sequence comes from Epinephelus cyanopodus, assembly GCA_026686955.1. Classification (NCBI taxonomy): domain Eukaryota; kingdom Metazoa; phylum Chordata; class Actinopteri; order Perciformes; family Serranidae; genus Epinephelus; species Epinephelus cyanopodus. Next base: position 41,561,786 of record CM048924.1, on the reverse strand, counting down.
ATGAATTGCAGGCCTCAGAGGATGCCCGTGCTATGCGTGCGGCCTTGTCTGAGCTCCCCCAAGTCAAAGCAAGCCCTGCCTGCCCGTCCGAGGAAGTCATGTCCCTTATGCAAATGTGCTGGCAGGCCTGATAATCACTTTCTTAGCAAATGCACGTTCCTGCCCCCCCAAGACAGAATGTTCATGGCTAACTTGCCTTAGTGAGGAGACAGCACCATCTAGTGGTGTAAAGCGTGTACTGATCAAACAGTCCCCCTACTTAGATACATTCCATGGTCACCGCCCTGTGCGTCACACCGTTGACAGTGGGGCTACAGGCAACATGATGAAGGCTTCATGTGCAACTAGGCTGGGCGTTACCATCACAGGAAGTACACAGGAAGTACACAGTCTGCATTCCAAGCAGATGGCTCATCCCTTTTGAAGGTTGGGGAAGAGACACAGACACACTTCCAGAGAGAAGGCCACAACCTACTCTGACATACTAGCTGGGATTCCCTTCATGGAAAAGAACGACATCTCCATCAGACCAGCCAAACACCAGATTTGTTTGGGTGAGGATATCTACAGTTACGGCACCCTCCAGACACCTATGGACAGACACGCTGTGCGGCGCGCACATGTGCTCCGTGCCCTGGATAAAATATACTGTGTGGCCTGAGGGGTACATCAAGCTCGAGCTGCCGCCTGAACTGTGTGATGTGGACTGAACTGGGTATTGGCTCACGCCAATGGCCTACTCCTACCTTGCTGCGGGGTGTGTCAGGAAAGATCCGTGTCCCAAATCTCACTGGTGAACCACGGCTGGTTCAGAAGAGCGACCACTTGTGTCGTGTTCGCACGACATATGTCCCCTCACTCAGCGACGCCACTGTGCTGGTTGCGACGACCAGATCAGCCTTGTCCTCTGACCCTCTCGCACCCTGCACAGAGAGTTTGACAGCGTGTTTGATCCCACTTTAAAGGATACAACGGTGCCGTGGGGCCACTCCAGGCCAGGGTGAACATGGGTCCCATCCTACCCTCACAACGCAAGGGGAGGTTTCCACAATACTCCAGGGTCAGCTGCAAGAGCTCTAGGCTCAGTTCGACGTGTTGGAGGGCATGGGTGTCTTCAGGCCGAGGATGTTGACATCACGGTGGAATATGTCAATCCTTCATTCCTCCTCAAGAAGCCTGGAGGCGGTTTCCGCCTGGTCACAGCCTTTGCAGATGTCAGCCAATACAGTAAGCCCCAACCCTCCCTGATGCCTGATGTTGACTCCACCCGCATAGCCCAGTGGAAATACATCATCACCACATACCTAACCAAAGCCTTCTATATCCCTTTATCCAGAGACTGAGTACTGTGGGGTCGTCACGCACTTTAAGGGTGTCCGTGTGTACGTGCGGAGTGCTATGGGCATGCCGGGGTCCGAGACGGCGCTGGAGGAGTTAACATACAGAGTCTTTGGAGACCTCCTTGAACAGGGCCATGTGGCCAAAGTTGCAGACGACCTGTATTGCGGCGCGGACACTCTTGAGGACTTGCTAGCTGTCTGGAGGCGGGTTCTTTCTGCTCAACAACGCTGTGGTCTGAACCTATCTGCCACCAAGACCACTGTTGCCCCTGTACAGACCTCCATCCAGGGCTGGGTCTGGAGTCAAGGAACAATCTGAGCCAGCCCTCACCGCATCTCTGCTCTGGCTGCATGCCCCCCACCTAAGACTGTGACAGGCTTGCGTTCATTCATTGGCACATACAAAGTGCTGGCTCGTGTGATGAGGAATTGCGCCGCAGTACTGGCTCCATTGGATGACTCGGTGGCTGGGCGTGAGTCGAAGGAGGTGATCCTGTGCTCAGACAAGCTGCATAACGCCTTCACCTGCTCAAAAAGCGCTGTCCTCAGCACATGCTATACATCCACGTCCTGCCAACCAGCTGTGGCTTGTAACTGATGGCGCTGTCAGGGAACCGGGCCTAGGTGCTACGCTGTATATCACCCGCAAGGACACTGTGAGGGTAGCTGGCTACTTCAGCGCGAAGTTGCGCCAGAAACAGAGCTCCTGGCTGCCGTGTGAGGTCAAGGCCTTGTCCATAGCTGCGGCGGTGAAACACTTCACCCCTTACATAACCCAGGCATCTAGGAAAGCTAGTGTTTTGACAGACAGCCAGCCATGTGTACAAGCTTTTGAGAAGCTGTGCAGGGGAGAATTCTCAGCGAGCCCTCATGTCACTTCCTTTCTGTCCACCACTAGTTGGTTCCAAGTGCTCATCCGGCATGTGGCGGGGGTGGCTATCCTACCATCTGATTTCACCAGACGCAACGCGCCTGAGTGTAACAGTCCCACCTGCCAAGTGTGTGCTTTCGTCTGTTTGAACTCCAACTCCGTCGTGCGCCAGATCACAGCAGAGGATGTTGTGCGTGGGACTGCTAAGTTGCCCTTCACGAACAGGTCGGCATGGCTGGGCCTACAGGCAGAGTGCTCTGACCTCAGACAGACCTGTGCTCATCTCCATCAGGGCACACGTCCTTCTAAGAAACTGACTGACATTTGTGATGTGAAACATTACCTGAACGTCGCCATGGTGGCTAAGGATGGCCTCCTTATTGTTCCAGATCCAGGGGGAAATTCTGCGTCTCGAGCCTAACTGTAGGGCTGTTACCCCTTTACTCTCTGTCGCCACAGCCCATCTGAACAGTCGTGTTAGGTCACGTGGGTTGTCTTCCCGGGATATCCTGCTTCAGTGTGACCAGTTCTCCCATAGGCAGTTACCTGTGGTCGATTGGGACCTCATCCTGAAACAACACTCGGAGCTTGTTGCCATCCGTATGTGGACATCCTTGCCCCACACTGTCCTGATATCTCTCCGGCTATTGCTGAGCTCCGCCTGCTCCTTGCCCTCCTTGCATTGATATCGTTGCCAAGCCCCTGCCTGCACTATGCCTGCCTCATGATGGTGGCACTGAACCTAGGGACAGCCTCCCAGAGGAGGATGTGCCTGCTCGTGTATCTGATGCTGCGCCTCGACGCTCGGAGTGCCAGCAACGTGCGCCGCAGTATCTGGAGGACTTTGAGGTTTATCAATGAACTGTTTTGTTTTTGTTCTGCTCTGGCCTGCCTGTCCTTTTTTTCTTTTTTTTCCCTTTTTTTTCTTAAAGTGCGCTCTGCAGCACAGGCTGTGCAGTGCAGGTGGCTGTGCCGGCTGGCAGAGAGCCAGCCCGCTGTCAGAAATGATAGGTGCTCATCAGCATTTGTCACAACGATTGGTCAAAAAGGGGTTTTTTTGTAGATTCAAGACATGATTAGTTTTTCGCTTTCTGCCCACGCCCAAATCAGCGCGCCTGTAAACTGAAAGCTTGGGTGCAGCTTGGTTGTGGAGAGTCAGGTGGAGCAGAGAGCAGAGAGTGTGTACGTTTGCCTGTGTGTGTAGACTGTGCAGTAGGAGCTCTGCAGCTCAGCAGCGCCGTTACAATGGACCCCAAAAAGAGGAAAGGTGGAGGTGAATGGGAGAAAGATAAAAAAAAAAAAACAGGGCCATTGAGGAGGAGGTGGCCAAATGTCATAAACTTACGGATATGTTCAGAGGCCCCCCAGCCCCCAGCAGCAGCGTGACGTTGTCAAATGATGATGCTGCAACAAGTAAGTTACTGTAACATAGAAAAGTAAGAAAACTGGTTATTCTCAACATGAGGTCCGGGGAGGATGGGGACTGACCCGAGGCCAGATAAATGATTGAAGATAAGCTATAAGAGCCATTTGGCTCCCATTTTGTACAGAGCAGTGCAGGCTGAAACAGTTTGGTGACCCCTCTTAAGGATGGGCTGTTATCTGTCCAAGTTCAAAAGTTCAGTATGTATCTAATGTTACTGAAATAAAATCAGATAAGTTGAAGCTGCTGCTGACTTATATTTTTACTTGTTTTACTGTTGCATTGAATATGGGCCAGATTATGATCAGCGGACATCAAAATGATTTGCTGACAAAATAATACAATCATGTTCTTTAGTTCAGCATAATACCCATTCATATAGGAGTCCTGGTTATTGAGGGGCAAATTTGGTGAGGGTAGGGAAGAGAAAAGCACTGGACTGGAGGACTATGAGTAGGGTTGCTGTTACAGTTGTGTTTAATAGAGTTGTTGTGTGACTGAGCCTGGAATAATGAGCTTTAGTGATTAGCCCGTATGTCCTTGTGCACATGCACATATGTGAGCACATAATGTGTGGATTGGGTGGCCTGGGTGGATGTATGACTCCCGGCCTGAATTTCTGTCCCAGTCCGGCCCTGGTAGTGGGGAGGGGATTATGTGTTTTGTGAGAAAAAGGAGTGACGCCAGTAGTGTTTGTGGTTGTCATAGTGACCATATGTCACTTCCGCTAGGTACGGCGTGGTTGTTATAGTTACCGGGAGTCACTTCTTCTGGGCCTGTGGTTGTGCTTGTTCTTGTTTACACTAAAACGGCTACTGCCGCAATACTCAACCTGCGTTGTGTGATTCATGTGTATCGTCCTCCATTACTGGCATAGAGTCTGTTACTACGGTAACTGACCGAGAGCTTAAGTTACCGCTCTCTCTGAAACAGGCTAGAGTTACCCCTCTTTCTCTGGTTTGAGTTACCTCCCTTTTTGAAATGGAAAACTCAGAGTTCCCTCATTTCAGGGTTAACAGCCTCTGAGTTTTCACTAAACCTGCTTTGTGAAACGGATCCCTGGAGTTTATATATTGCAGCAACGCCCCCACCTCTTCTCACATGACACTTGTAAGCTTGTGTAATTTGGGAGTGATGCCTCATTCAGACTTACAAAGTCATGTTTCACAAAGGCCCATTAGATGTTATGGTTATTGATCATGTCTTGAATAAGCACGAGGACAGTGATCGAATGTTAAAGGTGATAGCTAGGCTACAACTTTTTCATCAAAACGAATAATTTTTCAAAAATAATACATCCACAGAATGTCTAGAGGGGTGTAGAATAAAAGCATTAATTTTACAGAAAAAAATTATAGCATAGAAATAATTGTTTTATAAATTTTGACGGGTCCAAAATATATAAATATTTACATCTGGTTACGTTGGCTACGTCGACATGAAATGATCCCTGAGCCAATAGCATTAGTACGTAGATGTCACGTGAGGCGGAGCTCAGAGGTCGCCAGATTGTGATAGCTCTGTGGAGAAATGGCATCGTCGCAAATTCGAGCAGACCAACAACGAAGCAGGACTAGAGAGAACATCGGTCAAGCTTTTGAGCATTGGTGCCAGCTGAAGGAAGCAAAGGGGCTCAAAAGCCACATGGAGGTCGCCGCTTTCCTTCTGGACAGGTAAGCTAAATGTTTGCTAATGCTAACTAACATTTCTAGCTAATGTGAAGAGCAACTCTTGCAAAAATGCAACCTAGGGTGTTTTTGTGAATGTACCGAGTCAGACTTTAGTTTAAAAGCATAACTACGACTGAAAAGTGTAGCGATTGAGCATATTTTTGTTTTCGGGTCAAAATGCCCTTTGAATGGGTTCTGTGGCGGCACTACTATAAACACAGCAAAATAGCTGTTTTTAATACACTAAGAAGGCTCGACACAACTTGAAACTTTGTTATTGACAATATCAAGGAATGTATCGCGATGGGCAGGGCAGGAATTTTACGAGGGCCACTGTGCCCTTTAAAAAAATGTCTGCCCTAAGGCCACAGTGACCTTGATGCCCTGCCCTCACTGCCCCAGCTGATTTTGCGGTTTTCTCCTCTGCCTCTTTCCTGTCAACACGGCTTTGACACCTGGGGTCTGTTTCACAAAGCAGGTTTAGTGAAAACTCAGAGTCTGTTAACCCTGAAATAAGGGAAACTCTGAGTTTTCCGTTTCAAAAAGGGAGGTAACTCAAACCAGAGAAAGAGGAGTAACTCTAGCCTGTTTCAGAGAGAGAGGTAACTTATGCTCTTGGTCAGTTACCACAGTAACACACTCTATGAATTTAACCTGGTCGGGACCAGGTTTTTCTCAATGAAGCTCGAGTTTCTCTCTGTCTCCTTCCTCTTTCAGAGCCACACACTCCATTTGATTTCCTCATTCATTCAGTCAGCAGGCGAGTTTTGGCGTAGCGTAGTTCTGCCGTCTGTCATTTAAAAAAATCAGAGTCAGTATATTAGAAGTCCATTAGACACAGTAGGTGGCGACGTTTTTCTCACTAACATGGCATGTCCTTTTGATAACGATCCCGTGCGCTGAGAATTAAATATTCGTCGGGAGATGGTTATCAGACTGTGCATAGATGTTGTAGCATTTCCACACAGTTATTTTTTGAGCTGTACCGTTTCACGTCACAGTCCATCATCTACATACACAACCTAATCCGTCCTTACATTTTGCAACATTACCAATCGTAGTCATGCTCTCACATCCCAGCAGATATTGTGTGTTGCGCTGTGTTTCTTTGCAAATGGAAGTTTTTTGTACAATGTTGGAGATGCTGAGCACTTGAGTAAGGCAGCTGTATGCAGGGAGGTCAGAAAAGTGTGCTCGTTTTACAGGCATCTGCCTTCTTTCTGTTGGCTGAGTAGAAGTCTGTGTTAGTTTAAATAGGCTTAATTATTTAACAGAACATGACATAGATGAGAAGACATTTATATGTGTGAAAACAGCATTATGTTGGGGATAAAACAACTGCACAGTCAAAAAGCCAATATTTACTTTTACAATGTAAAACGTGATCAAAATGAGGTACCCCATGAGATTATGCCGAGGTCTTACCTGTTTGAACAATGTTTTATATTTCATCCTAAGCCGCTGCCAAGTGCGCTTCTCCCCCGCAGGATTGCACCTAAATCAAATAAATGAATAGGCTACCATGCAAGCAGTTTTCCCCTGTAATATTATTGTGATTGCAAAGGACTACATTTAAACTTATGTACTTCTTTTTGAAAACGGGTGCAAACTCGCCGTATGAGTGCATTAAGATTTCTAATTCTAGTGGGGTGAAAAACGCAGCCCTCTTCTTCCCCGTTGCCATGGTGACTCGTCGAATCGGGGCTCCATTGATGCTGGCTGAAACTACTCCGAGTTGATTAAACTGATTCAAACCAGTTTCTGGAACCGGAAACTCAGAGTTTCCTATCTCAGAGTAGATCAACTCAGAGTTCAGGATTAGACTCAGAGTTTGTTGAACCTGCTTTGTGACCCCTGGGTCTATTGAAAAAAAATGCAATGACATTCTGGACTCCTACTGAGCAACATCAAATGAGACGATGCATACATCACCAGTGGGGGGTTTGATTCGAACCTGGCATGAACCGCTCGGACGGGCAATAACGACAGTTTGACACCAGGCTATCACCGGCCAACCAGGAGACTTCACCTCATCAAACACCCGGGCAGGGATTGGTACTGAGACTCGGTATTAAACAACCCAAGGCAAGTTTAATCAACACTGTAATAACAGTAAGCTCTGCCATTATCGGCGTTACTTTTTAAAGTTTCGGTTTCATCATCATTGTGCAGCAGTGGGGCCACGGTGCAGATGAAGGGAATATAACTTCAAGATGACTCATGACAGGACAGCCCCAGATAGCACAAGGCTGGCAGATCTACGGCTGGTCCCCACAGGCGATTTGGCGGTCCTTCAGTGGAATCCGCTGGTGGGTGCCTCGATATATGCACATCGAGGAGCAGGCGGGCTTCTGTAGTGATTAGTAGTAGAGGACAGCAGTCTGCCAGTAATCCGAAATGCTTCCACTAGCAGGTTCCAAGTGGACCTCTGGTGGATTAGTAACTTCAAAGACAGTAGTACACTTGCAATCCGAAATGCTTCCACTGGCAGGTTCCACACGGACCTCTGGTGATTAGTAACTTCAGGGACAGCAGTACACTTGTAATCCGAAATGCTCCCCACTACTGCTCCACCACCATTCCACCAGTATTTTGTAGTCTGTTCTAGGCCTATAGGCCAAGGTTTATGGCTTGCTTCTTTATACAACCCCCTAATAACCAGACATTTACCCTAACTGTTAGGGAGGAAAGTGGTGGCTATCTTATTTAGAAAGAAGACAGGATGGTGTCAGGACTGAAGGATTGAAGAGGTCAGAAACTTCTCTCTGAACTGTATTGTGATCCAGATAGCAGTATAGTTAGTGTTCTGAAAATAAAAAAAAAATAAATGGCCATGAGGCACTGCCATTTTAGTATATATGCTAATGAGCATCAATGCACATCTTAAGAGAAAATTATTTCTCCATATCAAATCAACATTACCTCACCGCTGAAAATGAATGGTACTTAGCCTACAGCAATTTATGAAGGATCATACATGTGAAAAACGTGGTAGGACCAAGGCACTCTTCTTTAAGATTAATAAATATTTTTAATTTAATCTTTTTAAATCATTATGAACATACAGCCAACACCTCCACAGGAGGGCAGCAGCATTTAAACCAAAAGTAAATACATACAGAGCAACATGGAGTACAATGCACAGCAGTGTAACAGCTGGTGGAGAATCGGAGTCTTAAATGGGCCTCTTGAGTGTAATCATGGGTTGGGGGCGTTGGCTGTTGCCGGGCGACACCAGTGTTCGGGGCTGAAAGAAAAGAAGAGAAAAGTTAACCGTGTTGACATAAGAATACAGTAACAGGACTTAAAGTGAAAAATTTTCCTGAGCCTGAATTTCACATGCATGAAACTTTTTTGTATGCTTACAAAGCACAGCCTGCTGGGATGTTTCTATGTATCTACTGGTACCAGAAGGGCTCTTTAGGACTAAGTACATACAGTACATGTGTGCACAGTAATGAGCAGATGAATTGTCTGTCGAGCTTACATACGAGGTGTCTCAAGATTTAGGAAAATACAGTTTTATTGAATATAATAAAAGTAAAAAGTCACTTAACATGCTGCTGTTGATGGTTATTTACACACTGTCCGTAACAATAACTTTGTCAGCTGACAAACTGCACCAGGCTCGAGTCAGGTTATGTCAGGAAAATGCGGCCGAGCCGCTCTAGCGTGCTCACCTGTGTGTATGGCGGAACTCTGCCGTGCGCAATACAGAGAGCAGAGCAGAATTGTTAACGCGTGACCATGTAGAGACAGAAGTGACACAACAACATAACATGATAAATAGTATATTGTTCTGTTATGATATGAACCGTCCGTCGCGCAAAATAATATAACTTTAGTTTATGAAGAGGTAAGACGGAGCTTTTGGCGATAATGCTTTGGGGACCAACTCATAGGCAGGTAACACAGTGGCTTTCACCACGTCATAATCAAGGCTTTGCTCAGTGGTTAAGCTTGCACAAACTTCTTGAGCTTTACCTACCAGCTTACATTGTAGCAAAAGGCTCCAGACATCTCTGGGCCACCTCAAAGTTGCTGCGATGCGTTCAAAAGCATTAAAGTAGGAGTCAACTTCACTCTCCCTAAAATGAAATGTGCCGGCTTACGTCAGACTGTTCAGCAGCAGTGGCAGGAAGGTGCATACTCACCGGGGTAGAAGTAAACAAAGGTCTGTCAAGCTCCATAGCCCTTATGCGGAGGTGCATGAGCTCAACCTCGCGTTTTTTTGTCTCCAGCTCCACCTCTTTCATGCGAAGAGCCAGCTTCAGATCCTCCGTGTCCACCCCAGCCTGTAGCAGCACAATTGGATCTGTGCTTGAGATCCGGGTGACAGCAGGAGCCTCCGCCCTGAGCTTCACCTGGCCGCGGCAGCCGCCGCTCCCACTTCCACGTTTGAACCCTCAGATACAGGGACCGACTGCAATTTTGCTACTTTAATTACGCCCTTCTCCACCAACTGCTGTGACAGGCAATTCTTAATCTCTACCTTACGTGCATTTAAGGGAATACAGACATCAAAGAACGAGGCAATCAAAAATAAATCTGCTTTTGTGCATCTTTCCAATTTGTCCATGGTGGGATTTTGTGCAAACTCATCCATATCGAACATGATGTGCCCCCACACAACAAAGAATACTGCCAACCAAAGACTTGCAACAACAAATCTCAACAACGAAAACTGGACTAAAGAACGGACGAGCCCCCACTTTAAGTTACGCCCCGGTCTAGGGGTGTGGGTGCGTAACATACGGACACACAGGAACATGAGTATAAATGTACAAGTGAGGAATTTATTGCTACACACTTCAAAAACATACACGATATAATATGGCACACAAATGGAGCAATTGCGTCAGGGTGAACATAGGCCAAAACAACAAACAAAAAGCAACCTGTCTACCGACCGGCGTTATAACGAATTCCTAACGAAAACAAAAGAAACAAAAATACAATACTAGGCCTAACTCCCTAGGCTAAAGAAAAACAGGAGAAAACAGATTCAGCAGAAATAGCAGCTCACCCCTACGCTCTGTGCAAACAATAATATAAGATAGTGACCATTTACAATATATACAAATGACTCCGTTGGCCCTAAGGCGCTGGTCTTAACACAAAAATACAATATTTAGCAAGGCAAGCTAAATATGTACATACACACTGTGGTCAGAAAGAGAAAACATCACACGATCAGAGAAACGATGCGCTGCTGCCATGTCAGAGAGTGGTCACCCGGCTTCTTCTTCTTCTTCTTCTTCTTTTTGTTTTACGGCGGTTGGCATCCAGCAATAGGTGCATTACCGCCCCCTTCTGCTCTGGAGTGTGGACCAGACAATAGGCCCACCCCACAACACACATACATACACACACACACACACACACACACACACACACACACATTTAGTCCTACCCTATATAGCTACACCATTCCTAACCTACCTTATACCCTATAAAAAAGCCCTGTGTCCCTTAAAAACTTCACTACTACCCTGACTCCTGCTCTCTCACTCATTTCCATTACTCCTTTTAAATTAAACTCTTGGACCCCTAACTCCCTCAGACTATTCCTCATCACCTCTCTCTGTGCCCCATATGCCCTACACCTCAAAAGTACATGATCCACTGACTCCTCCTCTTCCTAACACCTCTCACACAGTCCTGTCTGATGCTTCCCTACCAGTGTAAGTGACTTATTAAGTGAACAGTCCCCTAGCCTGAACCTCATTATCACCACTTCCTCTCTCCCGTGCTCCATACCTGCCCTAGTGACCCTGATGCTGTTTTGTATTTGAAATAAATTCTTCCCCTTGCCCTCTCTGTCCCACCTCTCTTGCCACATTTGATTGATTTTCCCCCAAATGACAGTCTTAACCTCCGCCTTACTGATACTTACTTCCATTTTTATTCTTCCTTTCCTTAACGCCCTCTTCGCTAACTCATCTGCCCTCTCATTCCCTCTCACCCCTACATTTGCTGGTACCCACATGAATTTAACCAGACCCCCTCTATTCACTATTCTAGTAAGTGACTGCAATACTCCATATAAAATGTCTTGTCGGCTGTTAGAATGAAATGATTTCAAGCTTGCTAAAACTGATAAAGAATCTGAGCAAATCAGTACCTTGGTGTGTCTAGCCTCTTCCACCTATCTTAACGCCACCAGCACTGCTAGCATCTCCACCGTGTAGACCCCTAACATATTTGACAACCTTCTATTTATCCCAATTCCCTTTGCTGGCACAGCCACCCCAAATCCTGTCGCTCCTGTCTCAGGTTCTTTGGCTCCATCAGTATTCACCATTGTATAATCACTATACATTCCCATTACTTGACATTTCAAAGCACTTACCAAGTCTACTTGACCTTTTTCTATTCTTTTAAGCTCTAACAAACACAAGTCTATATCAGGCAACACAAGCAACAATGGTGGTATCACTGGATACACTACTGTGGGGCTTATCCTCACTTCTAAGACTCCCAGTTCATTTGCCACATCATTCCCTACCTGCCCAAAATTTTCCCTCTGACTTTTCCCATTCTCCCAGCACTCCTGCAGGACTTCTTTAGTCGGGTGAGAATCACTGTGTCCCTGCAAATGTGCCCAGTAATTCACCATCAGCTGCTTCCTTGTCAGCCCCAGTGGCATCTCTCCCATCTCTACCTGTAGAGCAGGTACTGGCGTTGTTTTAAAAGCCCCACTGCACACTCGAAATACCTGTGCCGGAACCACATCCAACTTCTTAAGATGAGACCTGGCAGCTGATCCATAGGCAATACTGCCATATTAAAACACCGATCTTATCAGAGCCACATATATTCTTTTTAGTGCTGAGCAACTAGCTCCCCATTCCCTACCTGTCAGACATCTCAATACATTTATCACGTTTTTACATTTTTCTTCTGCCAATATGACCTGCCCATGTTAACCGTCAGTTAAATACTACTCCCAAAAATTTAAATGTTCCAACTCTTTCTAAGTCATTCCCATACATCCTTAGTTTCATTCCTTCTTCTATTCTTTTCCTGCTGAAAAAAACTGTCTGGGTTTTCTCCACTGAGAACCGACACCCCCAGTCCCAACCCCACTCTACCATCTCATCGATAGTCCCTTGCACTTTCAATATTCCTTCCTCTTTTCCACAGGGCCCCATCATCCGCAAAGAGTGACCTACCTATATCTTCTGGCACTTTTGAGAACACATCATTTTTCATAATAGTGAAGAGTAACGGACTAATCACACTACAGTGGGTGCAAGTCTAATTTGGCCGCATCCCCACGTGAATCACACGTGAGAATCTGATGCCTGCAGTTGAGGGGGAAAGGGGGGTTAATTACTATATCCAGGAGTAGCTGTAGTGTGCCCAAACAACCACCAGGTAGCACATGTGAGCAGATAATATCATCCCCCTTCTAAAAATGCCACCCCCTTCCCATCGCTTGTGTCATTTTATCAATGAATGTGGAATTACTGCTATTTCAATATTCAGGAGGTTTCACGCATATTGAGTGAACAGCTGCAGCTGAGCTGTGCTGTGCTATCGTCACCAGATTCATCACTAATTCATAAACATACACAAATATTCAAGTCGCAGTTCACATGTACTGCAGCGAATGCTTCTGTAGGATACTGTAAGTCACATGACCAGCCACATAAAGAAAGAAAATGTAGAAAATGTAACATTAACAATTCCGCGTAGGGTTGGACTCGATTTCAATTTCGATTTCAATAAGAAGACTTTGTTTTCAAGCCCCAAAGGCCAAGATCTAATTCTAAGCGGTCTGCTGTTGACTTATCTGTTTAAATTTAACACTGGATCACAGCTTAAAATGTAGTTTATATTTATAAATGAACTCTGCCATGGCCTGTTTTAATGATGGACCGCTAATATCCGTCATAAAAAATGTTGAAAATTGCAATAGCCTAAATCAAAATTTTAAACAATAGTATACTGTAAATCAGAATCGCTGTCACTGCTCTGAGATACCAGATTTACAGTGACGGTAAATAGTTAGATTACTAAAATGTAAAATAGGCTACAACATTTAGATTATATATTACATTACTGTACAATCGTCTCAAAATCACTTTATTCGCCAAATGCATCAGACAGATACACAGGAATTTGACTTGGCAATCAGCGCTAAAAAACTATGACAAACAGACAACAGACAACAATAATGCACATTAGCTGCAACAAGATATGCTTCCATAAAACAACTGACAACAAAAACAAGTAAATGACCACAGCAAAGAAGTGCATGTGTGTAGAAATAAGTTAAAACTGTTGATAAAATCATAAATATAAACAGTTCAATGAGTCAGTGTTTATCAGGATGATGCGGCTTCATTCTGAACAATTTCACTGTATGAACCTGGACAATCAGCGTGTCTGGAGATAAAAAAAAAAAAAATATTCAATGAACTGCTGGTGTTGTGCGTCATGCATAAATGCGCATGAGGACACACATGCTCCCCTACTGTACAATATGAAGGAGACTGGACCTCATTCAGCGCTTCTAAAATGTAAGTATGCATGTTCAGATACAGGCTTTTCAATACAAGAAACAGACAATTCACACAGTTTTATCAAACATTTTAATTATTTTTCATCTTTTTTGGGTGGGTGGTGGTGGTGGTGATGTGCCAAAAGGAGCTGAGGACATTTATCCAGCTCTCTCACCGCTCACTGACCGAAAAATACGGGTTTTCTTTATATTAGCGATTTTATTAAAAACCGTTAAACAGAGATGAATAAATAGCCTAATCAAATACAGTGCTGGTGTTAAGTAGCCTAATTATTTTGTTATTTTTTTAATTTAAAGTTTTGACCATTACATTTCCTCCCGTCAGCTGTGTTGAATCAATGTTAACGCGCTGTGTATGATAAGTACAAATATATGTTCCTACTTCACCTCAAGATTTAATAAGAAAACATTGTGACCCTCAAATGTTGACCTGAAGTTGGCGCCAGTGACTATTAGGCCTATATTATAGCCTATGATTTTTCTGGTATTAACACACACCACTGTTAATTTTCTTAATTGTGAGATCACATAAATCCAGATGAACACAGAACATGAATTAACAGTGTCATGGCTAAGATCCTAAGAACGATCTTTATTGGAAAACGTGGCCATTTCAGCTTTCAGCCCTCCCCCACCCCATTCACCCCCGGCCATCGAATGAATGAGATTAGGCTGTCTGTTACCTTCAGAATGGTTGTTTGTGTTCCCTACGTAACCTGTATTGAAGTGGTAATGATTCAGTTAAAGGTGAGAACAGTGAAAGTGTTCAATAAAAGACGACATGCAGAGCCACTGGCTAAACAATGACTCATTGAACTATTTATATTTATGATTTTATCAATAGTTTTTACTTATTTTTACACACATGCACTTTATCTTTGCTGTGGTCATTTACTTGGAGTTTTTTATGGAAGCATATCTTGTTGCAGCTAATGTGCATTATTGTTGTCTGTTTTCTGTTTGTCATAGTTTTTTAGCGCTGATTGCCAAGTCAAATTCCTGTGTAGCCTAGTATCTGTCTGATGCAGTTGGCGAATAAAGTGATTATGAGACGATTATACAGTAATGTAATATATATCTAAATGTTGCAGCCTATTTTACATTTTAGATGAGTAATCTTACTATTTACCATCACTGTAAATCTGGTATTCTCTTATCTTCAGTTTGCAGCTCCAGAGATGGCACCTATGATAAAAGATCTTCTTAACTGCTTTTGGGAAATATGGCCATATGACAGATGACGGCGAGGAAAGAGATCGGTTTAAGTTTTGACAGCTAAGATGTGATTGGTTGCTGCAGGATGTGTGGCATACGATGATTGGTTAGACGCGGGTCACACCACAGATCAGCTGATAGGAGGGCTGAGAAAATGAATGAATGCGTGTGAGACACACACGTTGCACGTGCACCCCCTCCTCCCTCATCTGTAGTAACTTAAATGATTGAAAAATGGAGCGACAGTCGCAGCTGAAGAGGAAAGGCGCGTAGACAGGGAGAGGCTTAAAAAGCATAAAGCACTACAGCGAAGTGCTGTAAAATAACTGACATGTTTTATTTTGTAGTAGGCTACTCTGTCCTCATCTCACACATTGTAAGTCAAGCTATTAAAACAAAGGCTTTGAAAGATTCATCCTCAAAATGAATAAATAAACATTTTTCCATTTCTGTGCATGCACTGTCATGTTTCTGTGATCAAACAGACAAACCAAATCCACCCCACACAAGTGTTATTTAAATTAAATAATTACCCCGACAATTATAGCCACAAAATGAAGTTTAGGCCACTTTTATCTTTCCCTGAATAAAATTACACAACGCAGTCATGAGTCAGTGAGCACCCAGCACCCTCGTCCTGCTGAGCAGGCATCTCAGAGCTGCCACCTCCGACAGCGATTCCGATTTACAGTATACTATTGTACTATACTGTTTAAAATTTTGATTTAGGCTATTGCAATTTTCAATTCATATCATTTATAAATATAAACTACATTTTAAGCTGTGATCCAGTGTTAAATTTAAACAGATAAGATCTTGGCCTTTGGGGCTTGAAAACAAAGTCTTCTTATTAAAATCGAAATTGAAATCGAGTCCAACCCTACGCGGAATTGTTAATGTTACATTTTCTTCATTTTCTTTCTTTATGTGGCTGGTTATGTGACTTACAGTATCCTACAAAAGCTTTCGCTGCAGTAGGCTACATGTGAACTGCGACTTGAATATTTGTGTACGTTTATGAATTAGTGATGAATCTGGTGACGGAAGCACCACATTCATTGATAAAATGACACAAGCGATGGGAAGGAGGACAATTTTTATTAGGATGCCCCCCCTCAACTCGAGCACTGGCAACAAGTTTGAGTAGACTGATATTATATTAATATATTTAATTTATTCTCTAACAGGATGTAAACATTTCTGTGAATTCCTGTATATTCTGCTTTGAAGACTGCTGAAAACTGATAGATTCATGGACAGCACCACTCTTCATTGCAACTGACACTGTGGTCGAAGTTGGAATTGTCTCTAAACCATGCACCCCCCCTCAACTCCTCACGTATCATGCTTCATGCTTTGCGTGAGAAAAGTGGCCAATTTAGTCTGTTACCCACTGTACCTTGACGAGTCCCGTTCTCAACTGCATATTGACTTGATAAATCTGATCCAACTCTTACCTGTATTTTCATTCCATACAGAAAGTCCTTCATCCAATTAAAAACCTTCCCTCTTACACCCATCTTGCACAGCTTTATTAACAATCCCTCTTTCCACATCATGCCATAGGCTTTTTCAGTGTCAAAGAACACTGCAACTACTGACTCTTTATTTGCCTGCCTGTGCCTTTCTTATCTCAGTTTCTAATCTAATCACTGCATTCATTGTATTTCTTCCTTTTCTAAAACCACTTTGATAACTTGCCAGCATTTCTCTCTTCTCAAGATCATACGATAACCTCTCTGTTGGGTCATTCCTCACTATTGGTAACATTCCAGTCCCTGGGACAGAGCCCCTCGTATCTTACTTTACATAAACCAAATTTTAATATGAAATACATTTTATTACAGATAGAGGTCTCCCATGTAATATTAACACAGAATATTGCCTGAAAAAAAATGTATATTTATATTTATATACCTCTTTTTAGGCACAAACACACATTTTTACCATGTCCCCAAGGCAACTTTTCATATTTCAATGAAGAATATTTCATTAAAATAATAAAAAATTACAAAAATAGCTTTATTATTGTATATATCAAGATTAAATAATTAAAATTCTAAATACATGTTTGTGGCTATATCACTGTTATTTAGGTGTTCCATTGAATTTACTGAGTGTCCCCCGAATTGCGTTCCACCCTGTTACATTGTGGTTTTTAGCCTACCAAACCAAGTAAAACTACAATTCCCATGAACCAACACGCAGAAACTTGAAGCAGCCTTTTGGCGGGAAATTTGAAGAAATCAGAGATGAGAATCAACATCTCTTGTCGTATTTGCATGTTTTATAGTGTAAATCCACATGTCCTACTCTTACATTTCCACCCTGTTACGCTAAATTGTTGAGAAAGTAAAAACAAATTTGAATTTTTTTTAAATGTGTTTGATGTCCCTATTTATGCACTATTTAAATCTGGAGAGCTAGCTGGTCAGGTCTACTTTGGTTGGATATTTTCCACCCTGTTACGTTCCACCCTGTTACGTAACAGGGTGGAAAATATCTAATAATAATACAGAATATGCACTCTCAGATGATGATGATGATGATGGTAATAATGATAATTACACTAATAATAATAACAATAACAACAACAACAACAATAATAATAATTATACTAATAATAATAACAATAACAATAATAAGTATTATTATTATTATTTATTCTTATTATGACTATATTAGCATAACTATCGTTATTATTTAATAATAAAAATATGATATATGTACATTTCATTATCATTATTATATATTATGATATAATGAACTAATTTGTAATGAATCTGTTCTTTGCCAATATAAAGCCTATAGAATATTTTTTTGCAGAATGTGGGCATTAATTGGGCTTTATAATTTTAAAAATACTGAATGAATTACTCTGGTTTTAAATGACATAAAAAGAAATACTGAATGAATTACTCTGATTTTAAATGATATGAAATGAAATACTGAATGAATTACTCTAAATGGATGAATATCTCTACAGTTTGAAATGAAAATGGAATGAAATTCCGTATTATTTACTCTAAATGAATTGATTAGTGCGTTTAGACTAATGCACTATTTTCTTGATGGTATTGTATGTGGATATAATAAAAACGTTCAATAAATAGCAAGTTAAAGCTAATCATTGTTGGTAATTCCACCCTGTTACGGTACTTTCCACCCTGTTGCACTTGTTTCCACCCTATTACACACAGTTTCTTTTAAAATGATCTAAAAACAATGGTATTTTTTCGGAATGTTCTTACGTTAATTTGCAGTCCTGAAAGAGACAATGAGAATACATGTGTTTTATTGTGCACATATCTATTTATCTTGAGCATTTTGGCTAAATTGGGTGTGCACATGGACATTTTCTAAACAAAAAGCCTATATTCTACACAATAATTCCTGTATCTTCATTATTCAAATTTTAAAAAAACATATGTTATGAAATAAGGGACACATAAGGTATAAGTGCTGATAAATATTGTTGAATATTTACATTATTGACATTTAGCAATACTTATGTATATGTCCGTAACAGGGTGGAACTCTAGCATGATCCATGTCTCAGCAATCCATCCATAATTATTATCATTTAAGTGCCTGAGCTCTAAAAATACAAATTCCTCAAGGTTAAACATGTCTTCTACCTAATAACATGTTAAAAACATCAAAAATTCACAATATTATTTTCAAAACTTAACACCTTGAAAAGTTACCAATAGCAAGGAATGACCCTGTTATCATCCTTTCCATTATTTTGCACAAATTTGATGTTAACGCTATTGGTCTATAGCTAGTGGGTTGTGACGGATTCTTACCAGGTTTTCCTATAGGAATCACTACTGCCTCTTTCCATGCACCCGGTAACCTTCCCTCTTTCCATACTTTGTTATAAAGTTGCAGCAACTTTAATAACACTCCTTCCCCTAGGTGTTTTAGCATCACATATCATATCTGTCCCCGGAGATGTTGGTTTTGATTTATTTATGGCCCTCGTCAATTCTGCCGATGTAAATGGTTCATCGATTGCTTCACCTGTTTCTTCCCTCCTGTCTAAACTGCAACACACACCGCCGCCGTACGCCGCACGTCAAAACGCCCGCCTCCATTATATTCTATGAACCAACAACACACGGCGCCGACGCGCCGCGCCGCTCTGCTTCAGCCCACTGCTCTATTTCCAGCGCGGCCGGCGCTCATGGCGGCGCTACGAGAAAAGCCTTTTATGTACGTCTGGTCTGGTAGGATCAACTCCGGTTGTTTCAAATTTTTAATAAGACGACTTTGATAAGAAACTCACCTGTGAAATTCACATTGTTGTTGCCTCAAAGTTTTTCCTCTTCTTCATCTGTTACTAGCAGTTGGCAACCATTGTGTAGGTACAGCCACCTAGCGGGCTGGGGTGGGAAATACATGTTGACGGTGCCGCTGCGCGTGTAATGGTTATAAAAGTTAAGATGCTGTTATAACACTAAAAATATACTCGTGAACATGCTAAAAACAGTAAGCAAAAGAATGCTTTAATTCATGAGGGTACATGGTTAAAAACAAAACATTATTCATCAAAGGTAAAAACTGATAAAGGGTGAAATTCATAGTGATCTGCTTATTAAGTGATCTGTTATATACTACTCTGGTCTTGCAGACAAATGAGCATAGAGTGATAAGTTAAAAAAAAAAGGATAATATGTGTTTAAAACATAAGTGATTCCTGATGCAATTTTGGTTACTATTCTGATTACTATTTTATATTATTTGCTACAGTGATTCCTGTTCTTCAAGTTTATTTCTTTGAAAGTTGTTTCTCTAATCAGTGATCAGGGTTTGATTGCTTGCGTCTGAGCTAAATTGTAGAGGGGAAGACGTTGCTTTCGTTTCGTCCATTACAACACTGGACGTGACTGAACCAACATCGTGTCTGTGTTTTGCTTGTATTACTGCTACACTCCCCGTAGTTTTCTTGCTAGCTACACGTGGCGCGAGCAGCGTTGTCTAGTTTTCCTGCTAGCTGCACGGTGGCGTGATCAGCGTTGTTTCAGAAGTGCATTTGTGATGTTTCTGTGCAGTGTTGGACATTTATTGAGGATATATTTAATAAGAAAACGTGTTTCCATGTTGTTATATCTGTGTTTATGGAAAAATATAACAATTGCTGTAACAAAAATTGTGCTTTATTTTGAAAAAATCCATTACAACACTGGACGTGACTGAACCAACATCGTGTCTGTGTTTTGCTTGTATTATCCCCCTTTACAGGGGTGTAACACGCGCCGCTGCCAGTGTGTGTTGGGGGGCGGCCCTTGACTGCCACAGCGCCGTGCCGGCGGTGGTATGTGTTGCACTTCACACACCTGGATACTAAATCATTGTTCTCTCTCTTCTCCTCCTTCCCTCTTCTGACAGGTAATCTGTACTATGTATCTTTGCAAATGCCTTTGCCATGATTTCTGCCTTATCTCTGTTGGAGACTGCTGTTTCCTCCCCAGACGTCATGACTGGATAATCCCATACCCTTCTGTCCTGTTACCTGATTATTTATCTCCTCTATATCTCCAGAAATGTCAATTCCATTCATTGTTTCCTCACTTAACTCCTGGAACAAGTCCCATTTTGCCTTTGCAAAAACCCACTTTGAGATTTGTGCATTAGCATTTGTATCCACTCTCTCTCCTACCACACATGGCACTGGGTAGTGATCACTACCTACAGTTGAATCTGTCTAGGCCTCCCAGTTACTAACACCAGCACTAGGGCTAGACACTAAAGTAATGTCTAATGGTGACTCAGTACCTGCAGTTACGTTCACCCTGGTTCCTCTCCAATCATTCATACATACCAAATTCCTTTCATCCATCAGTTCTTCAACTACTTTCCCATTTGAGTCTGTTTGTGAGCTCCCCACACTGTACTGTGGGCATTAAAATCTGCACACCATATTATCTTTTGTCTGTCTTGTCCTGGTATCCCCAGTAGTTGATCCAACTCCAACCTTTTACATGGGTAATAATAGTTAAATATAACCACCTTCTCCCCTCTCTCCCACACTTCCAGCACAATGTATTCTTGATCATCCCCCTTTTCTAGTACCCTATATGGAATATCTTGCTTGATGAATGTAGCACACCCTCCACCTCCCCCCTGATTTCTGTCTCTCCTTATCACTGTATACCCATGTACCACAAAGTCTAAGTTTGATTTTAACCAGGTTTCTTGAACACCCACTATATCTGGTCTTACAGCCATTTCCTTAATGAATTGCTTGAATTCCTGGCGATTGGCCAGTTAACTCCTAGCATTCCATTGTAAAAGAATTACCATCAGTAATATCAACCCACCCATGATGCATCCTGGTTCGACTGATTAGTAAGGTTCTCCCTCACTTCTTCCCACGTCAGTCCCACTAATCCTAAGTGACTTACTGCTGCTCTGACAATGAGCTGAATTTTAAGATTTTTTGATTTTATTTCGGCTGCACTGTTTACCACTCCTGCAATGAATGTCACCAAGTCCCTTTTGTCCACATACATCCTGTCAGTTGTCCTCTTGAACTTCCACAGCTCTCTGCTCGTTTACATCTCTGTTCTGTGCTCTTGACACTCTCACAGCTTCTGCATAGGTGATTCTTCTTTTCACTCTTACTTTTTGGATATTCCTTTCCCTTCTCATAACCTCAAACCCGCCATATGCCACACTATGTACTCCACCACAGCTACAGCATTTGGGCTGCACCCTGTTCCGCATTTCCCATACTCATCGTCGCCCCCACACCTTGCACACCTCCTTTTCTCTTTACAGTTCATGGCAGCGTGTCCAAACCTTTGACATTTAAAGCATCTTAATGGTTTTGGCACATACACTCTCACTGGGAAACTCACAAACCCCAGGAGCACTCTCTTTGGCACATTCTCTCCTTCAAACTCAATCATCACTGTCCCACTATCTTTTTTCACTCCCTCTTTTGTTGTTTTGAACCTTTGTGCTTCCTTCACCTTTCCACCTTTAAGACTACTCTTCAGCTCCTCCATCCCCACACTCATAGACACCCCCGTTATCACTCCTTTACATCCTCCACCATTTTGTGCTCCCACCCTCCCAGTGCTGAGCACCTTGTTTTTCCCTGTCTCTTTTAATTTTAGTGCTTTTTCAGGTTGTTCATCACTATTACACCTCACCAATAAATTCCCATCATTCAGAACCTTTGTGTATTGTATTTCCCCTACTAGCCAGAGTCGTTGTTAGCAAGAATGGATTTACTTTCTTAATGTTTTCTTGTCCCTTTTCATTAAGCCTTATTATTACAATAAGCTTCTCTTGTCTAATCCTTTGCACTTGTTCACGCCTTCCTTCCTCACTCTCATAAGTACTCTCATCGCCATCCCTTCTTGATCTCTTTTTCCCTTTTTGCTTGTCTGCCTCGGTTTATATCCTTGTTTAGTTTAGTTTAGTTTAGTTTATTTGTTTAGGGACAGTGTACATTGATGAACATTGCTGTAAATGTACCAGTTTATAGCTGATTAGCTAATTTTCAACTGTAGTCCCTAGGCAGAATGTTAATTGCCTAATATATAAAAACATGGAAATACACATTACATAAAAATTACAAATTACAAAATACAAATTACATTACCAAAAAAAGCATTACAAAACAGTCCAACAGAGTAGGATCTAGTGATCTCAGTCTAGTTAATTAATTAATGGACACATTAATCATCCTTTAACCAGTCTTTAAGCTTTCCTTTAAAAGAGGAATATGTTGGACATTCCCTTATGGCGGAGGGAAGACTGTTCCAAATGCCCCCCCCCCCCCCCAGGACAGACAACACACTTCTACCACATGTGGTGCGTCTGGGAGGGATCTCGACGTCTCCTCTGTCGCAGGCCCTGGTGTTCATGCCACTGACAGTCCTTTTTTTAATAAATTCTTTCAGGGGTGGAGGAGCAAGACCATGAAGACTTTTGTAAATAACACAAGCAAATTTAAAAATCTTGAAACTATGAAAACTTAAAAAATTGTACTTTTTGAGGATAGTACAGATGTGATGCGAGTAGGGTTTTTTATCCAGTGTCTTTAAGGCTTTTTTATAAAGGGATTCTATTGGTTTGAGTGCTGTCGAACATGCCAGTGCCCAGGACGACCTTCATCAGGTATAAGGTCGTCCTGACCGAAACATTGTTTTGACACTCAATAAACACAGTCAGCAGTGAGTGAGACAGTGTGCGGGAGCCTTCTTTAATTTTTATACTTTGGGGTGGCGCCTTCCTCCTACGCACTTGCTGTTGTTCGGGTGTGCAGAGATTCATTCTACTTATTTATTGAAAAATGTGTTAAAATGTTGAAAAATGTCGGTCTGTTTTCCCAAACCCCAAAATTACGTCATCTAATGTCTTGTTTCATACTCACGCCACAGGATTTTAGTTCACTGTCACGGGAGAGTGTGTAAAGCTGCCGATATCTAAACGTAAGAAGCTGCAATAAGAGTATTTTGGGGTACTTTTATAGTACTTTTCTATGAAAAATGACTCAAAGCGATTAATCGACTAAGCAACTAATCGACTACTAAAATAATCGGTGACTATTTTAGTAGTCGATTAGTCATCGATTAGTCGACTAATCGTGGCAGCCCTACTAGCCAACCAGTTAAGAAGAAAAAAAGAGGCAGGGATGGCTGGTATTTTAGAGCAGTACTGGATGTCTCATTTCATGCTATTATTGAATGTGTTGTGTCCTGGTTCAGCGCCACCCAGGGGGCTCCTAGTTTCGGGTTCCTTCTGAGTCCCTACCTGGTTGCTTGTTCCTTGCCCCCGTCTTATTCTTCCATGTTTGTTCCTTCTATGGCTCCCTATTGTGGCTCTCTTGTATATTTCCCTGTGTTCCTTGTCTGTGTTTCAGGCCTGTCTTGCTTGCACACCTCATTCAGCTACACTTGAAATGCACGGAACCCACATTTTGAAAATGTAATAAAACTCTGCTAATGCATTTCAAAAACATCAGAATGGCTCATCCGTCGTTATCCAAGTGCCCTGAAGCACTCTCTTCACTCTTCACTCTTCACTCAGAGAACCAAGGTTACACATGTGTAACCGACCGTTCTCTATCGTATCGAGACTATCTCTCCACCCAGCTACATATTCCATATGTACGGGGACTCTTTAAGACACACCGTGAGGGGATAGAGCAGAGTGTACTTCGAATGAGACGTCACCGCCACCGGAAGTGCTCTAACAAAAAAATACCCACACAGGCGTGCATTCAAAAGAATCACCAACAAGCTTAATGCGAACTATTTACAAATGTACAATATATACACACCCCTAGGCTAACAAGTACTGCCAGACGCAGACTCCTGTTGCCACATGACCCGGCGCCAGACGCTACCGAGGCCTGCCAGCCCTGCAAGACGCCAAGGCTCAGCTATAGGGGCGGAAAGGCCACTCAATCAGCCCACGCCAGGCTGACTGACAGGGATAGAAGAAAAACAACGCTACCGTTGGGCTACACCAAGCACCCGCTCACCAAAAGACATGCTTGCAGCCACATTAACTTGGTAGAACCGAGCAAAAGTGGAAGGGACAGACCACGTGGCAGCTTCACAGATCTCATTTATAGATGCACCACGCCATAATGCCCAGGATGTCGCCATTCCCCGGGTAGAGTGAGCCCTCACACCCGAGGGGAATGGTTCTCCTGCACCCACATAGGCTTGCTGGATAGCATCCACAATCCAGTGGGAAAGACGGGCTTTTGACAGTGGCTGGCCCAGCCGCTCCGGCTTAAAACAAACAAACAACTGGTCCGTTTGCCTATGAGACCGTGTCCTGTGCACATACGCTCTGAGTGCTCTAACAGGGCACACCAGTGAGCGCCTGCACTCCCCATTCTCCGTCTGTGAGGAGTAGAGAGATTGGAGTTCAACCACCTCCCTACTCGGTTGACAGTCAGAAAGGACCTTAAGGAGGAATGCGGGATTCGGCCGCAGGACCACCCCTGTCCCCTCTGGCAGGAACCTGCACAGGTCCTCATGCACCGAGAGAGCCTGAAGCTCCCCTACCCTCTTGGCAGAAGCCAGAGCCAGCAGGAGGGCGGTTTTAATTGACAGCCACTTCAGGTCCACTGACTCCAGGGGCTCAAACGGCGACCTTTCCAGGGCCCGTAGGACCAGCTCCAAATCCCAGGGTGGGAGAGGTGGCCTACAACAACGGCCAACACGTCTCCTAGCCCCCTTAAGGAATTGGGAAACCAGGATGGACACATCCTCGGGCAGTTTGTGTCGTCCTACTCGAGCTGCCTTGACTGCAGCCACCATTCCTCTGAGCGTGGAAGGTGACTTCCCTGCATCCAAGAGCCCTTGCAGGAACTGCAGAATCTCAGGGGCTGAACATGTGAGAGGGTCTGCTTGATGTTCCCTGCACCATGCCACAAAGACTTTCCATCTGTGCATGTACAGCGCTCTTGTCGATGGTGCACGAGATTCCTGCAGTGTTTGGACCACTGACTGTGACAACCCCATCCCTAACAGCTCGGTCCACTCAGGGGCCAGGCCCAGAGTCTGAGCCCCTGGGCAAAGGGATGAACCAGAGTTCCCTGTGCCTGTGACAGCAAATCCGGACGCAGTGGAAGTTCCCACGGAGTCCCGTCCAACAGTGGCGGGATGTCCGCAAACCATGTCATGTGAGGCCAAAACGGGGCCACCAGGACAAGTCTCACCTCCTCCACACGCACTCTCTGCAGGAGGGATTGAAGAAGGCTGAATGGGGGAAAGGCATAGAGCAGGCTGCGTGGCCAGGGATGGGCCATGGCATCTGCCCCGAGAGGAGGATTGTCTTTCCCTAGGGAGAAGAACAGGGGACAGTGGGTGGATTCCCGTGATGCGAACAGGTCGACTGTCGCTCGCCCGTAACGACGCCAAAGATCTGCGACCACCTGAGGGTGTAGTCTCCACCCTCCCGGGTCCGGACCTCCTCTGGACAACTGATCCGCTGCCACATTGTCCAGCCCTGGCACATGTACCGCCCTTAGGGATAGAAATCTCGGGCACGCCCACAGCCACAGCAGGTGTGCCAATTTGTACAGGCGAGGGGAACCCAAGCCGCCCTGCCTGTTGATGTACGCTGCCGCAGCCACACTGTCTGTCCTCACCAGCACGTGTTGGCCCTGGATGTACGGAAGGAAACGGCGGAGGGCAAGGTGGACTGCCTTCAGCTCCAGAATGTTTATGTGCTGCGCTGCATAACGGCCGTGCCAGCACCCGCTGACACCGTTCCCTCTGAGCACTGCTCCCCAACCTGTCAGTGAAGCATCCGTGGCAACCAGATGGCGATGCGTCATTGGTCCCAGTAAACTTCCCCTGCAAATATTTTCCCTGCTCTCCCACCAACGGAGGGCTAGCCGTAACCGTCTGGTGACGAGCACAGGAGACTGAAGGTGGCTTTTGGGGCTCAGCCCTAGGCCCAGGAGACACCTCTGCACCAGGCGCATGTGTAAGAGGGCCAACGGAACAGCCTGAGCTGTTGATGCCATGAGCCCCAGGAGGCGGAGACACAGCCTCCATGTCACTCGGGCCCCCAGCCTGAAGTGTGAGAGGCAAGCTTCTAGAGACAGCTGCCTCTCCTGTGTCAGTGTCATCAGCGCAGTCTGGGAGTCCAGTACTAGGCCCAGGAACTGCGTCCTCTGTGAAGGCTCCAGCCTGCTTTTGTCTCGATTGAGACGCAGGCCGAGGTGCTGTAGGTGCTCCAGGAGTAGGGCCAAATGAGCCTGACATTGGTCCTCCGAATGTGCACACAGGAGCCAGTCGTCCAGGTAGTTCAAAATCCTGATCCCCCTCTGTCTCAGAGGTGACAGCACTGCCTCCATACACCTCGTAAAGGTGTGGGGAGCCAAGGAGATTCCGAATGGTAGGACTTGAAATTCGTATATCCGGTTGTCGAACACAAACCTGAGAAACCGCCAGTGCCCTTCCCAGATAGGAATCTGGAAGTAAGCATCTTTGAGGTCTATCTTGACAAACCAATCCCCTCTGCGGATGGATTGTCTCACCCTTGGGACTGTCAGCATCCTGCAAGGCAGATGGCAGAGATATTTGTTGAGTCCCCGGAGATCTAAAATGGGACGGAGTCCCACATCCTTCTTGGGGACAAGAAAATACCGGGAGTAGAACCCAGCTTGCCTGTTGTCTCGCGGTACCTCTCTGATGGCCCCCTTCTCCAACAGAGCGGAAACCTCGGCCTGAAGCACAATCTTGTGCTGTGGATCCACCACCGTGAGGGCCGTCGGGGCCCATAAGGTAGGAGGTCGACGGGCAAACTGAATACGATACCCTTGAGTCATGGTTGAGAACACCCAAGGGCTCGCACCCAGTGCCTGCCAAGCTGCAAGACGTGCCTGGGCTGAGTGGAAGCAGGCTGGGTCCGGCATGGCGTCAGGGGCGAGGCGGGGGCTTGGGCTGCTTCTTGCCCTGAGCCCCCATGCTCTGCTTGCCTCTGCCCCTACCCCCACTACGCTGAGCTTCAATGGTAGCCCTCAGGTCACCAGAGCCCCAGCTTGGCCCCGGAGTTTGTGCAGGGGCCCTGGGCGACTGTCCAGCCCCCTGCCACCTGCGGCGTCTGGCCAGTGCACCAGAAACTTCCCGAGCACAGCGACGTGCTTCCTGGGCCTGCTGCAACATAGCATTAGCTCCCGGGCCAAACATGGCCGATGGATCAACCGGCAACCTCAACAGACTGCTCTGGTCCTCTGGTTGCAATCCAGACTGGGACAACCACAACTGGCGCCTAGTCACCCAAAGAGAAGCTATACCCTTCCCTGCAGCTGCTGTTTGTTCTTTCATCAGCTGTGCCATGACAGATGAAACCAGCTGCAGCTCAGAGACCAGGTCTGCATTGTGCCTGACATCCAGCTCACGCGCCAACAAGCGCTGATACAGTGCTAAGATGGACCCTGTATTAGCCAGCTGTGCCTGGACTGCCATAGTCCTATGCACTTTAGCTAGCAAAGCATCCAACATTCTGCATCCCCTTGTTGGGCAACTAGTTTTCCCTAACACCGAGCTGGACGGGAACATGAGAGCCGCAATGGCCTAGTCCAATTGTGGCAGGGCAGAACAACCAACCTTCTCCTTATCCTGCATGGCAGAGAACCGCCTACAGGACTGGGAAAATTTGAGTGGGTCTGCGGGCCTTGCCAATGAAGCTTGCATTAGCCCCTCCACAGCTGAGAGAAGAGGCACCAGAAAAGGGGCAGGCTGTGCACCACGGCCATCATCAAAGCGCGATGGGGCAGGTGCCTGGCCCATAGTGGAGTCAACCCCCAGTGCCTGGGCCGCCCTTTCAATTAGCCCCCTGAATTGGCGGAGCTCGCCGACCCGCTCCCCTTCCTCCAGCTCAGGGCCAGCCTCCCCTTGTCCTGGAGGAAGATCACTGTCTGAAGAGTGCCCTATTACATCCACCTCTTCAGCCTCCTCCTGTTCATCAGCCAAGCTCCCAGCCTCAGTCCTTGTATCACTCAGAAAGGACCTGAGTGGAGGAACAGTAAGGGGCTTCACATAGCTACCCGCAAACTCCGCCCCCCTGAGGCACTTAGCCTGCTGGGAAACAGTGGGTTGAGCAGCCTGCTTGCGCTTTCCCCCAAACACACAGTAACGGGCCTCTAAGGATCGCGCTGGCAAGATAAAACAATTCATGCAGGAGGAAGGATTTTCTCTAGCTAAAGAGGCATGGTTTTGTCCAAGACACAACACACATCTATCATGGCCATCCTCTATGGGCATCTGCACACCGCAGCCCACACAGTTATGGCCCGTTTGACCTGCCATACTGCCAGTTCACGCGAGAGTGCGAACGCGGAAGGACCTGCCCGCTACACGCGACTCGCAAGCTCAGAGCGACCGGCAAAACAACTGAATGCCGATAGCACGGCAACAATGGGCGGCTGCCTCCCCCGCTCCGGGTTCGGCTAGCCTCCGTACCTATGGCGCGTTAACTCCTTGTCAGAGTAATACGCCAGGTAACGTTGCTCGTAGTAAATGCTGGCAAAGCTAACTGGATGCCGACAGCACGGCAAACAGCGGACCTCCGTTTCCACCGCTCCGGTTTCAGCAGAAGCCCTGACACAGCTCTGTCTACAGAGAAAACAGCCACCCCGAGAGGCAACTTCCCACTCTCTCTTACACACGGTAAGTGGCAAAGACTGTCTCCTCACACAAACACACACGTCAACCTGCTCTCGTGGAATCAAAATGATCGGTGTGGGTGTGGCGCACAGGTGCTTTTATGCTGTGATCAGCCACCTCACAGGTGGTTTGTCTTAAAGAATTATCCACGTCACCTGACCCCCGTGGGTCAGTCCCGTACATATGGAATATGTAGCTGGGTGGAGAGATAGTCTCGATACGATAGAGAACTTAAAGTTAACTGGTAATTTTGTTTTGCTTTTGGTTTACATATTCCTCATTAGTAGCCTACTCTAGTTTTGAGAGTCCTCTTTTGGTTTTATTTGGTTTCTTTGATTTGAGCAGCACCCAGCAGCCCTTTTCCTTTTAGCTATGCCTCACAATTTCTGTTTGCCACTCCTTGTTTAATAAATAATTTTACTTTAACCAATAACAACTGGTTTATGTTGCTTCCCTTTTCCACCACGAGCTAGGGGTTGTAACAATAACTATTATATTAATTTATTTCTTGTGGTCAAAGAATTACAAAATATTTAATATACAGTATTGACTGGGAAGACTTCACTGAAAGTGACAGCTCAGCAGATGAGAACTATGTCCCTGGTCTCTGTATACGGTATGTGATCAGTGACTGCTTAATATTACATATTTAATTTGTAGAACTTGCTCCTAATTTCTTGCTCCTATAGTGCCTCTTGGCTATCTGTATGTATCTGTATGTTCTTTGCTTTTGTCATTCATTCTTCGGGTCCCATTAGTGTTTCTTTGTATGTACTTCTGTGATTCCCTTTAGTGTCATAAATGTGACATTTTCTTCATGCACTAACAGCACTGGTGGAGCACTAAAAAAGTGCCCATTCATTGAAACATTGCCATTCATCGGTGTAGATGAGTCAGTTCATGATGTCCCAGACCACACCGAGTAACCACCGCTTGAGACAGACACCATACCACCAAACCCCCCACCACCAGGTCCAGAGTGAGGAAGATCTAATAGGGAAGCGTGCCTTCATCGTGTATGAAGACAGTCTACAACAGCTGGCTTCATTCCTTGTTCTACCAGTCAGCAGATGTTCTTACGTATGCAAGGTATTTACTGAAAATACTATTGTGAATGTTGTTGATGGGATCCTTATGTACTGTTCTTTCTGTACATGTGAGTGACTGTCTGCAGCAAAACAAATGTACCATAGTAAATAAATAGATCTTTGACCATAGGTAAGCGGGATGCAGTGTGGAAGCCATCCACCCTACAATGTCTCCATCCATGCATGGGGATTAGCAAGCATTATAGACTGGGTGAGTATCCGTAACAGAAATATGTTTTTATATTGTAAATATAAATACCAAATCCGTGTAGATTTTCTTGTGTTTTTGATATTAATACCGTATGCTGGTATGCTTATGTTCTGACTAACTAATACTAATTACTAACATGGTACTACATTGTTGTGCTTTTAATAACTTATTGGATAAAATCGTCTAATAATTTTTTATGTTTGACTACTTTTAGACATGCCACTGGCCATCTAATTTTGAGATGGACCTCCCAGTCAACCCTAAATTTTCGGATGCAAGCAGGAGATTTCCTGATGGCGTGCAACATTCTGCTGTCAGGAAACAACTACAGTAAAGTAGCACTTTTGTTCAAGTTCATGAACATCTGGATTGTCGCACCAAGGACTTTTTGCTCTATCCAAGACGTGTAATGTGTGGACAGTATCAAGGAGTGCTGGATGGAGCAAAGACAGGAGGTGATCAACTGAACACCGGGATGTGGTGCTTATCGGTGAGAAATATTTATAGTTTTTTTTTAGGTCTATGTAAAGAAAAAAAAAAAAGGTAAGATAAATAATCACACTTTATCAACAGCTGATGGGAGGATGGACGGCCCTGGGCACTGCCCTCAATACTGTACATATACAGTTATGGACAACGAATCAAAGGACATTGTATCAATCCTAACGACAAGCGTCAGACAGACCGGAATTCCGTCATCATGGAAAAGAAGGCGTTTGTGGACACCATTACCCAACTCATTACTGAGGTCAAGGTGGTTGAGGTGTGCACAGATGCCCATGTGCAGATCTCTGCCCTCATGGGTAAGTGGGCTTTATAATAGTAATGATACTGTCTGTCTCTGTCACTGATGAGATGGAAAAACTGCACTGCTCTACTCTGTTTGTGAAACAGACTGCAGACTTTTTCCCGGAGTCAGACACAGCTTTGGCATGTGGCATGGGTCAAAGAATCTGGCAAAAAAGATCTCTGCAGTGTTACCTGTCATGGAAAACTCCAACTGACCAGAACTTCATTTATCATACTAAAATTGTGTTACCTGTCATGGCAAACTCAAAATGACCAAAAGTGTATTTATCAAACTAAAATTACTTTGTGCATCTACTTTTCAAGTAGCAAAGACCAAGGGACACTCTGAGTTGCTTGTCTGGCTGCGTGATAACATTAACCATTTTTGGTGGGTGTGTTGCAAGGCTGAAACCTATGACCAGTTCAGAGTATGTTTTTACATTTGAGTGTAACAGCACCTAAAAATTCAACCTGCAGTTTTTTTTTTTTTACAGACTTGAAAATATGTATATACATAGTCAGTGTAGATGTGTCATTGTGCAGTCATATGTGAATGTCATTTTTGGAATTCTTATTCAATAAATCATAAACATTTTGCCATTTTGTCTCAGGATCTGTGGCTTAGCCTGCTCCACCATGTGGTGAACGAGCACGGCTGGGTGCTTGGACGATGGCAGCATAAGGCACTGGAGACCAGCTCCACAAAACAGTGGCTGAAGAAGGAGTTGAAGGTTTTGGAAGCCCTTCAGGATATCATGATGGACAAGTGGTGGTTGAAAAGGGTAGACAAGTGCCTGACCTTTAGGTGATTATGATGGAAAGTGTTGTGTGAAAACATGTTTTCAAAAGGCAGAAGAGCGCAATCATTAATATGAATGTGGTCTCACAGATCGACTGCAGACCTGGAGGCATTCCAGAATCACATTTTAATGTACGCGAGCAAAAGGTTCTCCTTCATACCACCGGTCTGTGAAGCCCGGACCATTCTAGCAGCAGTGGACTACAACCAGCACAGGGGCTGTCCAGAGAGGAAGACAGTTGACGGCAAGCAAATGTAAGTTTTGGATTAACAAACAACTGTAAACAAATGTCAATGTGTGGAATATTGATAGTATTTCACTCTAAATTTTATATTTTTTGTGAGATTTCATAGTGAAAGTAACTTAACACCAGTACAATAATCTTGACAATCATTATCCTGGTAAGTTAAACCAGACTTTTATGTATGATTTTACCAAAAGTGAATTGCGCACTCACATGGATTATAAAAACTTCTATGTCATCAGGGTCCGGAGACTATATAAAAAGAATGCGAGGCGCTGGAGTGTCTATGCGGTCAAGGACGTGAAAAAGTATGATCACATTCCCTCCCTCCAGGCCCGCATTCTTTCAAAGAGATTGGCAGAGGGTGGGCCTCTTCGTCCAGAAGACCCCAGGAGACTTGGCCTTGTACCTGCCATACTGCCACCCCCAGTGGAAGACCTTCTGCAGATGCAAGCCAAGAGGGGGCTAGGTAGGTAGATAACACTAAATTGTACGCATGCACACATACCCATTGTCATCAAGGCAGTATAATTTGGCAAGTTACACAGGTCTTCTCTTAAGATTGACTAACTGATTGTCTTCTTTTTCTTAATCCTAAGATTGACTGACTGATTGTCTTCCTTTTCTTAATCAGGTCCAGCTCTGCAGCAGAAATAGGATACCAAATGACAGCAAACAGGTAAAATGGAATTCTATTTCTGTTTACATTTTAGCTTTATAATCATGATAATCTATGATAATCATCATAGACCAAGCTAGCTAATTGTAGCACTCTTGTAGTGCTGACAATGCTGTGTTGTTTTTCAGATTTGATTTTTATGGTTTTGAAGTTAATGTGACCTTAGTAAGCAAGGTCAAGACTGACTGACCTAACAGGAGAGCAGAGGCTTTGCATAGTCTCCTAATCCTTCTCTCACTCCTCCCTAGAGACTACGTGGATTTCATCATGTCCACCATAGGCATGCTCACCGGGGTCGAGGTAGGCCTGCTCAACCAGCACGCGACGTACATAGTTGCTAAGTCTGCAGCTTACGCTCTCAGCTAGTGTGGTATATTGTAGTGTTTGATTTAATCCCCATTTATTGTCATTATTGATTGGCTGTCCTGCCTGCAGGGGAAGAAGATGACCTCCGTCAGTGAACTGTTTTTCAGCCCAGGACAATTCTTTGGTAAGCAGATGGTGACCTCCCCATTGACACAGCAGCACAGAGAACCCCCAAGGGAGCTTTTTGTACATTTAATTCATTCAAGAGTTATGGCTAACATGGAACTTGTTTTCCTTTGCAGGTCCAGCCATGCTGCTGTTTTGCCATGCTGCATAGTGCACATGAGAGAGTGTCCCCACTTTTTAATATTTTAAATATTGTTTAGAAAATACTTTTCACAGTGGAGCTGAGTGCCACTTGGGTATGGGGTTAATCCAATCCCTTACAGTGTGTCGTAGCTCACGTTTGCTTTGGTTAGTGACTGCTGTGGCTTGCTGTGTCCACTCCTTGTAAGTTTTGCACTCCTGGGTTCTGCCCGACTCCTGTGGCCCTCACATCACCTGCTACAGTGTTTGCTCTTTTATTATTGCTCTGTTGCTATGTTATGCTTGCTATTATTAAACACCATTGTTTCATAATCCAATACCATGCAATTTTATTTATATTGCACATTTTATGCACAAAGGCAGCACAATGTGCTTAATAGTCATAGTTACAAAAACAGTCTAATTTTATTTATATAGTACATTTCATTCTAAAAAAACTAACACCATGTGCTTTATAAGCATTCAAACAAAATGTTCGAATTATGTTTTATTTGGAAGCATGTCTCTGTCTTCCATATTTGTTGAACCTCATGAAACTAAAAGGTTGCATTGTCTTGGTTATTTGGTTATTCTTAGACCAGTCAGTGTATTTTTGACTGTGTAGTAGGCTTTCACTGTTATATACAGTTTCAATATAAGAGGTAAAACAGCAGCTGGCCCTGTGTAGATCCAGGGCTTCAGTAATAGGTCTGTTCCCAGACTGCGGCAGAGACTACAGTTTAACGGAGCTTCGGACTGCTGATAAAACTCTCACCAAACCACTTGTCAAAAAACAGGTGGAGGAAGCGGATGAAGCTCTCTCCCTTTAGTAAGTGACCATTGGATACATATGTACAAAAAAAGGACCTCCACCTCTCTTCTCTCTCCGTCCTCCACTGCTCCCTAAGAGGTAGGCATGGTGACTTTTTTTTTTACGAAGCTAGGCAGTGACACAGTGACCAGAAGAGTGAGCTTAGCGGCCAGGAACAAAACAAGTGTATTGCTCATGAGGATCAGGGAAGCGGTCCCTGATCGCCCACACACAGCAACTGGGGATGACAAGCAGGTTTCCCTGGCCCAGAACACCATGCTGCCAGAAGATAAAATGCCTGTAGGCAGTATAACGATACTCCCGGTTGTCAACCCCAGGCTCCCTAGCTGGTCTCACAACCAGAAGGTCCTCCCTGTACCGCCGGTGAAACAATCATAATTATAGAATTAAAGCTGCAAGCAGTGATGAACGGGCCCTCGCACCTTCACGCAAATCGGGGGGGCTGGCAGGATGCGTTCTGACGCGCCAGTTCATTTCTGTCAAAGTTAGACATTGCATGCAGGAGCAACTTGGCCTATCCTTGTTACAGTGCTGGAATGACATATTTCCAATTTTGTATCACTTCCCCTTTCCACTAGGGGGAGTTGAAGTGTGCACTAATTATACATCAAATACACACCACAGCATGTAACTTTCAGATAAATCGAAACACAAGTGTTTGATGAGACTTATTTCCTGTCACCACTGGGTGGCACTATGAGTATCAGGAAATATGGTTATGTTAATGTGTTCAGGGCAGGACTAATATGAATCGTGAAGTTTGGTGGAGATTGGACCATTTATACCAAAACTACAGCAATTTCGTTTTTCATGGCGAAACCTCAAGATTCAACGCTCAGCAGCGGGTGCACCATTCAACGTTAGGCAAATTCTGTGATAACTTTTGGTCACAACGTAGTCAGGCTTACATACACTAAGTTTGGAGCCAATCTGATTAAATCTGTAGGACAAGTTTGTTAATTTACAAGCACTGGAAATGGGCAAAAATGCACAAAAGTGGCACAAGTAAATTCAAAATGGCCGACTTCCTGTTGGGTTTGGAGCATGGCTCCAAGAGGCTTTTTTGTACGTAATAGAGTGTTACAGGTGCCGACTAAGTTTCATACATGCAGGTCAAAACAGCTTTGGGGGCTGCTTAATTGAAATATTCTAGGGGGCGCTGTTGAGCCATCTTGGTGTATCAAAGCACTAAAATCACATCAGACAACAGGACTTGTGACTTGTGAGGTGTATGCCAGGTTTGGTGAGTTTTCAAGCATCCCTTGTCCCTTCAAAACAACATCGTGTTTGATGGTGAATAAGGCGACGCTACGGTGACAGTGTTTGATGAAAACTCACAGTTTCCACAATAAAGCGTCATCAATGTCTTATGAGTTTTTTCACCAAGTTTGAAGTGGATCTGTTCAAGTCTGTAGGAGGTGTACATTAAAGTCTAAAACATGACATTTCCCGTTGCCAGTAGGGGGCGCTATGTTTATCTCTAATTATTGACATGTAGATGTGTTCAGGGCGGGACTATCATCAATTCTGTGAAGTCTGGGCAAGATTGGACCATGTATCCTGTAGTTATAAACTACTTCCTGTTTAGTGGTGAGACCCCTAACTTTGACTCCATCCCACGGTCACACGCATTGACGAAAACTCAAGCTTTTGATAACTTTTCAACTTCAAGGTCTTGGGATGGGACAGACCAAGGTTTGAAGTCCATCGCATGAAATCTCTAGGACAAATTCGTTCATTTATGACCCCTGGAAATGGCCAAAAATGCCAAACCAAACCAAACATCACTAAGCTTTACAGCTGGCCTCAGGAGTGACTCCACACCATGCTCACCAAATTTCATGCAAATCTGATCAACTTTCATGTCACTTGATGTTTCTCTGTTTATAGCGCCCTCCATTGGCCAATTTGCGCCAAATTTGGCACAGAGCCTCAGGTTGACCTCTGAAACAAGTGGATTGAGTTTGATGTTGATAGCTTTTACTTTGACAAAAATACGCAACAGTATGTGTTTTTGAGGTAGCGGAAAAAATCGTTTATTTATAACAGCCGCATTTTTTTGAGTAGCAAAATTCTTTTGATAACTTTTGATCAGGCAAGTCTGGAGATTGTATGTGCAAAGTTTTGTGCAGATGGAGCTTAAACACTAGGAGGATTTCGAAAAAGTAGGTTTTTCATGTGTAGTGACTTACAAAGAGAAATATGCAGTGGGAGGGGGCGTGGCCTATGTCAGAAGATGTGACTCCATTCAGGGAACACGTGGATATAAAGTTTATGAAGATGCAATTTAAAATGTGGAAGTTTCAGGCCAAAATGCGTTTGCATCCATTTTAGCGCCACCTAGCGGAGTACACACACTATTTTTGGTATGGGTGGTCTGTGTGCTATTCTATATATACTTTGTAAATTCCACAGCCCTCAGCATAATACTTTGGCAGAAATAAATGTTTGTTGTTTATCTGGTAATAAGCCCACTTTGACCAGTCGTGATTAACTTCAAGATATAGGCTCAGGAGTGACCCAGCATCATACCCACCAAATTTCGTAAAAATCGGTGTAGCCATTTAAGAGATATAAATTTCCCATATTTGCAGCGCCCTCTAGTGGCCAACATGAGCCAAATTTGGCTCAAACCTCACATTCACATGCCACCAAGCTCTGAGATTTGGTGTTGTTAGCATTAATTTTGACCGAGATATGCAACAGTTCGCGTTTTTATAGCTAGCTAGAAAAAGTTCTTCGTTAATAATTTGCCATATTTTGACCGAACAAAATTCTTTTGATAACTTTAGATCAGGTCCAGCTGAAGACTGTACGTGCCAAGTTTCATGCTGATCGGACGAAATCCCAAGGAGGAGGTCGAAAAAGTAGGTTTTCGAGTTTTTGCGATTTTGTGCAAAAAAATTCGAGGCAGAAATGGGCATGGCCTCGCCCACGTGATTTAGCGCTATTCAGGGAATCTGGGTATAAGAGGTTTTTGAAGGAGCAACATACGGTGTGGGAGTTATAGCCCAAAACGTGTTGACCTTGGTTATAGTGCCCTGCTGGCGGACATATGCCATTTTTTGCATCTGAGGTACGTGCCGGGGTCTAGATCAACACTCCAAATTGCACCGCTGGTACTGGGAAAGTTCCCCAAGCCCCGTGGGCTTGGCCCCCTAATAACTAGAACTGCAAGCAGTTATAACGGGGGCCAAACCTCCCTGCGCAACTCAGCCCCGGTTGTGCGGAGCCCTTGGAAGTCGGCCCGACCAAACATCACTAAGCTTTACGGCTGGCCTCAGGAGTGACTCCACATCATGCTCACCAAATTTTGTGTGAATCCGATCAACTTTCATGTCACTTGATATTTTTTGTTTATAGCGCCCCCTATTGGCCGATTTACACCAAATTTGGCACAGAGCCTCTGGTTGACCTCTGAAAGAAGTGACTTGAGTTTGACGTCGATAGCTTTACTTTGAGAAAATATGCGACGGTATGTGTTCTTTAGCTAGCAGGAAAAAATGTTTATTGATCAGGTCATCTGGAGATTGTATGTGCAAAGTTTCGTACAGATTGAGCTTAAACGCTAGGAGGAGTTCGAAAAAGTAGGTTTTTCATGTGTAGTGAAGTATGCAGTGGGAGTGGGTGTGGACTATGTCAGAAGATGCAACCGTATTTAGGGAACATGTGGATATAAAGTTTATGAAGATGTGATTTAAAATGTGGAAGTTAACAGGCCAAAATGCGTTTGCCTCCGTTATAGCGCCACCTAGTGGAGTGAACACATAATTTTTGGTACGGGTGGTCTGTGTGCTATTCTATACATACCCTGTGAATTTGACAGCCCTCAGTATAAAAATAAAAAAAAAAACATTTATCTTGTCATAAGCCATGCCCACTTTAACCAGTTGTGACTAACTTCAAGATAGGCCTCGGCAGTGACCCAGCATCATACCCACCAAATCTCGTGAGAATAATAAATAATAATATAAAAACCCGAACAAAAACAATAGGGTTCCCAGCACCGCTGGTCCTGGGAAACGCATATGCTTGCATACACGTTCCCCAAGCCCCGCGGGCTTGGCCCCCTAATAAAAATCGGAACAAAAACAATAGGGTTCCCAGCACAGCTGGTCCTGGGAAACGCGTATACTTGCATCCGCGTTCCCCAAGCCCCGCGGGCTTGGCCCCTTATAATAAAAAATCCTTGCATTTCAATAGGGTCCTCGCACCGCCAGGTGCTCGGGCCCTAATAATAATAATAATAATAACAACAATAATAATAATAAAAAATCCCTGCATTTCACTAGGGTCCTCGCACCACTAGGTGCTCGGGCCCTAATAATAAAAAATCCTTGCATTTCAATAGGGTCCTCGCACTGCTGGGTGCTTGGGCCCTAATAATCATAATAATAATAAAAAATCCTTGCATTTTAATAGGGTCCTCGCACCGCTAGGTGCTTGGGCCCTAATAATAAAAAAATCCTTGCATTTCAATAGGGTCCAGCGAGATTATAATAGGGTCTTCACAGACGACTTTGTCGTCGCTCAGGCCTAATAACAATAAATAGTAATAATAACAAACAGCGCGATTATAATAGGGTCCTCACAGACGACTTTGTTGTCGCTCAGGCCCTAATAATGAACAGCACGATTATAATAGGGTCCTCACGGACGACTTCGTCGTCGCTCGGGCCCTTATAATAATAATAATAATAATATTAATAATAACAAAAAATCTTTGCATTTCAATAGAGTCCTCGCACCGCTAAGTGCTCGGGCCCTAAATAACAGGTTCAATCACTGATGAAGTAAAAAAAAAAAAAAAATTACACGAGCATTCGCCATCATATAACTTCAGTCAGCTGTTTAGTCAGTGATCTAAACATGTTTTACAAGGAGATTGTTACAGTGTGTAAAGGCGTTATAGGGCACACAAGAAAGGATTTATGATTTAATAATTAATATACGGTACCACGAAAGACTCCTCGCTTAACATCTCTCTTATTCTCTGTCCACCTCAGATATTTGGCCAACCTGCACACTCAAAAATACCAGCGTGTACCTTAAAGGGTACAAATACTAGTCCTGGTCCATTTCTGTACCTTATCAAGTTGTACCAGTTAAAGTACAATTGTGTACCCTGCAAGACATAAATGTACCTTTAAACTATAGTACAGAAATGTTCCTATTGAAAAGGGTACAATTGGGTACTTATAAGGGTACCCCCCCAGCGACAACCTATTCTGGACTTTAAAGAGACAACAATGTACCTCAGTTGTCCACAATATTTGCTTTGTGACTGTTTATTTTCATTAAAAGATGATAAAAATTTCATTGTGAATATATATTGTTACATAAAATAAATACATGTCAAAGTCTTAAACCATCACATCAACATATTTACACAGAATACCTCAAGGAAACAAACAATCTATCATCAACTAAATATGTGTCTAGAGCTTGATAGTCTATCTCATTTCCTGGATTGAGCAGAATCCAGTCACTGTCAACTGTCACTTGGTAAGCATGGAAATGACTGTCATAAGAGCAAGGAAATAACAGTTTCCCACACAACACCCAAAAAGTGTCAACGTTGTACTTGACTTTCAAGAACAAAGGGATGGCTTCAGTGTGTACATGGCCTACTACAAAAACATCCTCAAGGGCATATTTGACACCACTGACAGATATAGCAGACATACGCTGAAGCACTTTATCCTGAAACTGCACATCTTTAAAACTTTTGTTTAATTGCAGAGCATTCTGTAAATCACCTGGCAGAGATGAAAATGGCACACAAATGCTTTTGCTGAGCGCATTTTCAAAGTCACCTAGGAACCTATCTGAAGAAAACTCCCAGCATTGTTTCATTTGATGACGGTTGCTGAGAGTCGCAGTTATGTTTACAAAGTTCCTGCATTTGCTTGCTATATTTTTGAAATATTGATGCTTGCTTTCATACCTCATACACAACAAAGGGCGAAGAGGACTGTACATCAATATCAGTCTAGGATAGTGAATCAAGTAGTGACACTTTGGTGTTAAAACATCTCCAAAGACTTCAGTAGTCTTATCAAGGAATTCTTCAATCAGCAATTTTAAATGAGCAAGCTCATCTTTTCTTGCTTTTGTAGCCATTATGATATCCACGATTTCTGAACATAGTAAGAACACATGCCAATATGGACTACCAGGTGGAATATGGCGAGCCATTAAAAAGGCAAGAGCCTGAATAAGCACCATT
This sequence comes from Epinephelus cyanopodus, assembly GCA_026686955.1. NCBI lineage: Eukaryota > Metazoa > Chordata > Actinopteri > Perciformes > Serranidae > Epinephelus > Epinephelus cyanopodus. The sequence continues at coordinate 41,521,097 of CM048924.1, read as the reverse complement.
TTTGACTGGCTGATCCAACTATGTTAGAATTTCGAAGAATTTTTTCAGTCAGTGGCATTGGTTTGTTTGGTCTGTCATTCTTCCCGATGTTTAAATTTTTCAGCTCATCATTGATTTCATGTATGGTTATAAGCTTTTCATTATGAGCTTTACAAATGACCAGCTTCATCACCAGAGGCATAACTCCCTCCAGCAAGTCATGCATTACATCTGGGGGAAGACATTTTGTCACATCAAAGTAAGGCAGTGCATCAAATGTACAATTACCATAGACACCGTACAAAGCAACACTCTCTTTGTCATTTTTCACACAGTCTATGTGGTATTTATATACTTCAGTTGTTCTAAGAACAAAACTGTCCTCACAAAACTTTTGTTGTATCTCTGAATGTGAGGCCATACAAAATCAACATATTCGGCCAGTATTGAAAGACACTGAAAACCGCCCAATCATATGAGCAGAGAGGTTGTCACATGAAATGGTTGCTAGAGCAGCATGAACTGTGTGCTCTACTTCATCAAGACAGACAGTGAAACCCTCTGTGGACAGCATCTTGAGGTCAGCTATCAAGGGTTGTAGTATAGTTTCAAGCCCACACTCTTTTAAATGTGAATGGCGAACCATTAAGGCTAAATGAATGTGACTTTGAATTTGAATGATATTTTGCACTTATGTTCCCTACTGTATAATAAAAAGCACAGATTTTGTACTTTTTTCTTTTAGCACCAAGTGGGTTCACAATTTGAAACTCTTCATAAAAAATGAAGTCTTAGAGCTTGAGGGTGATCTTGGAAAAATGAGTGCTCTTTAAAATACATCCTGTCACTGTAATCAGTCAGAATGTCATCATCATCTTGGTTTCAGTGATTCCCCAAACACTCTGTTCCCACACATCCTCCACCTGACAATATTTTCTTAATACCTGTGTGATTGGAACATAGGAATAATTACCAATTTTCATTCCTGAATTGTCTCTTACTGTGTAACTGATGGATTCTGTCATGTTCAATTTTGATTTGAAGTGTTCTTTTATCATGAATGGTGACCGAATTAAATCACATGCTTTCTGGAAAAAGACTGAAGTAGACAAAACCTGCTCAAGTTCTGGACAATCACTGATGTGGAAACCATTCTTATCCACATGATGTCGTAGTTTTCTTTGAAAAAACACAACAAAAAATTAAGATCATCAGCAATGTCTTGTTGGATTATTTTCTCAGTACACTTGAGAATGAAGCTAAACAAATGGTCTCTTAAATTCTCAAGCAAACTGTCCATACTAGGTGGTGCGGGCTGCTGAACTGTGTGTGTGTGTGTTCAACTTGTGTGTGTGCGTGTTCTTCGAAATGTTTTTCAGTTGCTTCAGAGCAACTACAAATAGTGTCTTTGTGTTTTCAATAAACATGCCGCCTAAAAGAATGATACTTGAAAAAAGCTGACTGGCAGTTACTTATCCCACAAGTTATGGTGAAATGAGGTTCATGGGCATGTACAAGCCCAACATGCTGAATCAGTTTCCTAAGTGTAATGTTATGCAGGCCAGGCATGTTCAGTAAAGGTGGTTGAGCACTCGAGTGACAGTTACTGGCAGGGGTTTGTCTCCCTGCACGACGATGTTTGCAACACGACTCTGGAGCAACATCAGTGTCTTTTTGAAGTATGGGGGATATGTCATGTTGAAGACGAATTATGTGCAGAAGGCTGCAATGTAGGCCTCATCCAGCGAACTGCAGGAACAAGCCTCAATTCCTTCAACTTTCACCACACTGTGACACTGTCTGGAGAGGGCAGTTTTCCAATCCTGGTCTTTCACTTGAATAGTTGGGTATGGAGTTACAGGATTATTCTACATAAGAGGAAAAAAATGTTAGTATACATAATGAGATGGATCTGGTAAGGCATGCACAGTGATCCAAAAGAACATTAACTTGTGGCCAGTGGCTATGCACAGCACCAGGTCTCTCCAAGGATGATGAGATCTTCAATTTTCTCAAGTGTTCTCAACAGTTAACACTTGGATCGTAAAGAGGAAGGGAAATTTTCCTCGTGCCCCTCACCACCGATGTCCAGGAGGAGCAACCGGGAGCAGGAGATTCGCTGTTTGGCGATTCCAGACAAGCCAGCCGGGAGGAGAGCTCCGTCTGTCACTGGAGAAGTTCCATGAAAAGAGACTCAATGGATTTCAACTCAATTTTTATATCTGTGACTGTTGATGTTGCAGCCATCATTCCGGAGGAGATAAACGGAGGTGCCGGAACAGTTAAGGTGATTTACTCTAGTTAATCCTTGAGTGACTGTAACTGTTCATATAACGTTAGTTCACAGTCAGTGCTAGCAGGGAGATGGGATGTACTGTAGTATGTGGCTCACCGTCAGGCTGGTGAGGTGATCCAGAGACTGAAAGCAAAGAAAACAGAAAAAACTTCGGCAGCAAAGTTGATTGTATGGCTCCGTTTACTTTGTGGTGGCTGTAGCAGTTTGAAAACAACCACCATATGTGGTGATTTATAAAAACATCTTAAAATCCAAGTCTGATGGTTAAATTCCTGAGTGTGTTTAAATGATGTGGTTATAAAGAACAATAATCTAAAGACTGTATCCTGAAAAATGAGACTAAAATTGAATAACACTTGTTTTTTGACAGAGCTTCTGATGGGTACACACGGGTATGCACAGACGCCGACCCATGTGCAGTTGCTACAAAATGGGCGGGGAGGGCAGCCAGACCTGGTCAGACCTGAAGCCTCTCAAAGGCAACTGTTTACTCCTCTTTTAATCTACTGTGTCAGTGTAGGTCATTAAACTCAAAGATACACTGAGGTATATAATGAGGCTCAGCAGACCTGCAGTGCTTCTTTGTGTGAGCTTATGTGCAAAGATGATGTGTGCTCTCCAGTCATACCATTTCCCCTTAAAAGACCTTTGATCTAATGTGACCCAGAGGTCATGTGGCGCCCTTTCATTCCCACTGGTGTGGTGACAACCAGGCTAATTACCCAGACTGTCTGTGAGATCCATGAAAGGAGTTATAGCTATAGGATGAAAAAACACCATGACGCTGGTGCTCATTTATTGGTGCACTAGTGCCAATGAACATGGTGTGACTACAAATTTATTATAAAGAAGAAGCCTATAATTAAAGAGGCACCAGATAGGATTCTTTTTTTTTTTAGCTTGGCGCCACCTAGCGTCAGCGGTGTTGCTCACACTGTTGCAATGACCAAATTGACCGGGATCAGAGATAATCAATAAAATGTAGGCTGTAAAGCCACCAGTATACCTCTATGTATATGTAGAATGAGAAGGTGTGTGGACACTCACATGGCTCTCAATTCTTGTTCCTCCGCCTCACTTGAACTCACTCTGAATAGATTGTAGAAACCTTAGATTCAGTAGACAGGAACTCAAGGATACACTGGAGACTCGGAGAATCAGGTGCAACTTGAATTTAATGTGTCACACAAGCAACCAACACATCCAATTCATGAGCCAGGCCCCGGGGTCAGACTGAAGATTTACAACTGAACACCTTCTTTTAAACCTGTGGAGGTTCTGCTGAAACTCCACCTTTCTTGCTAATTCCATCCCATTTCGGCCGTTTTCCTATTGGTAGAAAACATTTCTTTTTTTTGTTCAAATCTGCCCTTAGGGTGATGTAACCGTAGCAACCAATCTAGCCTCTGTTCAAGGCTAACCTCAAGGCCTTGGAAAGTACCTAGCTCTCCCTCGGTTAGCTTCGGCCAGGTGCGTCCTCTATTTTCACGATGGAAAATACCACATTTTCTACCAGTAGGTTCGGCCAGGTGTGCACTCTGTTTTTTTAAAAAACACGTGAGCCGAGCTCAGGGGATCTTGCTTCATCATGATCCCCTGAGCTCACATATAACACAGACCTCAGTGTGTGTGTCTATCTGTTACAATGTCTTATGTGTGTGTGCTTTAGACCATACAAAGTGTAGGTAATACTTCAACATCTTATGTGTGTGTGCTTTAAATCATACAAAGTGTGATGTGTTTAAATCAGGTGTGTGTATGTGTGTGTGGTTAGCATAATGTCTTATGTGTGTGTGCCTTATATGATGTGTTTTCTAGGTGTGTGTGTGTGGTTGGTTGCCATAATGTCTTATGTGTGTGCTTTATATGATGTGTTTTCTAGGTGTGTGTGTGTGGTTGGCATAATGTCTTATGTGTGTGTGCTTTATATGATGTGTTTTCTAGGTGTGTGTGTGTGTGTGTGTGTGTGTGTGTGTGTGTGTGTGTGTGTGTGTGGTTACAACAATGATTCACCTTTCTTGGTTACACAGGATACAAGATATCACACAACTTAATCTTTAGACATAATCACCCTATGCAGAATAAAATATCTATCCAATCATCAAATGATTTTGTTCGAACTTAATCAATTTATGCCGAACAAAGGTTTTTACTTGGGTTGTCATAAAACATTACATAGAATAAAGGTCTTTACTTGATTTATCATAAAACATTACACTACATATCCCCGCTCTCCTTTTCTCCCTTAGAGCCAATTTCACCGTGTGATGCATTTCTGGGCAGTCTAAACCCGCCTCCTCTAGAGTCATATTAGGACAAGCTGCAATTCCCCTAACTTTCCACCAGTGTTAAACCAGTGTGTGATTTGTCTTTGTCTTTGTATATATTCCCCACTTTGGGACCAGAAGGTCCCATACTATAATCTATATAAATCAGCAAGCTTAACAGAGGGAAAAAATATATATTCCCTCCTCTGGGACTGCAAAGTCCCACTCTACCCAAGAGATTAGCCAAACATCAAACACACTACATTCTACTGATTACAGCTTGGTATAGTCACAACAAGGGTAAGGCACTCAATTCAATTCAATTCAATTTTATTTATAAAGTCCAATATCACAAATCACAATTTGCCTCACAGGGCTTTACAGCATACGACATCCCTCTGTCCTTTGGACCCTCACAGCGGATAAGGAAAAACTCCCCCAAAGAAACCCTTTACCGGATGAAAAAAAACAGTAGAAACCTCAGGAAGAGCAACTGAGGAGGGATCCCACTTCCAGGACGGACAGATGTGCAATATGGGACAGAGAGAGAGAGAGAGAGAGACAGAGAGAGAGAGAGAGAGAGAGAGAGAGAGAGAGAGAGAGATGCAGGACAGACAGTAATGACAGTAGCTTACAACATTCATGAAAATAATAATATTATCGTTATAGTTCTGGCTACTGTGGTACAATATGTTGAAAGTATATATTAGTATCTGGCAGTATACATGTGTGATAATAATCATATGTGTATAATAACAGTAGAAGTATGACTAATGACTAATGATGGCAGCAGCAGCAGCAGGAGGCATCTGGCAGGACCATGGCAGCAGCACAACCACACACGTCACGCTATCCAGGCACTACTGCGATATGAGTTAACCTGAGAGACAGTGGAGCACAAAGGCTCCGGAGAAGAAGCCGAGTTAGTGACATCAAGAATGGCCGAGTTAGCAAGATGCAGTAATAGAATACGAGAGAGAGAGGGAGAGAGAGGGATATAAGATGTCCGGTGTATTATAGGGGGGTCCTCCAGCAGACTAGGCCTAAGTCAGCCTAACTAGGAGCTGGTACAAGCCAAGCCTGAGCCAGCGCTAACTATAAGCTTTATCAAAGAGGAAAGTCTTAAGTTTAGTCTTAAATGTGGAGACGGTGTCTGCCTCCCAGACAGTAACAGGAAGATGATTCCACAGGAGAGGAGCCTGATAGCTGAAGGCTCTGGCTCCCGATCTACTTTTGGAGACTTTAGGGATCACGAGTAACCCTGCGTTCTCAGAGTGCAGTGTTCTGGTGGGATAATAAGGCACTATGAGCTCTCTAAGATATGACAGAGCTTGACCATTTAAAGCTAACAAGTAGGATTAAGTTAACAGTAGGATTTTAAATTCAATTCTGGATTTTACAGGGAGCCAGTGCAGAGAAGCTAAAACAGTATTTTATTTATTATAAAGCTATACTTATCACTTATTTTATTTATTTATAAAACTAAGTTAAAATAACAAATATTTCTTTTTTATTCTGCCCTTAACAGCCAACCAGTTTGTATGGAGTTCACCCGCGCAACTGGTTCAATCAGTGAAACATATGGACTTTCGTTGGCACTGTTAGGTTTCCTGTCCCCAGACAATTTGTTGACACCATTAGGTTACCCTTGTGTAACCCAGGTTAAAAATCAGCATTACAAGATAGTTGTGTATTAAAAAGAAAAAAACAAAAACAAAGATGTTGGGTTGAAAACAGTAAATTCATAGTGAAAAAATCAATTCATTAAATACAGTGTTTTGGTTAATGATTAAAAACAGATATTTACTTGAAAGAAGGAATGGAATTATAATAAAATGATCTATACAGAGCTTTAATTTGAAAGAGGTGGGTTGGAGTCCCGGGCTGCGGTCGGAAAGTCCCTCCTATCGTCTATTCCTAAACACTATTCCTTGACCTCGATGGGAAACGTCACAAGGTCAAGGAAAGATGAGTGGAGAATTCATAGGATTTAGGAAACGAGAACCATGGAGCTGAGAAAATCTGACCGCACTTATGCTGGGCTACATCACGTTACTCTTTGTAGTCACGTAGGCATGTGAATGACAGCGTTTCATTGCAAAGAATGCATGTAATGGGCACACTTTCGCTGTTTCTCCGCCATCTCGTTCAAATGAGCCAGATTTAGGGGGCGGGTATTTATACGTCAGAGCCTCAAGCTGAAAAAGACTTCCTGTTAGGAACCTCTCACATTACCTTACTCATTGCACCTAACAGAATAAGAGACATGAGAAGGCCTTAAAGATGGCGGAGCTCGAACGACTTCCGGTTCAAGTAAGGAGTTAGGAGTTAGCAGTATAAAATAAGAGACTTGGGACGCACCCCATACATCAGTGCTGAAGCACCGATCTAACATTTTAAAGGTCCTTATGAGGAGTTAATTTGCACTTTTGTTTCACTTGTTGCATTGACTTGTAATGTGTTATGTGTGTGTTTAGCACTTTATCTGTGCATTTTAAGCAGATATAGCTATATTTTACCAACTGTGCACATTACATATTTTTGCTTCTTGATGATTGATGTTGTTTTATGGCTAATTACTATGTCAATAGTACAAAATGTTTGAAGAAATTATTTTAATAACATAATCTGATATTTTGAGTTACTTATCCTATTACTGAAAATTGTAATGTTATATTGCAACAGTGATTCGGTTAAAGCGATTATCTCTATTGATATAGAGTTTATGTGAAATTTAGCCTGATATATGTACTATAATTCATTTTTGAGATCTGAGAAAATTAAAATGAATGTTCTGACCCTACTTATCGTAGGTCAGGTTTTCTGATAGACCCATTGAGAGTTGGACCTACCTGGCTATTGCAGCCAGTCGAAGTTGATGGCGAGCCAGACGTCAGAGGATACGTAGAGATGCGACGTCGCAGAACCTGAATCCTTTTACACATACACACACACACACACACACACACACTCACACACACACACACACACACACACACACACACACACACACAGAGCAGTGTGGTGGGATTGATTTTCCACCTTTATGGTGTTGACTGGAAAAGTGACTGAAAAAGGGTGAACTGAACATTAGAAAAAAACAAGCAGCTGCAAAACTTTATTTTATTTTTATTTTCTATACTTACCCAGGTAAGAGTTGTAATATTCTGTTCAATTACTGTGTTTTGTAAATCCTTCCCATCCTGTAATAAATAGGGAAGCGCCATTGTTTCTTAAAACAATGGCACATTGTTTCTCTCCTGTGTTTGACTCGTTCCTGTGTCATCGTTTGACCAATCCTGGGCTCCACAGTCGATCTTAGAATTTCTGCTTCACTTACCATTGAATCTAGACACTACCCCATTTTCTCATTCCTTTCCTTCTAAAAGGGTTACGCTTGTCTGGTTTTGTTTCACTGAGACACTGTTAATAACTACCACATTTAACAAAACTTTAAAACAAATCACATAAACAAACACACAGATACCAGATTATGATGAAAACATTCAGGCACCAAAATGTCAAAAGAATTTTCTTAGTAATGACCTTTAACCCAATAGAGATCAGAACTGAAGTATTAAATTTTTGTTTTACCAAGCTTTGTTTTTCTTGTATAAGCCCATAAGTCTATTATGTCCTCAGTCTTTTTATCTACACACGTATCTACCTCTTACCCCATCCTTGTCCGGTCGTTAGTCTATTATGTCCTCAGTCTTTTTATTTACGCACGTATCTACCTTTTACGCTCCCTGTCTTCATCCAGTCGTTAGTCTATTATGTCCCCAGTCTTTTATCTACACATCTGGGGCCCGTTGCACAAAAGTAGGATTCAGACATCCAGGATAAATGACTGAGCTGGGTTCAACGAATCCAAAACAAGGTCGTCCAGGCTTAATTGGTTGCACAAACACCAAGCCAGGATGAGCAGACACGGATTCATCAAGCCAGGTGAAACCAATCCTGGATCAGTGCGCGCACACGGCTTCCTCAAATAGACCCCGCCATCGATCACAGATTCACCGATTCACCATGACAACAAGAGCGGCGTACTTCCCCCCGTCGGAGGCAGAAATCCTCGTGGAGGCTTACGAAGAGGTAAAGGATCAAATCAAAAGAAAAGCGACATCGCCACAGTTATAAAACAACGAGAGAAAGCGTGGCAAAGTATTGCAGACCGCCTGAATGCGTAAGTAGTGCACAAATACACACTAACTGCTCCGCTGAAACCATCACAATTACAAGCCAAATAGTTAATATACATCTCCGAAAACGTAGTTGTACTCTGATTATGAATCAGTTGAAATTGTAAGTGAAACTGACTGCAGATGTGAGTGAAATTGTGTAAATGTAACTCCATCAGACTGTATAACTCTTTGATAAATACATGAGCTCACTGACTTAATTGAATTTCCCTTTGGGATGAATAAAGTTCCTCTTATCTTATCTTATCTTATCTTATCTTATCTTATCTTGTGTTTGCTCCTCTGCTGTTTCACTGTGTGTGTGTGTGTATGTGTGTGTGTGTGTGTGTATGCTGATTGATCATAAGTATATATATGTATATATATATATATATATATATATATACACACATATATACATATATGTGTGTGTGTGTGTGTGTGTGTGTGTGTATATATGAAATCCTTTCACAGCATTAATGTTCAGGAGAACATGACTTTTTGATATTGTCAATTAATGAACACTGTGCATTGCTTGTGATGTGCATTGATTGGTTTAATAGTCTTCATTTTATAATTTCAGATGGTCTGCAATGCTGACTATCTGATCAGCAATGTTCTGGCAAAGTGGCCTGGCTCGGTCCATGACTCCCGAGTCTTTCGGCCCTCTGGAATCTATCAGCGCCTATCACAAGGTGAGCCACACAACCTCTATTAATAACCACTTTTTACATCATGGCTGTGTCAAGAATGTCACTCTGTTTATGAGGTTATGATGATGAGATTTTGTATTGACAGGTGAATTCTGTTGGTGTGTTGAATGGTGTGTTGCTGGGGGCCTTTTCTCCTCACACCATACACAGACCCTCAGGAAGCACAGCAGGCCTATAATCATGCCCATGCCGGGACAAGGGCCAGGATCGAAATGACCTTTGGCCTTCCGAAGGCACGCTTTCACTGTCTTCACCACTCAAGGGTCAGCCCTTTGAGGGCCTGTGCTGCTACTGCATCCATTCATTTGTCTGTTCATTTGTTGTGTATGGATTTGTCCTGCATTTATTTCAGTGTGCAGACATGCAGGGTGTACACATTCAGCGGTCTGTATATGATACTCCCCACATGTCTGCACACTGAATAAATACAGGACAAATCCATACACGACAAATGAACAGACAAATGAATGGATGCAATAGCCTCCCTGCAAGCTTTATACACACAGTATACAGCACAAACATCATAAGAGGCCAAATCAATTTAAACTGAATAAAAAACACAAATTCCTCTGCCAATGCAGGACAAATTAACTTAAATTTAAAGCATGCATGTTGACTAAAATAATTTAACACATACTGTTACTGTCGTTATCAGGGAAGATGGCAGGATTGTCCCAGTCCATGTGTGATGGCACTCTGGGGGCCCTCTCCTTCCTCAGGCAGGCCACATTGTGGTTGACCGCACAGGCCACAGTGATGTCACATGCCCTCAAAGGGCTGACCCTTAAGTGGTGAAGACAGTGAAAGCGTGCCTTTGGGAGGCCAAAGGTCATTTCGATCCTGGCCCTTGTCCTGGCATGGGCATGATTATAGGCCTACTGTGCTTCCTGAGGGTCTGTGTATGGTGTGAGGAGAAAAGGCTGGCAGGATACCCCCTGTCCCCCAGCAACACACCAGAGAATTCACCTGTCAATACAAAATCTCATCATCATAACCTCATAAACAGAGTGACATTCTTGACACAGCCATGATGTAAAAAGTGGTTATTAATAGAGGTTGTGTGGCTCACCTTGTGATAGGCGCTGATAGATTCCAGAGGTCTGAAAGACCGAGCCAGGCCATTTTGCCAGAACATTGCTGATCAGATAGTCGGCATTGCAGACCATCTGAAATTATAAAATTAAGACTATTAAACCAATCAATGCACATCACAAGCAATGCACAGTGTTCATTAATCGACAATATCAAAAAGTCATGTTCACCTGAACATTAATGCTGTGAAAGGATTTCACATATATATACACACACACACACACACACACACACACACACACACATATATACATACTTATGACCAGCACACACACACACACACACACACACACACACACACACACACACACACTTGCATACATACAATGAAACAGCAGAGGAGCAAACACAAGATAAGATAAGATAAGATAAAATAAGATAAGATAAGATAAGAGGAACTTTATTTATCCCAAAGGGAAATTCAATTAAGTCAGTGAGCTCATCTATTTATCAAAGAGTTATACAGTCTGATGGAGTTACATTTACACAATTTCACTCACATCTGCAGTCAGTTTCACTTACAATTTCAACTGATTCATAATCAGAGTACAACTACGTTTTCGGAGATGTTAATTAGCTATTTGGATTGTAATTGTGATGGTTTCAGCGGAGCAGTTAGTGTGTATTTGTGCACTACTTACGCATTCAGGCGGTCTGGAGTACTTTGCCACGCTTTCTCGCTATGTTTTATAACTGTGGCGGTGTTACCTTTCTTTTTGATTTGATCCTTTACCTCTTCATAAGCCTCCACGAGGATTTCTGCCTCCGACGGGGGGAAGTACGCCGCTCTTGTTGTCATGGTGAATCGGTGAATCTGTGATCGATGGCGGGGTCTATTTGAGGAAGCCGCGTGCGCGCACTGATCCAGGATTGGTTTCACCTGGCTTGATGAATCCGTGTCTGCTCATCCTGGCTTGGTGTTTGTGCAACCAGTTAAGCCTGGACACTCTTGTTTTGGATTCGTTGAACCCAGTTCAGTCATTTATCCTGGATGTCTGAATCCTACTTTTGTGCAACGGGCCCCTGGTCTGGAGCAGGCTAGCTCCACAGAATAAATCTCCATGGTAACTTATGTCATAACACATCACGCTTTCCACTATCCCGCTTTTGTGCAACCGGATCACGGATAAATTGAGCCAGCATAACCAAGATATCCCAGCTTAATCCCTTATCCTAGTTTTGTGCAATAGGCCCCTGTTTCTAACAACTTCTATCTTCTCCTATATTTACAATTTTTACACTTATCTTATCTCTTTATCTCTTATCTTATCTCTTTATCTCTTATCTCTTCTTTAGCGTTCCGATCACGCAGACCTGCCGTCTGACACAACACCCCTCCCTCTACAGGCTTAAAAGAGTGTAGGTGAGATAAGCGGTGATAACCACGGATGCTTTTGTGTAGATCTCTTTTTTTTTCTCTTTTTCTTCACGTGATTTATTTTCTCTTCACTGATTCTAACACCCACACATTCTCCTTCTTTTGCCTGCTTGGTTACTCTAGCTCACTCAAGTATAGGCAGTTCCGAGGACCAGCTGGACCAAAACTGGAAAACCTAGTTTTTGCAACTCCTCCTTAGGGTTTCGTCCCATCAGTGTGAAACTTGGCAGGTACAGTCTTCAGCTGGACCTGATCTAAAGTTATTAAAAGAATTTTGTTTGGTCAAAATATGTGCAAATTATTAATGAATAACTTTTTCATGCTAGCTATTAAAAAGCGAACTGTTGTATATCTCGGTCAAAATAAATGCAAACAACACCAAATCTGAGATCTTTGGTTGGCATGTGACTGTGAGGTTAGGATCAAAATTTTAGTAATGTTGGCCACTATGGGGCGCTGTAAATATGGGAAATTTATATCTCTTAAATCGCAACACCGATTCTTATGAGATTTGGTGGGTATGATGCTGGGTCACTGCTGAGGCCATATCTTGAAGTTAGTCATGACTGGTCAAAGTGGGCTTGTCTTATTACAAGATAAATATTTTTTGTTTTTTTTATACTGAGGGCTGTCAAATTCACAGGGTATATATAGAATAGCACACAGACCACCCATACCAAAAATTATGTGTCTACTTCACTAAGTGGCGCTATAACGGAGGCAAACGCATTTTGGCCTGTAACTTCCACATTTTAAATCACATCTTCATAAACTTTATATTCACTGAATACCGTCGCATCTTCTGACATAGTCCACACCCACTCCCACTGCATATTTGTCTATGTAAGTCACAACACATGAAAAACCTACTTTTTCGAACTCCTCCTAGCGTTTAAGCTCAATCTGTACGAAACTTTGCACATACAATCTCCAGATGAGCCTGATCAAAAGTTATCAAAAGAATTTTGCTACTCCAAAAAATACGGTAGTTATAAATAAACATTTTTTTTCCTGCTAGCTAAAGAACACATACTGTCGCATATTTTTCTCAAAGTATAAGCTATCAACGTCAAATTCAAATCACTTCTTTCAGAGGTCAACCAGAGGCTCTGTGCCAAATTTGGTGTAAATCAGCCAATAGGGGGCGCTATAAACAGAAAAATATCAAGTGACATAAAAGTTGATCGGATTCGCACAAAATTTGGTGAGCATGATGTGGAGTCACTCCTGAGGCCAACCGTAAAGCTTACTGTGCATTCACACCAAAAGCGTCATGAGCGCAAGCGGTCGCTCAGGTCGCTGGCATCGCGCTGCCTGGCAGCTCTGGCAGGGCTTGTAGAAGGCTGCCAAGAGGCGGGGTTTTCAAGCTGCGCTGCAGAAGATCTCTTTCTTTCTTTCTTTCACTGTCCCACCTTGAGAATATTCACGGTCTGCAATTGGCTGCTGCTCGCTGCTGCTTCGGCGGCGGCGCTGCTCATTTACATAAAGTTGAGCTCCTCTCAACTTCTTCTTGACGCTCCAATCGCTGGCATCACGCTGCTCGCGGTCGCTCGCCGCTGCCGACGCTCCAGACGCCCTTTGTAGCAAGCGTACATTGAAAATGAATGGCTGCCGGCCGCTTATGACGCTCATGACGCTTTTGGTGTGAATGCACAGTTAGTGATGTTTGGTCGGGCCGACTTCCAAGGGCTCCGCGACACCCATTCATAACTGCTTGCAGTTCTAGTTATTATGATTATTATTAGGGCCCGAGCACCGAGCCGTGCGAGGACCCTATTGAAATGCAAGGATTTTTTATTATTAGGGCCCGAGCACCTAATAATAATATTATTATTATTATTATTATTATTCCTCCAAATGAATTGCCTTTTTGGGAGCCTTAACACACCCGAAAACTCATGAAACTTTGCACACATCTCAGAACTGGTGAAAAATTTGATATTTTAAGTGTCTCGTGTTTGGGTTCCAAAATGGCTCAGTAGCCCCCTACAAATGTTTGAGGAAACAGCCCCTGAAGCAAGTGTAACCTACATGTATGAAACTTGGCAGGCTTATGTAACCCTCTGAGACGTACAAAAAAGCCCCTGGAGGCATGCTCTAAACCCAACAGGAAGTCAACCATTTTGAATTTAGTGTGCAATTTTGATGCATTTTTGGCCATTTCCAGGGGTCATAAATGAGCGAACTAGTCCTAGAGATTTCATCCGATCGACTTCAAACCTTAGTCTGTCCCATCCCAAGACCTTGAAGATGAAAAGTTATCAAAGCTTGAGTTTTCGTCAATGCGTGTGACCGTGGGATGGCGTCAAAGTTAGGGGTCTTGCCACTAAACAGGATGTAGTTTATAACTCCAGCATACATGGTCCAATCTTGCCCAAACTTTACAGGATTGATGCCAGTCCCATCCTGAACACATCAACATGTCAATAATTAGAGATAAATATAGCACCCCCTACTGGCAATGGGAAATGTCATGTTTTCGACTTTAATGTACATCTCCTACAGACTTGACCAGATCCACCTCAAACTTGGTCAAAAAAGTCATAAGATGTTGATGAAGCTTTATTGTGGAAATGGTGAGTTTTCGTCAGAGGGCGTGGCCATGGCCTGGCGGCCGCTGTGATGATAAACGTTGCTGTAACCTGACACCACGTGGGAATATCTTGCCAAAACTTCACACATATGATGACAGTCCAGCCCCGAACACATCTACAGAGGAATTTTGGATCAACTCAACTCAACTCAACTCAACTCAACTTTATTTATATAGCCCTTTAAAACAGCCACGGCTGAAACAAAGTGCTGTACATAAATAAACAAAACAACACAGGGACATAAAACAATTAACAGGAAATACATACTAAAATAATTGTTTATTGTTTTTAAAATAACTTAAAAACAATAAAACAAACCATAAAACACTAAAACAGAAGCAGAGTCTCATGCGGAGTTGAAAGCCAAGGAATAAAAATGGGTTTTTAGACCAGTCTTAAAAATGGACAGTGAGGAGGCTTGTCTAATGTGGAGGGTGAGCTCATTCCACAATTTAGGAGCGGCAACGGAAAAAGCTCTGTCCCCTCTGAGCTTCCGTTTGGACCTTGGTACCTCCAGGAGCAGCAGATCAGCTGACCTGAGGCACCGAGCAGGAGCATCGGGGTGAAGAAGCTCGGAGGGGTAGGGCGGGGCCAGACCATTTAAAGATTTAAAAACGAATAAAAGAATCTTAAAATGGACTCTAAAATGCACAGGCAACCAGTGGAGAGAGGCAAGGCCCTCTTACGTACTCCAGTTAACAGGCGCGCAGCTGCGTTTTGCACCAACTGGAGACATGCGAAGGGAGGACTCGCTAACTCCAAAATAAAGTGCATTACAGTAATCCAGCCAAGATGTAATGAAGGCATGGATTACTGTTTCAAAGTGCTGCTGTGCAAGGAAAGGTTTCACCTTAGCCAGCTGTCTAATTTGAAAAAAGCTGGACTTCACTACAGAGCTAATTTGCTGATCCAATTTAAAATCAGTGTCCATCTTAAAACCCAAGTTTAAGACTGTTGGCTTTAGAAAATCTGCGAAAGGGCCCAAGTGAAAAGTGAACAGAGGGATGTTCACAAAGGCCACTGGGACCAAACACCATTACTTCTGTTTTTTTCTCATTAAAATTTAAAAAGTTCAATGCCATCCAGTCTTTGATGTCGTCAAGACAAGCCAGAAGTGGTGTGAGAGAAGGTATTTTTCTTTTTTAGCGGCACATATAACTGACTATCATCAGCATAAAAGTGGAAAGAGATACCATGCTTTCTCAGGATGGATCCTAGGGGCAGTAAGTACAAAGAAAAAAGCAGGGGCCCTAAAATCGACCCCTGTGGAACCCCATACGGCAGTGGAGCAGAGCTGGATTTGAGTTTCCAAGGCTTACACTCATGCTTCTGTCGGCCTGATAAGATATGAACCACTCCAGTGCAGTACCACAGATGCCCACTAGGTGGCATAACTGAGCCACTAGTGTATTGTGGTCCACAGTGTCAAAAGCCGCTGTTAGGTCCAACAAAAACAAGGATTACATGGTCACCAGAGTCATTTGCCAGAAGGATGTCATTAAAAACTCTTAGTAAAGCCGACTTAGCGCTATGCATAGTTTTAAAGCCTGATTGAAAGATCTCCAGGACATTATGCTCATCTAAAAACGATTTTAGCTGAGCATGAACAACTTTTTCTAAGATTTGGAGATAAAAGGCAGCTTAGAAATGGACCTAAAATTGGCCAGCACGCTGCCATCAAGGCCAGGTTTCTTGGTCGGGGCTGGACCACTGCATGTTTTCAAACTCGGGGAACAACACCAGAGGACAGACTGCTGTTAATGATGGCCAGAACCGACTGCCCTATACTAGGGAAAACTACTTTTAAGAAACCAGGAGGGACAACGTCACAGGGAGAACCTGATGGCTTAATATGGCCAATCAGATCCTCTAAAGATGACAGAGACACAGTTCAAACTTATCAAGAGCTGCAGAACAAGGAACAGGGACAGAGGGGTCAGATGCAAGGGCTGTGATGAGTAGCAACCTTATCAATAAAAAAATTCAGGAAGCTATTGCACATTTCAGGAGATGCCGCCAAGCTGACAGGCTGTGGGGCATTAAGAACAGTGTCAATGGTTTTTAAATAACACACGCGGGTTATGACGATTTAACTCAATAAGGTTGACAGGTATTTCCTCTTGGTCTCTTTAACAGTGTTCTGGTAGCAGCGCCAACAGTCCTTTAGGATTTAGAGGGAAACCTGCAGCTTGTTCCTTCTTCCACTTCCGCTCAGCTTTGCGGCACTCCCGTCTAGCTGCACAAGTATCCTCATTAAACCATGGCTCAGTTTTAGCCTCGGGCAGCACAGTTTTTATTGGAGCCACAAAGTCCAGTATGGTTCGGCAGGAGGATTTAAACCAGGAGCAAAGCTCCTCTGTGTTAGCAGAGGCAGGGTGGACACCGAGCGGATTAAAAGCCACGGAGAACCGACCATACCATACCATACCATACCACATTTATTTATATAGCACATTTAAAACAGAGTTGAGACCAAAGTGCTGTACAGGTCAGGAAAAAACAAACACACAGATCAACAAAAGAAAAAACAACATATGGTGTCACATGCCGAAAGGACAGTCACTCCTGCTCAGATTCAAAAGCCAAGGAATAAAAATGTGCCTTTAAACGTGATTTAAAAATCTGCAGAGTGGGGCTCGCCTGACATGCAGGGGCAGCTTGTTCCACAGCTTTGGGGCCACTACTGTGAAGGCCCGTCTCCCCTGAGCTTCATCCTGACTTAGGGACAGCCAGGAGAAGCTGATCGGAGGACCTGAGGGACCTCGCGGGAACATAGGGTTCCAGCAGGTCAGAGAGATAGGTGGGTGCAAGTCCATTTAGGCACTTAAAAGCAAACAATAAAATTTTAAAATCAATCCTAAGATGCACAGGAAGCCAGTGAAGGGACGCTAGAACAGGGGTGATGTGCTCATGCTTCCGTGTACCTGTTAAGAGACGAGCAGCAGCGTTCTGTACCAACTGTAGGCGGGAGATTAAGGCCTGACTAACACCAGTATACAAAGCATTGCAGTAGTCAAGGTGAGATGTCATAAAAGCATGAATCACAGTTTCAAAGACAGAACGTGTTAAAAAAGGTTTGACCTTAGCCAGCTTTCTGAGCTGGACAAAACTCTTCCCCACCACAGCATTTATTTGTTTGTCCATCTTTAGGTTAGAGTCAATATTCACCCCAAGATTAGTGATAGTTGGCTTCATAAAAAGTTCAAGGGGACCCAGATCTGCAGGGAGGAAAACGTGTGAGTCACTGGGAGTGAACACCATAACCTCTGTTTTACTGTTATTAAAATTTAAAAAGTTTAAAGCCAGCCATGCTTTGAGGCATGCAAACAAGGGTTGTAATGAGCCAGGATTGTTACGCTGTACAGGCAGGTAGATTTGACTATCATCAGCATAACAATGAAAGCAGAACGCCATGTTTTCTAAAAATGGAACCAAGGGAAGCAGATACAACATAAATAAGATTGGTCCAAGGATTGAGCCTGAGGCACTCCGCAGTGGAGATGGGCTGTGGAGGACACAGCATCCCCCAGCTGACACAAAAACTTCTGTCTGACATGTATGACCTAAAAAAAACTCTAGGGCTGAACCTTAATGCCGACCCAGTGCTCCAGGCGGGACAGCAAAATTTTGTGATCTACTGCGTCGAAAGCTGCAGTGAGATCCAATAAAACGAGGATGAGAGAGTTGCCGGAGTCCGTGGCCAGAAAGATATCATTAAAAACTCTTGGAGTGCAGTCTCAGTACTGTGCAGTGCTTTGTAACCAGACTGAAACACTTCTAAAATGCCATAGGTGTCCAGAAAAACCATCAGTTGGCAAGAACAATTTTTTCCAAAACCTTGGAAAGAAACGGGAGCTTAGAAATAGGTCTGAAGTTTGATAAGACAGAGGCGTCAAGGTTGGGCTTCTTGATGAGTGGTTGTACCACAGCATGTTTAAAACTAGGTGGTACATCTCCTGCAAGGCTTATTCATGATATTTTGGACAGCTGATCCGATAAACCTGCTGGTCTCCTTAACAAGGCGTGGGGGAAGGATGTCTAATGGGGAGCCAGAGGGTTTCATGTGAGAGATGATTTCTTCCAATTTGGTCAGGGTCACAGGCTCAAAACAGCTAAGAGTGGCAGGGCAGGTGACCTTAATGGAGGGGTCATGTGTCGAGATCGGAATACTGGTTCTGATGTTGTCCACTTTTTCAATAAAAATTTTTAAAAAGAGCTCGCATGTTTTAGAGGAATCATCAAGGCAGACAGGCTGGGGGACATCCAGGATCTCATTTATAGTTTTAAAGAGAACCTGGGGCTTGTGGCGGTTGGTTAGAATGATATCTGAAAAATGTTTCGTCTTTTCAGCTTTAACAATTTGTTGATAACTGCGCCAGCTGTCTCTCAAAATGTCATAAGAGACCTGGAGTCTGTCCTTTTTCCACTGGCGCTCCGCCCTCCTGCATTCTCTTCTGGCTTTGCGTGTACTGTCGTTTAACCAGGGTTCAGTGACTAGTTTGAGACGTCTGGTTTTTAAAGGGGTGACAGTGTCAAGGATTTTTAGGCAGATAGAGTCAAAGCAGGAGGTTAGCTCATCTGTATTAGCATACATAGGGTTAGCAGAATTAACAAGGCCAGCAGTAGCACTGGTATATGCAGAAGCAAAGCGAACGGCAGTGGAAGGATTAAGCATACGGCATCTGCGCGCCGGTGCGCGTTGTTTGTCAATATAACATGGCAGAGATATATCAAACAAAACAAGCATGTGGTCAGAGAAAAAAGTCGCACAAATTTCAACATTGGTCACAGGTAAGCCATGTGATAGGACAAGATCAAGTGTGTGCCCGAGCTCTTGTGTGGGACCACACACAGACTGCACAAGATCAAAGGCAGCAATGACATTTAGAAAGTCTCTAGCAAGCGGCCTGGAGGGACAACATACATGCACATTCATGTCACCAAGGATTAGAACATGATCATACTTAGGCATAATTTCAGCCAGGAAATCGGAGAAATCAGAAATGAAATGTTTGTTGTATTTTGGGGGTCTGTATATCACTGCACACAGAACAGGGTGAGAGCGACCCAGCTCGAACATAATCAGCTCAAAGCTGGAGAAAGTGACAGGAGACAGCTGCTTACAGTCAAAACTTTGCTTGAAAACTGCTGCGATTCCCCCTCCTTGGCCGGTTCCCCGTGGAGTACTGAAATACGCACAGCCAGGCGGCAACAGTTCGGAGAAGGAGCTTGAATCACCCGCGCTCTGCCAGGTCTCTGTGATACACAAAAGGTCCAGATCACGTGTGATAAAAAAGTCATTTAGAATAAACGTTTTATTCGCTAGCAATCTAGCGTTCACCAAGGCGATCCTGGTAGATGGTGGAGCAGGAAGCTGGTTGTCTGTCCGGGGAGCTCGGGCCAGAGATCGAAGGCTGTGGGGATTCACTCCTCCACTGCGCCAGCGGGGAGGACAGGTGCGGGTAGGGAAATCCCTGACGATGACAGGCACCAGCCAGGTGCCCACGGGCTCCAGGGAGCGACGGGAGGCGGAGTAGTGACGGGCCGATCCATATCCGACCAAAGCAGACGTTGACGAAGACAGTAGAGAGGCTTTCAGCTTCACGAGTCGCCCGCTGCGTTTACCCAGAGCTCTGAGGTGTCTCCGCCGGGGAGGAGGAGCTGCTACATGGAAGAGGTGAGCAGGTATTCCCGCAAGAGGCGGTGGAGGAAACGTTTTCTGTCCCGGATCAAACTTGATCAGATATTCACTAGCAATGCGAATATTCAGGAGTTCTTGGCGATCATACGCAAGCAGAGAGTTGACTCTCACAGTGACAAGTGACAAAACCAGTGTAAAAACAAACAAAGCCGACAGCGGCAGACGGACAGCCACACACACTGGCACCATCATGCCCCATACCGGCAGTAAAAGAGTTAAAAGTCCGACGGCTCTGAACAGAGGCGCCGAATTTAACATCTACACAGGAGAAAGCAACTTCAAACAAAACAGGCATATGGTCAGAAATTGCATCGTCACATATCTCCAAGTTAGACACAGATAAACCATAAGACAGGACGAGGTTTAATGTGTGTCCATGTTCATGTGTGGGACCAGGCACACACTGCACCAGATTAAAAGAATCAATGAGGCTTAAAAAGTCCTTCACCAACGGCTTATCAGGACAACACACATGAATATTAAAATCCCCAAGAAAAATGGCACAGTCATACTTTGGCATGATTTCAGCCAGAAGACCAGAAAAGTCATTAACAAAGTCCTTATTATAGTTGGGGGGTCGGTATATGACAGCGCACAGCACCGGGTCTGAACGACCCACCTCAAATAAAGTCAGTTCAAAGCTGGAAATTGAGGATGAGATGGTGCACTGCTTACATTTAAAGACGTTTTTATAAACGGCCGCCGTCCCTCCTCCACAACCCGATGTCCGCGGGGAGTTAAAATAAGAACAGGCGGCAGGTAAAAGCTCGACCAGAGCGCTGGACTCACCGGCACCGATCCAAGTCTCTGTCACACACAGGAAATCCAAGGCATGGGAGCTGAAAAAATCCCTCAGCAAGAACGTTTTGTTTGCCAGGGATCTGGCGTTCACTAAGCCAATCCTTGAGGGAGCTGGGGCTCGTGGTCCGGTGGGTCGGGGAGCCCAGGGCAACGTCCTCAGGAGCCGATGGTCCACCCAGCGCTGAGAGAGCCGAGGAGGGCAGAGGCGGCGGGGCTGGAGTCCCTCAAATGAGCCGGTGACAGGTACCAGGCAGACGTCAATGGGCTCAAGGAAGCATCAGGGCACAGTGAGAGGAGATAACAATCCATGTCCTGTCCGGGAAATGGACGACGAGCTTGTCAGCCAGAGCTTCAGCTTCACCAGCCGACCACCGCGACTGCCGCAGCGACGGGGATGCCTCCGCAGAGAAGGTAGGGCCGAGGCCCGGTACAGGTGAGGCGGAATCCCCGCCAGGAGCGGGGGCAAAGCACTCTGTCCACCGTGATTAAACGCACTCAATTTTCCGATATTTTGTTGGAGAAACAAAAGAGACTGGCGATCATACACCAGCAGAGACTCGATTTGTTTAGTGCCAGTGGTTAAAAACAATAACACTAAGCATTGCAGGAGCAGCAGACGGCCAGCCACACACACTGGCGCCATCTTGCCAAAACTCATGAGGATCACCGCCATAGCACCACCTACTGGCAACAGAAAGCTACTTTATACATTCTTTGATGTCCCGCTTCTAGCAGGTTAATGGGACCACCTCAAACTTGCTGGTCTAAGTCCTTAGACCTTGATGATACTTAAAAATTAAGCTTTTGAGTTTTCATCAAACGCTGTCACCGTGGCGCCGCCTTGTTCGCCATCAAACACGATGTTGTTTTGAAGGGACAAGGGATGCTTGATAACTCACCAAATGTGGCATACACATCACAGGTCACAAGTCCTGTTGTCTGATGTGATTTTTGTGCTTTGATGCACCAAGATGGCTCAACAGTGCCCCCCACAATGTTTCAATTAAGCAGCCCCCAAACGCTGGTTTGACCTGGATGTATGAAACTTGGTAGGCTCCTGTAACACTCTATCATATTACGTATAAAAAAGCCTCCTGGAGCCATGCTCCAAACCCAACAGGAAGTACACCATTTTGAATTTACTTGTGCCACTTTTGTGCATTTTTGCCCATTTCCAGGGCTTGTAAATTAATGAACTTGTCCTACAGATTTAATCAGATTGGGCAAATCCTGTGAAAACTTTTGGTCACAACATAGTCACGCTTACATACACCAAATTTGGAGCCAATGTTGAATGGCGCGCCCACTGCTGAGCTTTGAGTCTTGAGGTCTCGCCATGAAAAACGAAGTTGCTGTAGCTCTGGCATAAATGGTCCAATCTCCACCAAACTTCACATGGTTTTATATTAGTCCCGCCCTGAACACATTTTCATTACCATATTGCCTGATAATCATAGCGCCACTTAGTGTCGAAAGGAAATACTTCTTATCAGACACTTATCTTTGGATTAACCTGAAATTTCAATGCTGTGGTGTATATTTGATGTTCACAAATATGACATATCATTAGTGTCTACGTGTGCTGAGTTTAATTTTGATGTCTCGCCATGAAAAACGAAAATGCTATAAATTTGGAGTAAATGGTCCGATGTCCACCAAACTTGACATGATTCATATTTGTCCCACCCTGAACACATTAATATGACAATATTCCGTTATAGTCATAGCGCCACCTAGTGGTGAAAGGAAGTAATTCTTACCAGACACTTATCTTTGGATTCACCTGAAATTTCAGTGCTGTGGTCTAATGGTGTGGTATATATTTGATGTATAAAAACATGTTGTATAATAAGTGCGCTCTCCAACTCCCTCTAGTGGAAAGAGGAAGTGATACAAAATGTGAAATATGTCATTCCAGCACTGTATCAAGGGCCAAGTCACTCCTGTATGCGATGTCTAACTTTGACAGAAATGAACTGACGCATCAGAAGGCGTCATGCCAGCCCCCTTGAGTTGCGTGAAGGTGCGAGGGCCCGTTCATCGCTGCTTGCAGCTTTAATTGTTATTATTATTATTATTATTCCTCCAAATGAATTGCCTTTTTGGGAGCCTTAACATACCTGAAAACTCATGAAACTTTGCACACATCTCAGAACTGGTGAAAAACCAGCTCTATTCATTTACCAATTTTAAAATGGGAAAAGGATCTGGGTGTTTCACCGGACCCTGACTTCTGGACTCAGATATGCAAAAATACATTTAAGATGACAAGACACACTAATATACAACTTATCCAATTTAAAGTACTCCACAGAACACACATCACCCAACAAAAGATGAATAGAATGGGCTTTAGTCAATCTGACACATGCACTCAGTGTACTCAGAACACTGCAGACACCTACTTTCATGCACTCTGGTTATGTTCACCCGTCCAGCACTTCTGGTCAACAGTCACTCAAAAACTCTCCTCCATTTTGGACTGCAGGATCCCACTATCTCCCAACCTGTGCTTAATTGGTGACCTGATGACAATTGACCTCCCAAACAGCCACTGCAACTCTCTTCTTGTAGCTCTCGCCATCGCCAAGAAAACAATCCTATATTTGTTTGTATGTTTATTTGTTTGTTTGTTTTCCTCCTTCTCCTCCGCATGCACTGTCCCCTCCCCCTTGCTTGTTCCTTACTTTCCCCTTGACACACCTGGGTTCACGGCCCTCTCTGGCTCATATTAGGAAGTTTTTCCAATAAAGGCTGATAGGCTAGTCTCCAGGGAGGGTGGGTGACGGTCACAACCACGCATTATGGGTATAAAATACTTGACTGCAAGATCAACAGTGCATCAATCTTCACAAGAAGCTTGCACCCTTTTGTTGCGCTAAGCTATGAAGACCAATGCAGACAAGTAGGAAAAAAAAAAAAAAAAAAAAAGAACTGGTGAAAAATTTGATATTTCAAGGGCTGCATGCTCGGGTTCCAAAAAATGGCTCAGTAGCGCCCTATACAAAAGTTTGAGGAAACAGCCCCTGAAGCCAGTTTAACCTACTTGTATGAAACTTGGCAGGCTTATGTAACACACCAGGACCTCCAAAAAAACCTCTCGGAGGCATGCTCTAAACCCAACAGGAAGTCAGCCATTTTGAATTTACTGTGCAATTTTGATGCATCTTTGGCCATTTCCAGGGGTCATAAATGAACGAACTCGTCCTAGAGATTTCATCTGATCGACTTCAAACCTTGGTCTGTCCCATCCCAAGACCTTGAAGATGAAAAGTTATCAAAAGCTTGAGTTTTCGCCAATGCGTGTGACTGTGGGATGGCGTCAAAGTTAGTGGTCTTGCCACTAAACAGGATGTAGTTTATAACTCCAGCATACATGGTCCAATCTTGCCCAAACTTCATAAGATTGATGCCAGTCCCGCCCTGACCACATCTACATGTCAATAATTAGAGATAAATATAGCACCCCCTACCGGCAACAGGAAATGACATGTTTTAGACTTTAATGTACATCTCCTACAGAATTGACCAGATCCATCTCAAACTTGGTGAAAAAAAGTCATAGGATGTTGATGACACTTTATTTTGGAAACTGTGACTTTTCATTGAAGGGCGTGGCCACGGCATGGCGGTGAACTCTGATGTTTCGCTGTGATGATAACCGTTGCTGTAAGTTGACTCCACGTGGGAATATCT
This sequence comes from Epinephelus cyanopodus, assembly GCA_026686955.1. NCBI lineage: Eukaryota > Metazoa > Chordata > Actinopteri > Perciformes > Serranidae > Epinephelus > Epinephelus cyanopodus. The sequence continues at coordinate 41,496,399 of CM048924.1, read as the reverse complement.
TGCCAAAACTTCACTATATGATGACAGTCCAGCCCTGAACACATCTACAGAGGAATTTTGAATAACCGCCATAGCGCCACCTACTGGCAACAGAAAGTTACTTTATACATTCTTTGATGTCCCTCTTCTAGCAAGTTATTCAGACCCACCTCAAACTTGCTGATATCAGTCCTTAGACCTTGATGATACTTAAAAATGAAGCTTTTTAGTTTTCATCAAATGCTGTCACCGTGGCTCTGCCTTGTTCTCCATTAATGTTTAATTAAAACACAATGTTGTTTTGAAGGGACAAGGGATGCTTGAAAACTCACCAAACGTGGCATACACCTCACAGGTTGCAAGTCCTCTTCTCTGATGTGATTTTAGTGCTTTGATACACCAAGATGGCTCAACAGTGTCCCCTAGAATATTTCAATTAAGCAGCCCCCAAAGCTGGTTTGACCTGCATGTATGAAACTTGGTAGGCACCTGTAACACTCTATCATGTCCAAGAAAGCCTCTTGGAGCCATGCTCCAAACCCAACAGGAAGTACACCATTTTGAATTTATTTGTGCCACTTTTGTGCATTTTTGCCCATTTCCAGGGCTTGTAAATTAATGAACTTGTCCTACAGATTTAATCAGATTGGCTCCAAACTTGGTGTATGTAAGCGTGACTATGTTGTGACCAAAAGTTACCACAGGATTTTTCCAATGTTGAATGGTGCGCCCGCTGCCGAGTATTGAATCTTGAGGTCTTGCCATGAAAAACGAAATTGCTGTAGCTTTGGCATAAATGGTCATGTCTCCACCAAACTTCACATGATTCATATTCGTCCTGCCCTGAACACATTAACATAACTATATTGCCTAATACTCATAGACCCACCTAGTGGCGACAGGAAGTAGGTCTCATCAAACACTTATCTTTCGATTTATCTGAAAGTTACATGCTGTGGTGTATATTTGATGTACAAAAACATGATGTTTAATTAGTGCACTCTCTCACTCCTTCTAGTGGAAAGACGAAGTGATACAAAATGTGAAATATGTCATTCCAGCACTGTATCAAAGATAGGCAGAGTTACTCCTGCATGCGATATCTAACTTTGACAGAAATGAACTGACGTGTCAGAAGGCGTCCTTGCCCAAACTTCACAGGATTGATGACAGTCCCGCCCTGAACACATCTGCATGTCAACAAGTAGTGACAAATATAGCGCACCCTACTGGTAACAGGAAATGTCATGTTTTAGACTTTAATGTACATTTCCTACAGAACTGACCAGATTCACCTCAATGAAGATGAGTAGCACAGCAAAAATTCATGAGAAAGATGAAGAATAAGAACTAGAAAAGTTTTTTAGATCAGAAAATGCATATGAATGCTAACAGCTGAAATTGCAAAGCATTGCAAAAAAAAACCAAAAAAAAACAGGGCTTTTATGGCATTTATGCATTGCACTGCATTTGTGCAGTGCAATGCATAAATGCATAAATGCAACAACCTGAAACAACCTGGTAACAAAATTCTAAAAATGGCAGAGCTGGAAGCTGAATTGCATTACTGAAAAAAACTAAGGACTGAAGCTAAACTGTAATACTGTCAATGGTGGAAGTAGAAATTAACAAAAAAGTCTTAAAGATGAAATGCTTTGTACTTTGAAAAGCATGAAATATAGAAATAAAAGTGAAATATAGAGCATAATATTTTGACATTTAAATGCGTTCTTTAGCTGAAAGTTTGCAGATGTAATAGTAGTGGTAGTCACTCAAAATATGTTCAGAAGAGGTATAACTACTTTGTGACCTGTTTAATATTAAATGAGGTTTGTCGGTAAAACTTTAAAAAAAAATCATATGGAGTAGATAGAAGATGTTTTCAATTCACTGCTATTTTTTTTTCTTTTTTTAATCCAGCCTTGTCCAGGGCCTTCAAAGAACTCATCTTACCATCTGGGGGCTTTAATTTGAAAATCCATCCAAGACCAGAGCAAGAATAAGCTCCCATTACCCTAAAGTAACAATAAGTGTAAAGACATTGCTAGAAAAACTGAAAGCTAAACTGTAAAACTGTCAAAGCTGGAAGTTGAGATAAATTGTCTGAAAGAGCTGAAAATGCCTTGTATTAAAGAGACAGTGCACCCAAAAATGAAAATTCAGCCATTATCTACTCACCCTCATGCTGAGGAAGGCTCCGGTGAGTCCTCACATCCTTTGCAGAGATCGGCATGGGAAGCGGCTAGTACATCTGATGGCTGACAGAGCCCCAGACTAACGTCCAAGAACACAAAATTGAAACCATATCTCCAACATGCTCATCTGTAGTGATCCAAGTGTCCTGCAGCCATAAAAAGTTGTTTCGAAAAATGCCATTTAAACTCTGTTTTTAGCCTCACTGTAGCCTGTAGCTCTGACTGCTTCTCTGTGCTCCGCGCTCACGTGTGCGTGCTCAGGGTGATCGGTGCTGCACGGTCTCTGAAGAGCAGCACTCTCGTCAGTACTGATGTCCAGATTCTCAAGTGCAGGTGTGGCAACAGGGGGGTGTGTGTTAGGGTGAATAATGGAAAGAATTTAGTAATTATTTTTAAGAAATTTTGATCAGGCCAACCACACCCAAACAACTAATAGAGGAATTAGTATTGTCAAATTGACTACCAGTTACCGACAACGCCACCCCAGGAATTTCACCTGGAAAATTATGCTAACCCTTTTTACAGTAGTAAAGCACACAAGTTCGTTTACTAATGAAGGCTTGAGACTGGGTCCAGTATAAAAATTAAGTTAATTTTATTTAACAATATATTATTTTATTTCACACAGATTTTCAATAAACCCATTTATACCCACACACAAACTCACGCACTCACTCTAAGCAAACCCCCAAAACACACAAAAAAAATTAATTAATTAATTAATAAACCACACATAATGCAAACGAAGGAAAACGGTCAAACAACCCACAGCAAATAAATAAAAATAATCAGAAATAATCTTGAATTTATCAAAACTGATAAACCCAAATAAACATGCAAAGCAATCAAAACAAAGAAAAATAATAATAACTATCAAAAGTAACTAAACCCCAATACACATGCAACCCAATAGCAAAGGAAGAGAAACTATTACTAATAAAAATCAGTCCATGCGTAATTTAAATTTCAAGATATGTACACTTAGCACGCCCAGGGTAAGGACAGCAACCACCTTAATGAGTGCCAGCAACAGCACGGTTGGAGATGTAGAGTTGAATGAATGGACACAAACCACCACACGAAACAGCCACACAAAACAGCAGCCAGCCGACGCGGCGCACAAGGGAGGCGAGGTTAATGCTGGTAGAGCCGATTGCACACACGTTAACCCTGCCATTGAAAAACACATTTTAAAATATGAACAATAACTATGCCGATAACTTGGCATCATCACATCTACATACCGTCAGGTGTTGAATGAACGTCATGCAGGTGAGGAGAGGAGCACTCCGTGCCACAGCGGCATAATTACAAACATGGCAGAGAACCACGGATCATCCCCCACGCGCTGCAGCGCACGAGGTGAGGTGCAGGGGGAAACACTCACGTCCTGTGATTGACTCCGACAAGGGAGAGGGAAGACCCAAGCCCAGGAACTGCATGAGGGACAAAAGCCAATTTTGATGATGACTGCAAAACCTTAGAAAAAGCATACGGAACCACGCAGCAACTGCAACATACCCAGGATAAGCGAGCCGAGCGATCCGGCCGTGAGGCGATCAGGTGAGGCGACCAGGTATGGCGACCAGCGGAGGCGGAGCAGCCGGAAGCTCCAAGGCAAGAGGGCTCCCAGCGCACAACCACCCACCTTTATAGACTGCGCCCCCAGCCGAAACAGGCTGACGCTGCAGCCCTAATTAAAGCACCACACAGCTACAGCCCATACTGCTACACAGGCATAGCCAATTTCCAGTCTGAGAAGCAAAGACTTTCCTCATCCGTTGGCATAGCTTTGCATTTGAAACAACTACACCACCAGGTTTCCAGTGCTTGACTCCGGTATTCTGTGGCTGGCTGAGGCTTAGGCTCATGTGCTGCAGCGGCTGCTTCGTCCAGTAGCCCAAGTTCCGCGTCCGTATACTTGGGCTCAAACAAATACGGCTCAACAAAGAAATGCTGTTCCTCCTCAGTTTCAGTGTCTTCAGACACGTTGGGCTGTCCTTTGCACACTTGAGCATGGAGCACAGAGAAGCAGTCAGAGCTACAGGTTGCAGTGAGGCTAAAAACAGAGTTAATATGACATTTTTCGAAAAAACTTTTTATGTCAGGGCTTCAGGACACTTGGCTGACATCTTGGACCAGGAGAGAAGGAAAAAGCGGCAAGTCCATGTGAGACCAACAGCATCTATTCAGTTCATCAGGGAGGGGGAAAAACCACTGTCCTCCAAGAAGACCAAGAAGGGCCTCCTGCAGACAGTACCATCATGGGAGATGAGGGTGGACCTGGGAAGGAAACTACATTTTCGATGTCCAAACCTCCCTGAGGCCCAACGTAGTTATATGATCTGAGGAGGCCAGGAAGATCGTCCTGATCGAACTGACAGTCCCTTGGGAAGACAGCTGTGTTGAGGCCTCAGAGAGAAAAGCCACAAAGTACCAGTACCTGATCCAACAATGCAGGGACAAAGGATGGCAGGCCTGACTATTCCCAGTGGAGGTCGGGTGCAGGAGCTTCCCTGCGCAGTCTCTGTAGAAGATGCCCACAGCCTTGGGGATAGCAGGAAGGGAGAGGAAGACAGCTGTCCGTAGATTGGGGGAGGCGGCAGAGAGAGAGCCTCTTGTTGGGTATGGAATAGGAGGGAGGAGTTAACCTGGGGGCCAGGAGAAGATGGGCAGCGACTGGCCATCACTGCCAACCCGCCAACAGGAGGGCGTTGTGGTTGAGGGTCGAAATGCCCACTGACACTTGGACGCCACCTGATGACATCTTCTCCTGGCTGAAAGCTGTTCATATCTCAAGTGACTGAAGGAGATAGCATCAAGTTGTACTCAATAGCAAGATTTCTGCACCTGCAATCGGTTCTCTTGTCAGACTTTAGAAAATCTTGCTCATGATGGGAGACTTTGAGCAATCAGAGACCGATTTCAGAGAGAGGGCAGCAGGAAATCATGAACTGCAGTCAGACTGTCAAACTAGACAGTGCTGATCAAATGTGAAACAAGATTCTGTTATTGCATTTACTTTTCACCTAAAATTATTTCAGAAACTCACTATAATGTACTGTTAAGCTGGAAAATGAGAGTTTGTGACCCAGCTGCCATGCTGAAAACTGTTTTGAGCTGAGATGAAGCACTGCCCATCCGCCAGAGCAAACTTTCTCAAATTGCAACCTCTTCGACCAGGGTTACCAATGTGAGTTCCTGTATCAATCAATCAATCAATCAATCAATCAATCAATCAATTTTATTTATAAAGCCCAATATCACAAATTACAATTTGCCTCACAGGGCTTTCACAGCTGATAAGGAAAAATTCCCCCAAAAAAACCCTTTAACGGGGAAAAAAACGGTAGAAACCTCAGGAAGAGCAACTGAGGAGGGATCCCTCTTCCAGGACAGACAGACGTGCAATAGATGTCGTACAGAACAGCTTAACATAATAAATTTACAGTAATCCATATGACACAATGAGACAGAAAGAGAGACAGAGACAGAGAGAGATGCAGGACAGACGGTAATTACAGTAGCTTACAACATTAATGAAAGTAATAATATTATAATTATAGTTCTTGTTACTGTGGTACACTATGTTGAAAGTAGAGAGAGAGAGAGAGAGAGAGAGAGAGGGAGAGAGAGAAGGAGAGAAGGTGCCCGGTGTATTATATTGGGTCCTCTGGCAGACTAGGCCTAAGTCAGCCTAACTAGGGGCTGGTACAAGGCAAGCCTTAGCCAGCCCGAACTATAAGCTTCATCAAAGAGGAAAGTCTTAAGTCTAGTCTTAAATGTGGGGATGGTGTCTGCCTCCCGGACCGCAACAGGAAGATGATTCCACAGGAGAGGAGCCTGATAGCTGAAGGCTCTGGCTCCTGATCTACTTTTGGAGACTTTAGGGACCACGAGTAACCCTGCATTCTCCGAGCGCAGAGTTCTGGTGGGATAATATGACACTGTGAGCTCTCTAAGATATGACGGAGTTTGACCATTTAGAGCTGTATAAGTTAACAGTAGGATTTTAAATTCAATTCTGGATTTTACAGGGTGCCAGTGCAGAGAAGCTAAAACAGGAGAAATATGATCTCGTTTCTTAGTTTCTGTTAGTACATGTGCTGCTGCATTCTGAATTAGCTGGAGAGTTTTTTTTGGATTTATAATGGTATTAAGATGAGGCAACTTTAGAATAGGGAAGCTGCATGGTTTAAGTAGTGTCAAACTACAAATTAATTTTTCATAAGCAATACCTCACTTTAGAATGAGGAACATATTCTGAGTTAGAAGTGCTTAATTTAAAGTTATTTGGATAGTATTAACACTTGTAGTTTTGTGTTTCATTGCATATGAATAGACTATGCCGAGCATTCAAGGGAGAAAGACAATTTTTCAGTACTACAATTTTAAAAGGCCACTAATTTGCATAATTTGCAGAGAATATTTACATCATAACAGTCTCCTTACATCCTATCAATAAGCAGTGATTAAGAGGTTATCCTATCCGCAACGCCCCTTCACTGGACATTTTCAAATCCACCCTCACAACTCATCTGTTCACCATGGCTTTTTAAATCAATAATCCATCTCATGCCCAGTGTACCATCACACAGTTTCTCTGCTTTCTTCTGTTGTTTGTTATAGTTTTGTTGCTTTTCTGTACTGCTTGTATTGGACTGTCCTGTTGGTGTTATTGTTTCATTACTATGTATTGTAAAGTGACCTTGGGTTTCTTGAAAGGCGCTATATAAATTAAAGTTATTATTATTAGGTTATAAGGGGACAACTCTGGTTGTAGTAGTATCTGTATCTAAATATAAAGTGATAGCCAAAATTTGACCATGTCTAACAAGTAAATTAAAAGCTGACTCTTCCATATGTACATCATAGTTAACAGCTGCAGTGCCTCTTACAAAAACAATATGGATGCTGAGACCTAGAGACACTGAAATCTGTCTAGTTCCAGTTCCAGTTACAGTAGCTCTTCAGTGTATACAATCATTTGCATTTTAGAATTGTTAAATAAATACAAACCCATGGCTTCCTCTCCCAACCACCCAGTGTGACCCTCCACCCATTCTCCTCTCAAGCCAGCCAAAGGTAATAGCAGGCATCTATCTATCTATCTATCTATCTATCTATCTATCTATCTATCTATCTATCTAAGACTCCTCAACTTGATGGTAAATTACTCAATTTAAATGGAGCAGTTTTATTCAAAGGCAGGAAGGCATATTTTTGCCAATTGGCATTTTGGAAATGTGGTATAGCTGCTGTTGTCACAGCCTGAGTGTGTAGGACTGCAGATCAATATCCAGCTATTGGGTAGACAGTAGCGGTGTATGCTGCAGTGCAATCTGGGAGTTTCCTCTGGGGAGAAATAGGTCACTAGGTGCATGGAGCGTCTGGCTGCTCATGTTGTTTAAGATGGGAGTACAGACTAGGGCTGTGTTTGTGTTGCAGCTGCTGATGCATGAAATGGAATTCAGGTAGTTGGATGAGCCTCAGGCTTCGCTGTATCTTCCGCCAAGTGATTACTTTACTCCATTGATTTTTCTCCCTCCTCCACTGATCTTAGAAGATCACTGAAGAGAGAGAGAGAGGGGGAGAGAGAGAAACCGTTGATTGACCTAGTACCTAGATTCAACGATTGACAACAGAACCTTGAGTGGCAGTGCTCCCTCTTAGCCTACTATCCTATGACTGAGATCCCCAGTACATTCAGGGAGTACTGCTTTATAAATCCTTACAGATAGAGACCAAAACTTTTCCTATCCAAACATATTACTATATAATGACAAAAAGTTGGAAAACTTACGAAAAGTGAGCTTCTATAAGGCAATGAATATTGCGGAGGGTGTGGCTCATCACCTAAAGAGTTTCACCAATCACCACGCAACTTTTGTAGGCATAATCTGAGCGGACCCCTCCATTATTGACCCGTCCAAACAAAATGGGGGCACTAGACAGCTAATTTCTTATCTAGGCCTAACCGCCGTATCAATTTTTACTTAACTTGGTAGATATGTAGAACAGGACGCCTCAAGGTGACTGGAGAAATTTAACTCTAATTGGCAACTGGGTGGCGCTATAACAACAGAAAAAAAGCTTAAAAATGGCTAAATGCGACTGATCGCTGTGGCTCCCTCTGTGGCCAAATGTTGTTGTTTTTTTTCTAATTTTTGGTATGACTAAGTAATGGTATGGTATGCTGTACATAATCACAGAAACCGTTAGTGTGTCATTCTGTCTGTCCCACGTTTTTCTACTCACTGACGTGGTCAATCTATCTGAAACTGCACATAGGCATTGAGGATTGGCATAGGTAGAAGGTGACAAAGCTACCAATGGGTATGGACTAGTCTTACTATATAATGACAAAAACTCTGTCTGTGGGTGTGTCTCTGTGTGTGTCTGTGAGTGTGTCTGTGTGTCTGTTCCATGTTTTTCCTCCTCACTGACTTGGTCAATCCATGTGAAATTTGGCACAGTGGTAGAGGGTCATGGGGGGATGCGAATGAAGCAATATTACATCAATTGGCCGCTATAGCAACTGACTGAATTTGCAAACTTTGAATGGGCATATCTCATGCCCCGTATGTCGTAGAGACATGAAACTTTGCACAGAGATGCCTCTCCTCATGTGGAGCAAATTTGCCTCAAGAACCCATAACTTCTGGTTATGAAGATTTTCTGTCATTTTGAATTTTTTGAAAAACACTTAAAATCGATCTCTTCCTAGGAAGTTTGACCAATCTGCATGAAACTCGGTGAACATATTCCAGGGACCAATATCTGAAGATCAACTCGCCAATCCAGCCTTGTGTCTCTGAATGCTCACAGCTTGCCGGCAAAACGTCCCAACATTCGCCAAAAATCTGGCAGTGTAAAAGGGGCTTCAGGGATTGTCTCAGCAATTTGTACCAATTATATGTTTTACATTTTACATTTTAAAACAATACTTAAGAACTTTCAGTTTTGGTTGATTTTGGTGGCGCCAGTGGACCAAAGCGGTAGTGTTTTGCCTGAAGGAAGACCACATTTCCCATGAGGACCAGCGCATAGCGTCGTAAAATCCCTGATCTCCCGGTCGCCTGCATTTGGATTGAACTACATTTCTGTTTCCAGTGTCTGTGTGAAGGATGAATAGCGATGAGGTAATGAATCTAATTGTGGCTAAACAATATCATATGACGATGCTGAAAATAAGAAACGTTTAACTTTGGTTTAGTACCTTATTCCCCCACCGCCACCCCCCCCTCACCCGACTCGTCAGTGGCGAGCGGCTGACGAGTTTAGAGCCTTGAAACAGATAAATAAAACGTTATGTTGGATAATTTCACAGTAAACACATGTACAGATACTGGCAGGAAGGTGCCGCATTGCCTGAATATCAACCCTGCACAATTCGCACGAATATACAGTTCAGTCTCTCAGGGAAAGTACTACTATTCATTCTAACAGTTTCTTCACATTGAATTGTTTCCTATACTGTTATAATTCTGTTATTAGGATTCTATATGGAGAATTATACATACATTTACTAAAATTACTCTATGCGAGTCTGTTATTGTCACTGTCATTTCTGAATTACTAAAAGCCAAGATGAATTCCTGTATGTCCTTGACAATAAAGTTCAATATGATTCTGATGCTTATTGAACATCAAAAATTTTTACATTTGTAACATAACATTTCTGTCTGTTGTTTTATTAGGAATTTGCTGTCCAGGACACTACCTCCACCACTTTGAGCCCCCCCACACTAGTGCTGGCAGAGGCAGGGGCAGAGGGGGAGGGGAGTAGGTGCAGGCAGAGGTAGAGGTAGAGGGAGAGGAGGGGAAGAAGTAGGACACCAGAGGACTTGAACCCCGAGACCCAGACAGACCCCAGACAAACTTTTATTTATACACCCTCTTTCAGAGTTTTCAAAATTCAAGTACTTTGTCACATTCAACACATTCAAATTGTTATTTTGCCACTTGTCCCTTCACAGTAAAGGAAATAACAAGTAAAACATACAACCTAGAGAAAAAAGAAAAACATTTCCAGGCACATGCACAGTGTTACGCAAGAAATATCATGAAAAAAAAAAGAGTGGCATAAATGCAATGTACATTTTTGCAATGACGGGATATGTATATGATTTGAATAAATAAATGGCACAACAACACTGTATTACAGTGGTAGTAAATGAACGACAATGACAGTTGAAAAAAATTACTGTGAATAAAAAAACAAAACAAAAGGGGAGTGTGATGCATGTACATGGATAAATAGAGCAGGATAAAAATAAACTATGACAGTTAAAATAAGAAACATTGAATAATCTGCCTTGCCCGTAAAAGGCAAGGCAGGGCAAGGCAGGACTTATTAGAAAATCCAGAACTGACTATTACTTGACTTTGACCTCTGATTCTTTTAACAAGCATTCTAAGTTTTGGAAGATGGTCAAAGCTTTGCAGAACAAGAGGGTTGCTGGCCCTCCTCTAAAACTGAGGGTCAATGATTCCTTTGTTTCTGACAAAAAGGACATGTCTAATGCTTTTAATGTACATTTCAAAAAAGCTAGCCATATTTTTGATGAATGGTACCCCAATTGTAACTTGAGTTACGGCGCTGTGTTCCCTAATCCAGCTAATATCTTACCTGCTTTTGACTTCAGGTCGCTTTTGTTATCCGAAGTATTGCAGGCCTTATTGTCTCTTGACTCGAAAAAGGCTGCAGGGCCGGATGGTCTTGACCCTTATTGTTAAAACTTGCAGCCCCGGTTTTAGCTCAACCAGTCACTGATATTTTAAATCTTTCGATTTGTACACAGGCAGTACCTGATATTTGGAAACAAGCCTTTGTCTCTCCTTTATTGAAAGCCGGTGACCCAGCGGATTTAAACAGTTATTGTCCCATTTCAAATCTGTGTACTCTAGCTAAAATCCTAGAATTGCTAGTTGCAATTCAAGTCATTTATTGAACAGCATAATATTCTTAACCATATGCAATCTGGTTTCAGTTTGAAGCACAGCACCGTGACTGCCTGTTTGAAAGTTGTTGATGATATTAAGTCTGCACTTGAGAAGAAATGGTTCTGTGTTGCCTTATTTATTGACCTGTCGAAAGCATTCGACACAGTAGACCATTATATCTTGCTGAAGTCCTTGACAAATGTTGGTTTTGGCCCCAGTGTGTTTAAATGGTTTCTGAGCTACCTTTCTGATCGATCTCAACTTGTAAGGCTAGGTGACACTGTTTCTGTCCCAGTCACCGTGGATAAAGGAGTACCGCAAGGTTCCATTTTGGGACCGCTTTTTTTGTTATATGTGAATCATTTATGTGCCCAATCAGTACACTCATCTTTTCACATGTATGCGGACGATACGTTCCTGTATTCTTGTGCTCCTACCCTTGGTGCTAATTTACAATCTGATTCTGTTGTACTGCAATATGTGCTTATCGATTTTAAATTGCTTTTGAATGGGAGCAAGACAAAGACTATGCTGTTCGTACCAAATAAGACTGTACTCTCCAAGCCTCCTAGATGTATTTTAACTTTTGATGGTACCAACATTGAGTATGTTGATAAGTACAAGTATCTTGGTATCTGGCTGGACGTGAATTTTAACTTTAAGCAGCACATTGATTTGTTGTCTAAGAAACTTAAGTTTACTGTTGGTTTTCTTTATAGATTAAAATCCTGTTTTTCTTTGCCCTCATGCTTTTATCTCAGCTTGACTATGGTGACACAGTGTACAGATTTGCTTGCCCAACTGTCTTGGCAAAACTTGACCTGCTGTGTCATGCAGTGTTGAGATTCATTTCAAATTCTGCTTGTAGGACTCACCATTGTGCATTGCACACTCTAGTGGGTTGGTCCTCACTCACTATGCGTAGGATTCAGCATTGGTATATTTTGATTTATAAGGCCTTGTTGGGCACTTTGCCTGCGTACATTAAATTGAAATTTGTCCTGGCTCAAGACTCCCACAACCTCAGATCCAGCACCTGTTTGCGTTGCATCATCGCTCAGTACGGACTGAGGCTGGTTGTAAGAGTCTGTCCTGTTTTGGCCCTTGGTCATGGAATGACCTCCAAACGCGACTCAAGTTGGCCTCTCTAGTCTCTTTGGAGAGCTTTAAGCACAATACTGCTGAGCTTTTGACCACTGTTTGCTCCTGCCATGGTGTTTAGTTTGCTTTGATCATCTGCTGCTGTCTTTGATTGTTTTTGTCTTTTTATGTTATCATTCCTTGTGCTTGTTGATGGTAGTCCTTTTCCTCTTTATCACATCTCCTATGACTGTGTTCTGCATATGTGTGTTTGTTTTTATTTGTTGCTCTCTGACGTGTAATGCTTCCGCCTCTTGGCCAGGTCACCATTGTAAAAGAGATTTGATCTCAATTGGTTTTATCTGGTTAAATAAAGGTTAAATAAAAGAAAAAAAAAAAATTAGCAGCCGGTCCTCCTCAGCTGTATCCTGGCAGCAGCGTTAGCAGAAGAGAAGCCGGACTTGTTTGAACGGTCCGCTGGAAAACCGAAGATCAAGAACGCTGTGACGCGGCCATGCCACAGCAGCCGCCCGTGGGCAAACAAATCAATCTTCAGCGTGCCGCTGTCCAGCAACTCGCGGCAGTATTTTGAATTTGAGTGCAGTAACCGTTTTGGCCACATTCTTACACACAGTGCCTTTAATTCATCAAATTGATTTGTGGTGTTTTCTGTTATTTTGTGTTGTAGAAGTAAGCACTTGGGTTATTTTCCTTTTATTTCACTCTTAATAAATTTGACAGGTGAGGGTTTTGTGTCTGCCTGTCTGGCGCCCAATAATTTTTTTTAGGTTTCTACGCTACAGAAATGGCGCCCAACGTGGGGCATGAGCTATGAAATTTAGTTAATATTAAAGTTGCAAGAAGTTGCAAATTTGTTGTATCTTTATATCCATTTTCTTGGTTGGTTTTTGTAGGTTTTTGTGAGGTGAAAATGCTTGCTCTGCAATGTTTAAATGTTTTACATACCGCTTTTGCCTGCTGTTGTATCTTGTTTGATGTGATGAATGAACCTTTCATGTTGCATTCTATGGAAAAATTCACATTTCACCCCATTCAGTCAGAAATAATCATCTACACATCCTATTATGGCTAAAGAACATCCTTCTTCAGTGTCACCAAGTGTTTCTCTGGACATAGAAGCCCCCAATGTTCAAACCCCTGCAGCCCCTTATGGTTCAAGTTCTGCATTTAGTGCACACTTACAGACTTATTTCCCAACTCCAAGTCAACTTCCGGAATCCCCGTCCAGACCAATAATATGGAGCGTGGACTGGTGGCTGGAGACGTGCCAGTTCACCTCCTGGGCACTGCTGAAGTGCCCTTGAGCAAGGCACCGAACCCCCCAACTGGTCGGGGCGCCTCACCAAGGGCAGCCCCCTCACTCTGACATCTCTCCACTTTGTGCATGTATAGGTCCTGTTTGTGCAACCGTCTTTCGGACCTGTGTGTAATTGACAAGCAAGAGTGAAAACATTGAATTTCCCTCAGGGGATTAATAAAGTAAATAAACTTAAACTTTACATTCTGTCAATCAATCTCTCGCTTGGGAGACTGAGGCTGTGCATTCTTCACCTGATCCAGGAGGCGGGGTTTTAAACCTTATATCTCCCTCTCCTCATTCAATATCTCAATCTCAGTGTGAACTTCTACAAGCAATACCTACCCCTGCAAGAGACTCGAAACAACTGGCAGAAAAAAACTCAGAAGGGTTGGGACAGGATGCACATGGAAATGGAAGAACAAAGTCTTGCCATGAAGGAGCTGACCGCATGCTTGAAAGGAAGTGAAAATTCCTCGAAGAAACAACTTAAAGATCTTGTGGGTCAAATAAGTGCAAATCATCGCCAACTTTTTACAGTGATTACCTCCCATAAAGAAGGTATGGAAACTGAAATGGATAAGATTGTGAAAAGAATCAAAATGATTGTGGAAGAGGAAGTGAAAAACTCTGAAACCTCCCTTATGTCAGAGATTTGCTTTATGGTGGAGCAACTTCAAGTGGAAATACATCAAGAGTTCAAATGTTTTCACACAGATACTCAGGAAAGCATCTTCAAGCAAGTAACACTGAGCTAACAAAACTGAATACAAACATGGGAAAATTGGAGATTGAGAATAAGAAACAGTTACAAAGCGTTGTGAAAATGATTCTGAAAAACATCAAACCTCATCTTGCTAGTCAGCTCAGGGGTCGAGTTTTTACTGTTGAAGAGTTAGTACGCCTTGGTCACCAGTTTGAAAAATCAGAGAATGGGTGTTTGAAATGCAAACCCCTTTCACAAAAACACCAACTCAGTTCAACCTGTTGACAAAACTAGACCCTGTGTTGTGTTGGAGATGTAAAGGTGATCATGCTCCTGGTTCTTGCGCACATTACAATTCACCTGACAATTCCACAAATCCTCACCGACAGCAGGGGCCACCCAAACACCCTCAGTGAGCTCAAAAACCAAAAGGGATGCCTGGAAATGGGTCTTTGTCAATAGTGAAATCCAAAAAACCTTTCCAACCAACAACTCAACGAGTGTGGGAAGTCTCCAGTGAATCAATTTCAGAGATTACATGTAATCCACCTGGGACCTTTCCATAAGTACATGGCATGGAAAATCCATACTTGACACGGTATGTAGCTATACCCTCATTCATGAGTATCTTTGGGTGGAGTTAACCCCTTTCCATTCCTGTAAATTTCGCCTAAAATGCCTGTCCAAGGCGTACCCAAAGTAAATTGAACATTGTTCTTGAACCGTTTGGAGTATATGGATGGTTTTGGTCTCTTTTGAAAGGAAACACTCTAAAGTTTTTTCCCAGACTGTAAGAATCACTCTAAGTGCTACTATCATTGAGTAATATAAGTTTGAACACATTAAAATATAAGGTTTTTTATTCTCGCCTGAATTTTTGTGCAAAAAGATGCCTGCAGATGAGTGTGGCTGGGAGTTTTTAGCTAAAACACACTGTGGGGCCACCACATTTAGCCTTAACTAGTCCCAGTTCAAATGTGATAACAATCCAGGTATTTTACACATGTTTTTCTGAGGGTATGTCTAGGCGTTTCCAAAACTGTGCCGTTTGGACACTCCAAAAGAAACAAATCTGCAGCTTTCTCCTGCAGTATGTTTACTGTGTGGCATCCTTTTTACCATTTCTAACTGAAAAACTCTGTAAAACACCGTCAAACTCCGTCTACAGTCACTCTCGCTCTCTCTCTGCGCTCTTTGCGCAGGATGGACGTTCTATTTGGGCTTTACGCATTCAACATCCGCCGCCACGGTGATGACGTCACGGCATGCGGCATGTCGTTGTTTTCAGAATTTCATTGGCTACACGATCCGTCAGTCATCCGACCATTTGGTTCCAATTGGTTCAAGTTATACATGCTAGAAGAGAGGCAGGAGTTTCGTGTCAACACAGGCTCTCGTTGGCTGTTTCAGGCTCTGGAGGGGTCAGGGAAGCTCCTAAGTGGTCAAGTGAGGTGTCAATCGAAAGCTTAGAGTTCCAGCTATAGTTTGGGTGTAGATGAACCGGCAAACTCGCTTGTAAACACGAGTTAAAAAGAGAAATACGGCGGAGTTTTTCGATATTGACCGGCGCATTTCAAACAATGAAGGACCATTATGTGGATATCTACCGGACCTATAATGTGTTTTGGACTAAATACTTTACTGGATTCAATAGACTGGACCTTTGTGAATGTAGCAAGACCATGTTTGTGGAAATACTTTTGACTGGAGGATGACTATGAGGCTTCATCGGTGAGTCACGTCAGCTTCGTAATTGTTTGTTTACGTGTTTGTAGTCTGACAAAGGTATTGATTGTACCTGCTGTGGTGATTGTATCTTGAAATGGTTGGTATCAATTTAATCACAAGAATCTTAGCTTTCCAGGGTATGAGGCAGTAGCTCACTTGACATATAGGTAGTGTAAATTACATCTTTTGTGTTTAAATACCCTCACGGCCCGTGGGCGGGCCGTCGGAATGTCAAGGGGTTTTAAAGGTCTCAAAGGCTGACCTCCAACCATGGACAGAAGGTCCCTTGTATCTAGCCAATGGTGAAGCAGCCATTCCTACTAGATGGGGAAACCTTTCTGTGAATGTTCAAGGAAAAGAATCCACTTTACCTGTTGCCGTACTTGGGCCAGAAGCACTAGCCTATGGTCTGGTTCTTGGCCTTTCATTTCCAGTGTTGGAATGATAATAAATGTGGCTGATAAGGTGTACAGTTTCAAGTCCAACCCCTCTGTGACTTATCCATTCCAGCCAGGCAGTGCCCACCTCCCACAGAACAGCGAAGCGGTGATTGGCCGAAACCAACGACAACAGCGAGAGGGCCTGCTGACCTGCAAGCGGGGGAACACTGAACAGCAGCAGAGGAGGGCGGGCTGGAGGCGTGGTTCACCGGGGATTCCCTCCAGAAGAGCAGACAATTAGACACACATAATTGATGGACAGGTGCTGGCCGAATAACCCTCACAATGACGTGCACAGCACATTAAACACAGAAAATAAATGTACAAAGGTCCGGAGACCGTAACAGCTGTAATTAACTAAAAAGCCTACCCTGGATCCAGAGGTGTTAGCCAATTACAGTCAGGATTTAGAGTGCATCATAGCACTCAGACAGCACTAGTTAAAATTACAAATGACCTTCTGATTGCTTCAGATAAAGGACTTGTCTCTGTATGTGTTTAATTAGATCTTGGTGCAGCGTTTGACACTATTGGCCATCAAATTCTGCTACAGAGACTGGAACACTTAATTGGCCTAAAAGGTTCTGCACTAAACTGGTTTAAATCTTATTTATCTGATCATTTTCAGTTTGTTCACGTTCATAATGAATCATCCTTATGAACTAAAAAAACTAAAGTTTTTGGAGTTTTGGAGTTCCGCAAGGTTTTGCGCTCGAACTGATCCTATTTACTCTATATATGCTTCCTTTAGGTAACATCATTAGAAATCACTCTGTAAATTTCCATTGTTATGCGGATGATACACAGTTGTATTTATCTATGAAGCCATAAGAAAGTAATCAGTTTAACTAAACTTCATAATTGCCTTAAAGACATAAAAACCTGGATGAGCACCAGTTTCCTGATGTGAAATTCAGACAAAACTGAAGTTATTGTTCTCAGCCCCAAACAACTCAGAGACTCTTTATCTGATGACATAGTTTCTCTAGATGGCATTGCTCTGGCCTCTAGCACTACCGTAAGAAACCTCGGAGTAACATTTGATCAAGATCTGTCTTTCAGTTCTCATTTAAAACAAACCTCACGGACTGCATTTTTTCACCTGCATAATATTGCGAAAATTAGACCTATCCTGACCCGAAAGGGGCAGAAAAATTGGTCCACGCTTTTGTTACCTCAAGGCTGGATTACTGTAACTCCCTATTATCAGGTAGCTCTAGTAAGTCCTTAAAAACTCTCCAGCTAATTCAGAATGCAGCAGCACGTGTACTAACAGGAACTAAAAAAGAGATCATATTTCTCCTGTTTTAGCTTCTCTGCACTAGCTCCCTGTAAAATCCAGAATTGAATTTAAAATCCTACTGTTAACTTACAAAGCTCTAAATGGTCAGGCTCCATCATATCTTAGAGAGCTCATAGTGGCATATTATCCCACCAGAACTCTGCGCTCGGAGAATGCAGGGTTACTCGTGGTCCCTAAAGTCTCCAAAAGTAGATCAGGAGCCAGAGCCTTCAGCTATCAGGCTCCTCTCCTGTGGAATCATCTTCCTGTTGCTATCTGGGAGGCAGACACCGTCTCCACATTTAAGACTAGACTTAAGACTTTCCTCTTTGATAAAGCTTATAGTTAGGGCTGGCTAAGGCTTGCCTTGTACCAGCTCCTAGTTAGGCTGACTTAGGCCTTGTCTGCCGGAGGACCCCCTATAATACACTGGGCACCTTCTCTCTCTCTCTCTCTCTCTCTCTCTCTCTCTCTAGATGACATAATAGTGTATTCATCATCTGTAACTGAACATTGTGAGCGCCTGCGGACTGTAATTGATCAACTTCACAAAGCCAATCTCACCATCAATCTCAAGAAGTCTAGATTCTGCTAGCAGGAAATTAGATTTTTTGGACACATTGTCTCTGGAAAAGGAGTCAGTGCTGATCCTGACAAAGTGGAGGCAATTTGGTCATATCCAGTCCTGACAAATCTCAAAGAAGTCCAGAGGTTCTTGGGACTTGCTGGATGGTATCATAAGTTTGTGCCGGACTTCTCAAAAATCACTCAGCCCTTGAATGACCTAAAGAAAAAAGGGAGACCTTTCATCTGGAGTCAAACATACCAGCATGCCTTTGATCAACTGAAGTCCAGTTTGATCTCACCACCTATCTTGGGTCACCCAAATCCAGACTTACCACTCGTGGTCTATACTGATGCCAGTGATACAGGTCTTGGAGCTGTGTTGACAGAAAGAATACAATGGAGCTGAAGTGGTTCTCACATATGCCAGTTGAACCTTAAACAGAGCTGAGAGTAATTTCTCTGTAACAGAAAAAGAGTGCCTCACAATCATTTGGGCTCTAGAAAATGGCAGCATTATCTTGAACCAAAGCTCTTTATTGTCATTACAGATCACTCTGCCTTCCTTTCCTCAACAAAAACCACAAGTCGACTGATCAGATGGGCACTAAAGTTGCAACGATTCGACTTTATTGTGGAATACAGGAAGGGAAAACTGAACAGTGTTCCTGATGCGCTTTCAAGAATTACCCCTAACATCGGATGCTGTCTGTACGCTGTCTAAGGAAACAGATGAGAACATTTCCATATCTCTTGAAAAAGTTTGGGAAGAGCAACATAAAAACCCCAATGTGGAAACAATCCTGAAACAGCTAGCTGAAGGGAGCAAAGAAGTGGAACAGGAAATTGTTGTCCTGGAAGACAAAATATATCACAAAAAACAAATGTCAGAAAACGAGTTCCACTATAGGCTCTACATTCCCCATAGTCTCGTTTGAGAGATACTCCAGAGCTATCATGAAAACCCCTTAAGTGGTCATACTGGTATCTTCAAAACCTATAAAAGGCTTTATGAACTAGCATATTGGCCTGGAATGTGGACAGATGTAAAAACCTTCATCAGACACTGTGTTATTCGTCAAAGTCTGAAAGCGGATAATCAGAAACCTGCTGGGTTTCCACTGTCCAAGATCCTAATGGAATGTTAGGCATTGATCTTATGGATCCCCTACCAAGAAGTCCACAAAGACATGAATACTTGTTGGTAGTGGTGGATTACTTTACCCGCTGTGTTGAGTTTTCCCCTTGCGAACTGCTACGGCTCAATGTGTTGCACGATTTCTGAAAAATGAAATCTTTATAATACGGGGTGTATCTAATTATATCTTGTCTGATCGAGGACGTCAGTTTGTGTCTCATGTATTCCATGAACTCTGAACAATGGACTGTGACCCCCAAACTCACCACAGCATATCATCTTCAGACTAACATGACTGAAAGAGATCGCCTCTTATGTGGATGACAATCATGCTAAATGGGATAGCAGGAAGGAAAAAGGAAGTGAGATCACTTCCTTTTCATCCTCCTTCAAGTCTCCTTTGTTAGATTTTCCCTCTCTCTGTTCAGCTCACAGGTGTCCCTTAATTTATCACCTTCCTCTCCTGCTCAGGTGGACAAGGCTAAGTGAGAAAGGGAAAAAAAAGATGAAATGGCGAACCAGCACTGGATTAAATGAAAAGACAACAGTGAATTAAACCTAGTGACAAAGTGTTACAAGGACTGGCTGGAAAAACGGTGAGGAAACAACGACCTCAAAGAAAAAACTGATCTCTGGAGCAGGTGGAAACAGACTGGATCTGCTGTGCTTTTCCTGCTTGGATTCAGTGGCTGAGCTGAGGTGGATGACTCTCTACCAGCAGATAATTTCCTTTTTTCCCCACAGTCTCCTTGCTTTTCTAAACTCAAGCTTCAAGCTAACCTAGCTTTGCACAAAGGTCCAGTCTCATGCCAGATATCCTCAGCTGTAAACTCAAGCCAATAGTCCTGATGGTGGCGTTACAGCATGCGTCTAAAGTTCAATCAAACTGTAGCCCCAATACTGAAGTCAATACAATTGGAGTCAATGTAAAATGGCAAGTTTAAACATCAATTTTTCCACTTATGGAGCAAATCAATCATTGTTACAAACAAATTACCTACATCTTCATGCTGTTGAGATGCAATATGTATATTTTCAGATTTTTATTTCGATAACTGAATTTTTTTTACAGTGGTTTGAAATCTGCTTTTCCATGCATGGATGGCTGCTAAACCTGCACGTCTGGCTTAGTCAATTTGTGAAGCTACACATGAACTGTCACTGACTAATTAGCTCAGTGAGATAGAAATTGATCCTTAGTCTCAGAAGTTGTGAGTTCAAGCCTCTGCTGATGCAAAAGGCAGATTGTGTTGCGAGATTCCTAAATGTCTTCCAATTCTCCTGCTTGTTGCTCAGAATTGCCTAAAAATGCCTGGGCCTGACCCATCACTGCGCAGCAGCTATAATTGAATTTTGTGTTTTCCTGTGGGTGAAGTTGAAGTTGAATTTGATTTCTGTTTATTGAAGTGATTGATGAATTAAGAAATTTTTGATTTATTTGATTCTGCTTGATCTATTTGTCTCTCATCAGAGGTCCTGTCTGTACCTGTGCAGCAGGTGGGGCCAGCTTTGCCTCACACCCACTAAGTGACCCATGGTAAAATCAAGGTGATTTATCAAGGCAGGAGCTCTTTGTTAATTACAGGTCTTAATATTGTGCTTTGATTTCTCCAAATGTGAGAGTTAGAGGAACAAAACTATTTTCTAGTTCTCCATAGATTTGTGGTTTCTTTAAACAGGCAGTGATTTGAGCCAATGCATGCACTGCTTTCCTAGTTAATCAACTTGTGCTCAATGTGATTGGCCTATTAACTCCAAACCACCATGTCTGGACGAGCACAAATTTCCTATAACTACATGTATAATCATGTCTGTAGAGGGTCATTTGAAGGATTTAAAACAACTTCAGCTCTGCTCTCCACTCTAAGGTCATGTGACTCCAGTCAGAGTGAAGCAATACACACACATTGGGAAATCTGAGAGGAGCTCCAAACATAAACATCAAACTAAAACTGTGATGGAATGAAAACTGTACTAGATTTCAAAATGCCTTTTCACATGAATGAAGTCCTATATCTTGTGTCCAGAATACACTTTTAATCTCTTTTTTAGGTTACAGTATGACAATGCAGTGTGGCATATCGTGGGCCAATAACTTTTTGTTACCAGTGGGTGGCTATGACTATGAATACATTTTGACCCGTATATGTGTTCAGGGCTGGTAATCAAACACATGAAATTTCATGGTGATTGGAGCACATAAACTAAAGTTATAGCAACTTTAATGTGTCATGGCGAAGGATTGAAGTTTGGCGATCTGCGGCAATGACGCCGTTTGACGCAGTGATATGAATTTCATGCTACAGCATTATGAAGGTGTCAAGGTCTGTCTGACCACGTTGGATATGAGTTGGATATTATCAATCAGCTAGGAGAGGCACGTCAAAGTGTAAAAGTAGTGACTTCCTGTAACCAGCAGGTGGCACTATGAGTATGACAACTAACGATTTTTTTCATGATCGATTAATCTAATGATTATTTTCTCTATTAATCGACTAATCATTTGATTTATTAAAACATCAGAAAACTCTGTAAAATGCCCATTGCAGTTTCCTGGAGCACAAGGTGATGTTATTAAAGGTCTTGTTTTGTCTGATAAACAGCCCCAAACCTCAAAATATAATGTAAGACCAAGAAAAGCAACAAATTCTCACACTTGGAAAGATGAAGTTGGCATAGGACATTTGGAAGATGATTTTGGTTATTGAATGAAAACCAACAAAATATCAACATCTAATGATGTTAGAATCTTGCGTTGAGTTGACGATAACATAATGACTTGGAGAAGATGTCGGGTTTTTGGTCACCATAAATGTCGGTATTCTACGTCACGCTGACATTGGCATGAGATGTTGTGAAGACTTTGGATTGTGGTTGTTGAGTGCCACAACTTAAAACCAATAAAATACTAACGTCTAATGAAGTTGGAATTTCACGTAAAGTGGACGTTAACATTATGACGTTGGGTTTTGGCCACCATAAATGTCGGTATTCTATGTCAAAATGATGTTGGCATGAGAGGTTAAGGAGACATTGGATTGTGGTTGTTGAGTGCCACAACTTAAAACCAACAAAACACCAACGTCTAATGATGTTGGAATTTCACGTTGGGTGGACGTTAATATTATGATGTTGATATGACGTTAATTTTTGGTCACCATAAATGTCAGTATTCTACGTCAACCTGACGTTGTCATGACACGTTGATAAGACATTGAATAGAGGTTGTTGAGTGACACAACTTAAAACCAACAAAATACCAACATCTATTGATGTTAGAATCTTAAGTTGAGTCGATGTTAGCATTTTGATGTTGATGTGACGTTGGGTTTTGGTCACCATAAATGTCGGTATTCTACGTCAAAATGACATTGGTATGAGATGTTTAGCAGACATTGGATTGTGGTTGTTGAGTGTCACAACTTAAAACCAACAAAACACCGACGTCCTTTGACGTCAGCATTCTACGTCAAGTGACGTTAGAGTAAGACGTTGGTTTGATATTTGATACTGGTCACCCGACGTCGTGACCTACATCCAACCAGCTGGCCAGCTGGGTAATATAACATTTGTATCATTTATAAGAGATTGTCAGTGTGTTTTCTTACCAGAGTCGCTCATGACTCACAGATAAAATACAACCTCCAATTTCAAAAACGTTAGGAAGCTGCGTAAAACTTAATTAAGATGAAAAACCAATGATTTAAAAGTCCATGTCAACCTGTATTCAACTGAATACAGTACAAAGACAGAATACTTAATGTTCTAACTGATAAACTTCAAATGTTTTTTGTAAATATATACTTATTCTGAATTTGATGTCTGCAACACTTTTCATGTATACCACTGTGTTCCATCACCTTTTCTTATAATAATACCCATGAAGTGATTGGGAAATGAGGATACTAATTGCTGAAGTGTTGAACGAAAAATTACAATTTTTGCTTGATATACAACTTCAGTTGCTCAACAGTTTGGGGTCTCTGTTGGGGGCTTCATACTGTGCCACACAAGTTCAACTGGAGAAAGGTCTGGATTGCAGGGAGTCCAGTCTAGTCACAGTATCTTAGCTGTTCCTAGGACTGTGCTTTTGTGGATAGAGACCTCAGATGTTATACCTCAAATCTGCTGGAGCCACTTTCTCAGTTTTGGGGTCACAGCCCCGAGTGCTCCGATTACCACTGGCACCACTATTGCCTTTACCCCCACACATCTTTTCTCGCTGTTCTTTCAGCCCTTGGTATTTTTCAAGCTTCTCATCTTCCTTCTTCCTGGTGTTGCTGTCGCTCAAAATTGCTATATCTATCACTGCTGCCTTCTTCTGTTATTTGTCTATCAACATAATATCTGGTTGGTTAGCCATCACCAGTTTTTGGAACAAGTGCATATTTACAAAAACAATGAAGTTTATGAGTTAGTAAGTAAGTAAGTAAGTAATTTATTTGTATAGCACCCTTCATAGTACGGATACACAGCGTGCTTCACAGTATACAGATAAAAACATACTTCAACACAATAAATAACAATAAGAAACATGAAAAGACTTATGCACATGGCATAAGGCAGTGTATCAATAAAATACAATACAGTAACAATCATATGGCATTGCAAGTCCAAAGGCAGACAGTTAAGCGACAAACAATGGAAAATGGGCAGTGGGTACCGCCTAACCCTCAAGCTTGTCTGAACAAGTGAGTCTTTAACTGCCTCTTGAAACTAATTACCGACCGGGCTGATCTTAGCTCCGGTGGGTGCGCATTCCACAGCCTCCACTGCGCCAAAGGACCGGTCCCCCTTTGTTTTGAGTCGGGTCCGAGGGACTGACAGGAGGCCCTGGTCTGATGATCTCAAGGACTGGCTGGGGGTGTGGTGGTGAATGAGGTCGTAGATGTAACTGGGGGCTTGGCCGTGGATGGCTTTGTAAGTGAGCAGAAGGACCTTGTAATGAATTCTGAACGAGACGGGTAGCCAGTGCAGGGCGGCAAGTATGGGTGTGATGTGGCAGGATTTTTTTGACCTTGTGAGTAATCTGGCAGCTGCATTTTGTACAAGTTGAAGGCGGTTGATAGATGACTGATTGAGACATGTGAATAGTGAGTGACAATAGTCCAGCCTGGATGATATGAAAGCATGTATTGACATTTCAAGTTCTGAATGAGATACTATGGAACGGAGCTTGGTGATGTTTCTCAGATGGAAAAAAACAGTTTCTGGATAGGGACTTCACATGTTTCTCTAGGTGCATGGATTGGTCAAATTGCACCCCGAGGTTCCTGATGTTTGTGTGGATGTGGTTTTTAAGGGGCCCCAGATGTTCTTGTACCCTGGCTGTGACACTGTCGGATGCAATGATTAAGACCTCAGTCTTTGTAGAATTTAACTGCAGGAGGTTGTTTGCCATCCAACCCTCAGTAGCTGCCAGGCATTCAAGGAGGGTGCTGAGGCTCTGCCAGAAAAAAATTCTGGTTTAAATGAAAAATGGACCTGAATGTCATCTGCATAACAGTGATGGGAGATGCCTGGGAACTTACTGATGATGTGACTGAGGGGGATCATGTACAAGGCGAACAGGAGAGGGGCCAAAACGGAGCCTTGGGGTACACCACAGTGGAGGGGGGTGGGGTCTGACCTGTAAGGGCCGACGGCCACCGAAAAACACCTGTCACTGAGATAAGAGGCAAACCAAGCTAGGGCGGTGCCCGTCACACCCACCCAGTCCCTAAGCCTGTCAAGAAGTAAGCGGTGGTCTACAGTGTCAAATGCTGCGCTTAAATCTAGAAGGACTAACAATGAGCATTTGCCTGAGTCCGAGGACATCATGATGTCATTAGCTACTCTTAGTAGGGCTGTTTCGGTGGAGTGGTGTTTAAGAAAACCGGAGTGGAATTTGTCTCCGATGTGGTTTGCTGTCTGATAAGAGGAGAGTTGATTGCCCACCACTTTCTCTAGCAGCTTGGAGACAAACGGGATCTTGGAGATGGGTCTGTGGTTTAAACATGAAATACCATGTCTTTCTACTGTATTCATTAAAATATAGGTCATTTCATTCTGTTTTTGTTTGTGGTTTACACTGCATCCCAACTTTTTCAGAATCAGGCTTGTAAACCAGATGGTAAAACTAATTTTACTGTGCAAACAGCCGAGTTGGATAACATGGGGTTCCAAAAGGATGTGAGCAGCACTTTGCAGCGCTTCCTCCTCAACCCAATGTTACACTATGTGTGAGGAACGAGCAAGCAGCTCCAGGCTAACTTCACCAACTAAGCTATGTTACTTACTACTTACTCAACAGTTACCACTAATGTTTACAAACAGTAACATTAGTAAGTAAGAACAAGTTTGGTTTATTTAGTGGCAATTTACCAGTAAACAAGTCTAGAGGGTTAACATTAACAATATTAAAGCCAAGTCAAACGTTAAATTTAATCACTAAATAATGCAAATTTAATACCAATGTACCTTCAGTGGATAGTTTTTCTCAATCTTCCACAGTCCCGCCAATGCAGGGGTGGTCCAAACAAACCAGTCACGTGTGTATTGGGGCAAGGAGGTCTGATAAATTAAACAATATTTGGGTTATTATTCATTCCACATCAGAAAACAACCCAAGAGAAAGACCCAAAGCCCACATACCCTGAAACTGGGTTAATAAATTGACCCAGTATTTTTTAGTGTGTATTTGTCCCACCCCTTCTCCACCGTGACTGGACAGCTGGTGACATTGACAAGTCCAGCACTTCCCGCGCAGAGCTAGCTTCGTGCATGGCAACCTGAGGCGCACTCAGTTTGGTAGTTTGGCAGACTGAGGTGTGCTGAGATGGGTGTGGCGGTGCAGCAGGTGGATGTGTCGACAGATCCAGCTTGGCGCAGTGACAGTTTCGTGCCAAAAGGCTTCGCCGAAGGTGTGCTAAAAGCTCGCTAGCTGAAACCAGGTCTACTGTCAGCACAGGCAGAGTACAGCCGGTGTAAGCTGAAGTTTGGCTGACCGGCGGACAGTGCGCACACGTCACCAAAACCTCACAGGCAGGTTTCCAGAATGTCAGGCACATTAACGATGCAATAAATACCCGCAAACACCACTATTCAATGCAACTATCTGCAATGAGCACATAAATGTATCTTTATATCGACTGTCCCGTCACATCTGATGTCAGATCAAAGAGGATTGACACCGTTTGGCACGCATAATTTCCATTAAGCCTGTTTTGATTAACACAGCTGCCAACTAATGAGTTCACATCCCTCTCAGCCAACCACAAACAGCCACAACACCAGATAGGGAGTATATATTCAGCACTTTCGTCTTAGAAAAGTCAAAAGAAAAGAAACAGAGTGAGACTTTGAGAGAGAGAGAGAGAGAGAGAGAGAGAGAGAGAGTGCACACACGAGAGAAACGCAACATTGATTTACAATTGTGGTGACCTCCTCCCGGGCTACCTTTGCATCATCAGTCCGTGGAGGCCTGCTGGCAGTTCTGTATATTTCGACACTGCGAGCTTGGACCTCCCAGACCAAACATCAGTTTCCTCCTGCGAGGAGTTTGGCCGTCTGACACTGCTGCTCTCTTCTGCATGGCGAATTGAGTAAACTCTCATTACGCCTTCATGCGGCGCATTTAAGGGCGAGGAGAGGGGCTCATTTGATTGGTGTGATGTGTGTAAAACCCACTCCACGCCTTCTCTCCTCCCTCTTTCCGACTTGCGCCGGTAGGAGGGACGGAGTTGGGATAGAGGAGTAGCTGTGCCAGGGCGCACGGTGTGCCAAACTTACAAAATCCGCCTGGCCACACCCAGTTGGCGAAGTGCTGGCGCGCTGCGCCTCCGCCACACCCGGTCTGCGAAACTAGAGCCCTGAGTGTTGCTAGAGTTTCAACCTCTTTAGACTCCTTTCCTTTCTTGATGTGCCACTGGAAGTAGGTGAGGTAGTGCCCTCTTCTACAGTTAAACCAGATGAACGAATCATTGAGAGTAGCATATCCACATGAAGGAACATTAGCATACCTGTCTTTAGCTTATGTGTCATGTGATAGAACCTGCTAAAGATTGATGGCTATCACTGCCATCCAGCATAATTTACCTGTTGCAGTGTAAAATAATCTGTAGACAAGTGATTTATTTTCTGTGGTATGCTTATGACAAACAACTTTATATGAACCCATTGCACTCTGCACCACTGCACTATTGTCTTACTGTTAACAAATGAGGAAGAGCTTTGTGCGTTGGTCATTTGAAACTATGATTTGGCACTTGAGGCAGAGGCGAGGGCACTAGTTCGCAGTGAGGCAGAAGAATTGTGGAAAACCAGGATTATTAGAGCAAGGACTGCAAAGTCTAAGCAAAGCTGACCTATGTCAACATTGTATTCAGTGAACTAAATGTGTTCCTTTTTATCTTCTCAAGATGCACTTGAATGTGACCAGGTTCATTCTCCTGCTGCTACTGTTGTCTTCTTCTTCTTCTTCTTCTTCTTCTCCTTCCTCTTCTTCTTCTTCTTCTTCTTCTTCTCTTCTTCTTCTTCTTCTTCTCATTGTTATTATTATTATTATTATTATTAATAGTTCATCTGGTTTAACTGTAGAAGAGGGCACTACCTCACCTACTTCCAGTGGCACATCAAGAAGGGAAAGGAGTCTAAAGAGGTTGGAACTCTAGCAACACTTAAAGTGTAAAACACAACTTTATTATTATCATTATTATTATTATTATTATTATTATTATTATTATTGTTATTATTATTATCAATAATAATAATAAGAAGAATAAGAAGAAGAAGAAGAAGAAGAAAAATACATTCGCTAAATAAAATCTAAAGCTTAAACTGTGTTTAATAAAATGTTGTCAGTGCCACTGGGCTCAACAAGGCAGGCCACAGGAAGAAACAGGCAACATGTCTGCCCCTCCCATCCCCAAACCAGAACATTCTATTCCAGTTAGACACACTGGGAGGCTAATGCCTTGCAAGATGGTTAGTAACACTATTACCAGAAGTCAGTATAGCCACTTTGGTTTTGCTGTGAATTATGAGGGCCATGGCGAGACAGAGTGGTGGATGAAAATGCATTGAGCCAAAGAACACATATAGATATCCACATAGACAGACAGACAGACAGGCTCAAAAGAAAAACAAAGCTGTATTCCCTGTAGGTTTCTTCAAACATAGTTAAAGCAATGGGTTGATCAACTAGGTTGTGAGTGTAGTTAGAAATACAGCTGCCTGTGCTGTTGTATTTAAAGAGGCTATTGCGTTATTAGATCATACTGACTCCCATCCCTCCTGGCCAACCCCCACCACCTCTACCACTGCCACAGAATGACGGATCGATTGAGGAGTGACAGCAGTTAGGAAATAGAGAGAGATTCAAGATTTACATCATCCTCTGACACGCTCATATAAACACCCTCAAATGATAAAGAGACCACACTCTGACAAGAACACCAGTCCTCGTTTAGCTGCTCACAAGTTAAAAGATTTGCCATCTCTCCTCCCTCTTTCACTCTTGGTCTTTCTGTCTTGCTTTTAGCAGATTTCTGTGCAAAGCATATAACCTTTGTGAATTATTTAGTTTATTGACCTCTGTGGGGATTTAATATGAAGGTCGTTTCCTGCTGGCAGAGCTAGTGCCGGCGGGGTCCTCAGGTGACATGGCCAAGGTCGCCCGTCTCCCTCCAGTTAATAATATATTTGTCACACGCAGTGTGTAAGCCCCCGACACAGTGCTACTGCCTTCCACTTGATTAGTGCAACCAATAAGGACTGCCAAAGATAATAAAGCAGACATTGGCTTAAGGAGATGTGTCAAATGTCCACAGCATCGCTCTCTATCTCCCCCCACACAGATACTCAGAGCACACACACACACACACACACACACACACACACACACCGAAATTCACACCCTCTCTTTTTCTCCTCCTCCTCCTCCTCCTCCTCCTCCTCCTCTCTGTGCTTGTTTTATTGTTTCCTAGATGAAGGTTAAAGGGAGATGCTGAACAGACAGAACAGCCTGAGGGCCGTGAAGGGCCATGAAGGCCTTGGCTGCCTGGCTGCAGCAGTCAGTGCTGTAGGGATCAGCCAGCCTCTGCACCTCCTCCATCTCTCCACAAGGCCATGCAATACATCGGTGTGTCAGAGGGGCAAGAGGGTGAGTCAGTTTGAGCCACAGGAGCAAGTGGGTTACAACATCTGAAGTAGTAGAGAGCTGGGGCAGTAGAAAGCTGCTGGTCCCTGACTGTGCCTGTCACTGATAATAATCACAAAGACCTATTGAGCCTTATTGGCACTGCTGTTAAGCTCAGACAAAATGGCACCCCATAGGTGAAACCCTGGTAAATGGCAAGGGTAAGGAAAGGGCTGCGGCAAGGGTGGCAAATATATTCTGGCATAGTGATGCAATTAAGGTGGTGGAGTCTGTGAGGATATGAAGCTGGGGGTTTAAATCTTTAAAGAGCGAGCAAGCCGTTAGTGCAACATTATCGATTTGATTGGATTAGTGCTGGTGATAATGGAAAATACAAGACGCACAGCAATGATGGGCAGATGGTGGTGGTGGAAAAAGTGTTGCAGTCGAGGCTAAGCTGCAGTATGTCTTCTTTTTTTATGAGTTTGCAGTGGGAGGTCACTGCAAGGTGAGTCTGACAATCATATGGGGTAGACACCTGCAAGTTACCAGATAACAGCTGACAATGTTATCAGTCAGGTACTACACAGTGTGTGCACGGTATGCATACAGACATGATAACATGCAGAGATTGGACAGAACAACAAAACAATACACCAAAACTAGAACCTCATAAACAGCCATGGCTTTGTCAAACAGTAATTGATAATGTGTGTTTCATTAAAGGTAATTGTTTGCAGAACACTTTTGTGTTGTGTACTATAATTTGTATTCTATACACTTTTTGTGCAATAAAATATGGTCTTAAATAGCACGCCACCTATTGACCATAATTTTCCACTTAAAAGATCGTGGATAAAACAGTTTTTAGACAGAGAGCATAAGCTTCAGGACAGTGGTTGGGCATTTTCTTGCAGTGTTTGATATTTGAGGGCCGGTCTTGTTTGGATACCCACTGCAATTTTATGTGGTGTGCTTGTGACCAGTGGACTTCTGTGTTGTGTAGCTTAGACAATAAAGATGCCATGACATCTGGATCTCTTTATGGGTCACCTCCGTTCTTTCTGACAAACAAAACAGGAAACAGAATCTCCATGTCAGTTATACTTTTCTGTCCAGCTCCTTTCCCATTAGGGAATTGTGAAAAAGGGCACAGCTGAATAATATTAACCATGGAATGAAACACACACACACACACACACACACACACACACACACATATATATATATATATATATAAATAAATGTACAGTCACATGAAAAACAAAAAGAGAAACCGAAACTACATGTCGATTATACTGCCCTCTCCAGCTCCTACACACATAAAACACATTAAACAGAAGTTAGCTTAAATTGCCTCAACTTTAAGTTAGCAGCACTTTCTTAAAACAACTATTTTAAGTGCCAGTTTGTCAAAAAATAAATTATATATACATTTACACTCACCCCTGAGAATTACACAAAACATCAAATAAAACTTGCCCCTAACGCCAAATGGCCATAGCTGGCCATAAACAAAAGGCAAACCACATACACTGTGGAAAAAAACAGCAATACCAGCTATCTTAAAATAAGATTAAGAAAACAGAGACATGCCTAGATACTCAGGATACTCTACAGGCAAACTGAGGTGCCATTTAGACCACAAAATTAAGCCATACACAATGGGTGTAACTTTAAAGGAAATTAAGCCCCAGTGCTGTCTTGTTAATTAGTTATTTTTATTTGTCATTCAGCACCATTTGCTGGGGCTATTAAGTAGTCACTTAGGTCATGTGATCTGTGTCTGTAGTTGATGACATCAGTAGGTATGTAGTTAGTTCTCCATTTCAGAGCTTAGGGAAAGCTTACGTCTTTTCATTCAACATCATCCTTACATTCAGGTCTTTGAAAGCATCTTTGGTATGTAAAGGTAAACTTAAGTTTGTAATTTATTCATCTATATGCATTGTTTCAAAGGACATCCAGTGCCACGTGGAAACAAACAAGTACAATTACAACTGATGTATACCTGACACAGAAATGGTAACAGGTCAAACACAGCAAACAGAATCACACCATCATGTATGGCAGAGGACTGAACTTGTGCAAAACCAAGGAATG
The DNA here is from genome assembly GCA_026686955.1 of Epinephelus cyanopodus. Taxonomy (NCBI): domain Eukaryota; kingdom Metazoa; phylum Chordata; class Actinopteri; order Perciformes; family Serranidae; genus Epinephelus; species Epinephelus cyanopodus. Next base: position 41,464,803 of record CM048924.1, on the reverse strand, counting down.
TCTCAAATTTCAATTTCAATTTCAATTTATTTATTTAAGGTAGCGACAGTATATATTAATAAACATAGTACAGTACTACATGTAAATATGCCAGATTGTAGCCCATGGCTAATTTCCATCTGTCGTCCCTAGGCAGGTTGTTGTTACTTTAGTAACATAAAAACAAAAATGCATAAATAGCACACGAGAATACAGGAGAAACATGGAGAAACAGTACAAATATGCACATAGTAAGCAATAAACAATAGGAAACATTCGAATACGTCAGGAGTGACTGAGGAACTAGATCAGGAGTGACCATAGAAAAAGAGGATGAAAATTGCAATTTCCTTGTATTGCACATTTCCTTATATTGCACATAGCCCTATTATATTGCACCAACCCTGTTGCACATAACCCTATTTAAAACTACAATTAAGCATGGTCACAGAACTGGTTAGCTTTGAGCCACACCTTTAGGTGACCCTTAAAAGTGGCTAGAATAGCACAATCCCTTACGGAGATTGGCAGGCTGTTCCACAAAGTGCTACCTTTGTACAACAGGACATTCTGACCAAAGGTTGTTTTTCTGAGGGGTACCACACACTCCTTGTTCATTATGGCCCTTGTTACGCGGGTAGTGATTGGCCTAAGTGTACTGAAGTCATTAAGTGGGGGTGGTGCCAATCCATGCAATACTTTGTCCATCAAACACGCAGATTTAAATTTTTAAAATTTTCAAAACTTACAGTGATGATACGAGAATGGCCCAGTATTTTCAGTGCTTTTTTGTATAGAGATTCAGTTAGTTTCATTAGCATTCATAGCTGTCATTGACCAACTAGTTAGACAGTAGCTCAGATGGGAAAAAATCATAGAATGCAAGAACAACATAGCAGCGCTATCGGTTAGTGACCTCCGTATTTGCCTGAAGTTATACAGGTTGAATTTGACCTCTCAGCTCTTCTCCTCCCAGATGGACAGAGTGTGTGTGTACAATATGTGTGGGTTGTTTAAAAAAAAAAACATACTAACTGTCTTTTTTGTGTTTAACAAAAGACAGGACTTGATGAGCCAATTTTGTATGTGTATCAAAGCTGTGGAAAGTATGCAGGCTGCCTCTTCAGGATGTTTTGCCTTTGTAAAAATGACCGTCGTCCGCATAAAGCTGTATGTCAACGTCCTTACAGATATCGGGCAAATCGTTTATAAATAAAGAAAATAGAATAGGTCCCAGGATGGATCCTTGGGGTCCCCCAGTGGTGAACTTAGATAGGGGGATCTGACCCTGTCAACCACTGTGCACTGCTCTCTCTGACAGGTATGATTCCATCCATTTAATAGCCCGAGCAGAAAATTAAAATGGGTAAGTTTAGTTAAAAGCACTTTGTGGTTAACGGTATCAAACTCCCTTTTTAGATCTATAAACACAGCACACAACCATTCTTATCCAGCAAACATTTGACTTTTTCCAGAAACACAGCTAATGCAGACTCAGTTGAATGATGTGGGCGGAAGCCAAGTTGTAGGATGCAAGGAAATTTGACCATATTTAAGATGAGTTATTAATTGATTAGAAATCCATTTTTCAATTATTTTAGAGATGATGGGCATGATGCTAATAGGTTGATAGTTGTTCATGTCAGACCTGTCACCGGATTTAAAAATTGGGGTGACTGTGGCCAGCTTCCATGCCTTTGGAACAATCAAGTGTTTGATGGATAGGTTGACCAGGTGTGTGATCGGAAGTGCAATTGCCTCTTTGTGAGTTTTTAAAAAAGTGGTGTCGAGACCGTATATATCTTTGGCTTTTGAGTTGTTAAGTGCACTAGTGATATTAATAACCTCCACTGCTGATATTTCTTGTATAATAAAATTTGGATGTTCATCGCTTACCAGGCGACTCAGAGGGCGTGAATAGTTCAGAAATTTCTTCAGTAGATCTTACAAAGAAGGTATTTAGTTCATTAGCCAGGATAACAGGGTCTCGCACCAGCTGGTTGTTAACCTTTAGTTCTAAATCTTTAGTGTCCTGCTTGTTTTGTCTCCCAGTCAATTTATATATACTCTGCCAGATTTTTTTTGGAGTTCCCGTTAGCACTCTGGATAATGTTACCTGAAAAATTGGCTTTAGACCTTCTTAATTCCCTCGTTACTTTATTTCTCGTAGCTGTAAAGTTTTGCCTGTCTATGATTAAACTCGATTTTAACGATTTTAGAAGCAGTCGGCTCCTGAGTTTCATTAACTTTAAACAGTCTGGGGTGAGCCAAGGGAGAGAGTTAGATTTTCTATGTCTATGGCACCCTCTCCTGGAGAAGGACAGAATTACATCTTTTATTTTCATGAGGAATGCATCAGTACAGATATTAGCATCCTGACATGAAGTTAAACTATCCCAGTTTAGATCTTTTAGAGCTTTATCCATGTTTTGTTGTTGATTTTTTGGTATTATATTTATACTAGGTCAATAGGCATGGGCATTAAAGAAGGAGGTTTCAGGACGTTATTTTTTAAGTTTTCTGGAAAAGAAAACTGCATTGTGGTCTGAAAGACCTGTCAATAGATTATACGTTTTAGAGACTCTTTCAGGTTTGTTTGAGAATAACAAATCAATTCTGGATTTAGAGCGGTTTGTAATTTGGGTGGGTTGATTTATTAGTTGAACAAGATTAAAATGGTCAGTTATAGATCTCAGTCTTTCCTAAAAGTCTTATAACCCGGCAGTACAATAGCAGCCTTGGGTGAGAAGTTAGTTAACCAAGTCTCGGATAAACCCATGAAATCAGTATTGGAGTTACATACCAGATGTTCCAGTTGCCCTTGCTTTGGTATCATACTACGGACATTTAAATGCCCCCCAAACAGCCCCCCCCTTTTTAAGACAGGGTCCCAGATTATCCTAGCATGATTTAGTGTGCGGAAGATTCTTTGTGATTGATGCTTTTTTAGTATGGGGTTCCTGTGTCTGTTTGCTGCTGTGCTGATAGTGTCCAGGGGCAGTAAGCAGTTGTTTGTTGTAAGACCGTCTCTGTGCCTCTGCATGGTGGAAGGGGCATCCAGCTGCTGAGCCATCGGCTGTCGGCGCAATCCCACTGAAGAGGACTCTGCTGTTGTCACCGCCGCCTCGGAGCTGCCATCCCAGAGCGCCGTGTTGTGAAAGGGATCCAGCTGCTGAGCCATCGGCTGTCAGCGCAACCCCGCTGGAGAGGCTGCTGCTGTTGTCACCGTCACCTCGGAGAACCGCGTTGCAAAAGACATCCAGCTGCTGAGCCATCAGCTGTCGGCGCAACCCTGCTGGAGAGGCCACTGCTGCTGTTGTATTGCCACCCATGAGAGGTGGGATCCAGGTTAGCTGCTGGGAGGACGTGGCTAGCTGTAGTAGCAGCGCGGCTAGCAGCGGAGGAACAAATACCAGCCGTTGGAATATCGTGGCCGACATGGGCAGAGGCCAAGGTAGCAGCAGCGGTTGTTGGAGTAGCATGGCTAGCTGTGGTGGCTGGGCCAGAGGCAGTCAAGTCAGCCGAGATCCACCTAGGTTCACGGTGTCCCATCAGTGTTGGGCCGGGGTTCGTCTCCACATCACCAACCAAAAGGAGGATAATGGTGAGTTGAGCAAGCCCCAGGGAGTGACCAGAGGCTTTTTCCTGTTTACCTGGCGGCGTGCCGGCTCTGCATGAGCTAGTGTCCATGAGTCTTGTAGTGTTGTATAGAAAGTGCTGGCAAGCTTTCGCAGAGAGATAAACCCGTCCGCCATGCTTGGGGAGAAAGTGCGGGCGTATGGAACAAATAAACAGGTACAAAGTCAGAAAACATGAAAACAAGGTTTGCGGCAAAGACTGCTGTTTAGCTGCAACGTTTGAGAGTTTGTGGAGCATAAACGCAGGACCTGCCTGCCTGCATGTCTGCCTAGCGTCTGCCATCTTGAATCTGTCTCGTCTCTGTCTCATAGTCTTTCACCAAAGCTGCTTTCTTTCAATTGGTATCACTTAAAGGGACCAAACATTTTTGGTATTTTTTGACTTCCTCTATGTCTCTAGTTTACATTTTGGTATGATAAACCTGCCTATCTAGTAGCTTAATAAAAAAAATCTGGATGATCTTTGGGTCCTCCCCAAAATTGAAAATAGTCAAAATTGAGGCTTCTCCAAAAGGGACAGTCTCTGCCTTATCACATGAATCTCGGGAAATAATTATCAGAATGTCAATTGTTGCACACAATGCAGCAAAGATTTAATCAGTACCTTACTCCTTTAAAAAAATGTATACACCTAAAGACACATGAATTATAGACGGACATGGAATAAGGAATAAAAAATTCAAAAGGCATGTATATATGTGTTTGCCATTATTAATGTAAATAAGCCAATCACCCCAAAATTGTATTTATATGTACCAAAGAATGTTATCAGAAAAGTAGGTTATTAGATTATTCACCTCACTCATTATTCACCATCTGATGTCACCAGCCCCTGACAGGTAACTAGTGCAGCCAGAACTTCAAACAGACAAATAGAATGGGTCCCTATTAGTACAGGGGCTAAAGAGATAATTTTCACAACTTGGTAGGCCCCTATCACCCACGGGGACCAAACAATTTTGGCATTTTTATCTCTCTACAGATCTCTAGTTTATATTTTGGTACGGTAGCCCTGCCTATCTAGTAGCTTAATTATAGTTATCACTCTGTAAACAAACTTACACCCTACAAACAGGGTGAAAAATTAACTAATAGATATCCACATGTAACTTACCCAGTTGATCACTCATATTAAGACAAGTATTTTTTGTATTACAAATTTTCTGAAATATTTTATTTAAATATGCACCAATTTTGTTAATGAAGACAATAACAAGGAGAGGAAATTGATTACGCAGTTACTGTGCTAACACTTAGTGTTACTGTAGCCTACAGTAGGCCTACTAGCGCTAGCGCTGCCCAGTTGCTATTTGACCCATAACTAGGAGGCAAAGGGAGTGCTACCGCTTGCCTAAGGCGGACTACCACGCTAGCAGAGGGAAGGAGGTGCCTTATTTCTCCATTGTAGGCCGTCCTAAAATAGGGGGGCCCACCTACTGCCGTCATCCTTGATCAGTACTTCCTTAGAAGTCAGTCAAGTCAGTCGGATGAAGTCCAGCAACAGGTAGAAGGATATCAGTAACACTGTCACTGAGGAGGAGGAGGGGGTGGTAAGAGAAGATGCAGGTGACACTAAGGTCAGTATGCCAGTCAGAGAGAGAACCATGGGGCAAAAGGTTAGAGTTAGATGGCCTAGGACATATGACAGTAAAGAATGGGAGATAGTTAATAGAGATTTGTCAGTAATCTTAAGCAGGCTTAGGGGAAATACAATAGAAAAGTTAGAAAAGATGGGAGATATAATTTACTCATATGGTGCAGAGAGGTTTGGGGTGCATGAGAGAAAGAGGGGTGAGAGGGTACAGTCAGGTAAGTCTAGGCGGCAAAGAGAAATAGAGAAGTTAGTTAAGGAAAGGAGACAGTTAAGAAAGCAGTAGAAAAGGGTACAGAAGAAGAAAGGTAGGGAATTAATGTGTTGCAAGAGGAGCTGAGTAGCAGGTTAGCAGTTCTTAGAAGGGCAGAGCATCTCAGGAAAAAGAGGAGGAAGAAGGAACATGTAAGGACAGGTTTTTTCAGGGACCCTTTTAAGTTTGTTAAAGGATTGTTTAGCCAGGAAAAAGGAAGCCAGCTTAAAGCAGAAAGGCTAGAGAGTAGTATATAAAAGACACCTTTTTATATGTGCACGCGCGTGACAGTGTGTGTGTATGGGGCGCGTGCGTGTGATGTGTGTGTGTGTGTGTGTGTGTGTGTGTGTGTGTGTGTGTGTGTGTGTGTGTGAGACAATTGGTGCTGATTGTGTAAGCAGAGGATTCTATATATGGTTAAGGAAGTAGTTTAAATGTTTGTGATTTTGGGAGTGGTTTTGTTGTTACATGTCTATTTAATCCTATTGGGGTAGCATGTACTAGATACTGATTGTTGTATATTCCGGCTGAATTCCAATGGCTTCCGATAAACAGAGTGGATACTACTGTTATGGACATGCAATGGGAACCTTATCCTGCTGGTTATTTTAACAAAACAGGGCTTGAGAAGTTTAAAGAATCAGACGTGATAAAGGATTAATTACGCCCCAAAAACATACCCAAGGCCGCTGTTGCTAGGGGGTGTATTCAAAAGCAGCCTCTCTCTAACCCCAGCAACTACAGAACATTGATGTTTTGATTCCTCTATATGATCAAGGTAAGTTGTTTAATTGTTGTACAAATATATTACGACATGTCTGGACATGTGCTAAGCAAGGATGTTGATTGTCGTCAGCTGTTTTGCTGGAGACTCATTTCCTTCTGCGCTTTGGAGCTGTTGCCACCACATGGGGGGGGGGGGGGGGGGGGGGGGGGGGGGGGGGGGTGGAGTAGGAAGTGATGTGTGGGGTGTGGTTTGCAGCAGCTATATCGTCCAACCATGTGTCTGTTTTGTGACAAACCACAACTGAGGATGCTGACGATCTGTGATTTAAACACGATAACCTTATACAGAGGATCCTTGTTATCTGCATTTCCTGTCTGAGACCCTATACTCTACAAAGATGGAAAATATAGGTACGTCTTTTAATTCTATGATGCCAACACGCCGCATGACAAAAAGCATGGGCACCCATGTATGAGTGGGATGTAAAGGACTGCAGGGTTTCCGGATACTTGTTTGACCGGGGGGTGGTGTGTCTCTACACCAGAGAAGCCGATGAACAGTACCCCACATGTCCGTTTTTTTGCCAAAGACTTGAGCCATTTCAGAAACAAAATTTGTAAGGAGTTAAGTATCTCGAAAGGCATGTACACAGCGCAGTAGAACGGTTCAGTGTCTGGAGAGACCTATCGTGTGTCTATCGACTTAGAGGTCTATGATCCAGAGGCCTACATATTTTTCAGGCAGTGTATTGACAACACTGTTTTTCGCCATGCCCGAAAGGGTACTCTGGATAAGGAGAAATTCTACCCCCTCACGCCTAAATAATGGGAAACATGGTTTACCACAGGGTTTTTAGTTCAGTGGTGTGAATGGGAGAGAACACTAGGCAAGGCAAGGCAAGTTTATTAGTAGAGCACAATTCGTACACAAAGTAATTCAAAGTGCTTTACAGAACAAGAAAATGCATTAAAATCACAATACAAAATAAAAACATAAATAATCATTATAAAATGAACTTTAAAAGAGAACAGTGCAGATAAGATCCTTTCAGTCATATGCACAGTGAAATAGAGCTGTTTTGAGCCTAGATTTGAACATTGTCAGAGTAGAGGCCTGTCTCACATCTTCAGAAAGACTGTTCCAGATTTTAGCTGCATAAAACTGGAACCCTGATTCCCCATGTTTAGTCCTGACTCTGGGCACCAGCAGAGGGCCGGCCCCTGAGGTCCTCAGAGTCCGAGATGGTTCATATGGCACTAACATGTCAGAGATGTACTTTGGTGCTAGGCCGTGGAGAGACTTGTACACAAGCAGAGCTGCTTTAAAGTTTAGTCTCTGAGCCACAGGGAGCCAGTGTAGAGACCTGAACACAGGACTAATGTGCTCGTACTTCCTGGTTCTGGTCAGGACCCGAGCAGCAGCATTCTGGATGTATTGCAGCTGTCTTACGGCCCGTTTGGAAAGGCCAGTAAGCAGGCCGTTACAGTAGTCTAACCTACTAGAGACAAATGCATGGATAAGTCTCTCCAAACTAGAAGTTTTCTCCCATGTTGATTCTCTATTTAGATGGTACAAGGTTTACAGACAATATGAGAACCTCAAAAAAAGAATCTTTGAGAAGGACGATGACACAAATGCCTCCAAGGAGGTTGATGTGACTCCAACCCTGTGAAAACATCTGCTATGTCTCATCTAATATTTAGCATCTATTTGTACAGGTCACCGCCCTTATGTGTGGTGCGATGTGTCATTGGACATGGATAAAAATGATTTTTGTACAATTTGGCAGCGTGATGGAAACAGCAGCTCCGGGGCAGATGACCGACAGGAGGATGGAAATAATAACACCTGAGCCCGGACTGAGCATGCGCGGGTAACACAGCTCATGGTGAGGAGGCGTCCAAGTTTGACAAGCTTTTAAAGTAATTATTTGGGTCAAAAACCTGGATTCGTGATGATTCTGCCATAAACCTTGACTTTCACTACATGATACATGAGATTATAATCAAGCTGGTGTAAACAACCACGATGGCCGACGAGGAGACAAAGACGCCGACTGCCAGCGTGCCCACCGACACCTGTTCTGATACTGATCAAGTGCAAGACACAGGGAAAAAGCCTTCAAGCAAACGATACAAACCTGGATCATGGTCAGAGGAAAGCTCACCGGATAATCCCCCTCTAACGGAGGTAAATCATCACCTGTTGGCTTCCATTGATTCCAGGCTCCGAAAACTGGATATATTGGACGAGCTGAGACAGGACGTGCAGCAATTAAAACAAACATCTGAGTTCATATGGGCGACGCTGGATGAATATAAAAAGAAAACGGACACTCTGGAAACTACAGTCGCCAAATTAGAAACAACGGTGAGGGAGATGAAAACTGAAAATGTCCAGATGAAAGAAAAAATGCTGGAGATGACGTGCAGGTCCATGATGGATAACCTGATACTCTCCGGGCTCACCGAAACTCCAGACGAAGATGCGGAGACAACGCTGAGACAGTTTTTTATCAAAGAGCTTGAGATGGATGCGGAGATTGTGAGAAAAATCCAGTTCGATCGTGTGCACAGAATCCAGCGCAGCCGAGAAAACCAAGGAAGGCCCCGTTTGCTGGTGGCGAAGTTTGTGCACTTCAAGGATAAAGCTCTTGTTAAAAGTTTCAGCAAACGCCTGGCGGGTAAGCCATATGGAATGAATGACCAGTTTCCACCAGAAATTGTGGCAAGAAGGAGAAAAACTGATTCCCAAACTGAAAGAGCATCGTGAAAAGAAAGATGCGGTAAGACTTGTTCTGGACAGACTTTACATAAACGGCAGAATGTTTAAGGACAAAGAAATTACACCATGGCTGTTTGATTCAAGATAGATCATTCAGACAATAATTAACAGACATTAACCCATGGGCCTTTGAACGATTTATTATTATTTTGCCCAGGAGAGTGTGAATGTCTGTGATGTGGATATGATTAGTGGAGGGTTGTAGGGGAGAGTGGGGCTTGTTGTGACCAGTAAACGAGAGTGGGAAAGTTGTTTTAAGATAGCTAGACTTAAAGTAGATAAACTGTTACAGGTCTAAACAGAGTGACAAAAAATGTACAATGTACAGATGGTTGATGGAACAGTTAATCCTGATTTACTTTATTCTGCAAGATTTGGTTCTTTTGACATAGTCCTATACTTTCTTTTTCACATTTATATTCTTGCTACAAGTTAGAACTCTTTATTTTCTGCTGTCCAGGATAAGGAAAGAGGGAGAAAAAAAAAAAAAAAGAAGAAGAAAAAAAGGAATAAAAATACATAAATTAAAAAATGGAAAAGAAAGGACGTTTATGCTTGTCGTCTATTTGATATTTGAACTGACTGACTTAATTATGGCCTCCTCACACTATTAGGGCTTAAGTGCTTCTCTTTGGTTTTATCACTTAAGGTATTGTTTATTTTAGTCTTGTCTGTCTGTTTGTTTTTTTGTTTTCTGTTGTTGTGGTGTGTTTGTTTCCTTAGCATGTCGATGTTTATATGTGGTTATTTAATGTTATGGTATGAATTGGCCTTTTTTTTTTATCTTTAGAATTGACCAAATATTAGAGCATTCCCTTCATGTTCAAGACAGTCTTCTCTCTATTTACTTATAATCCAGTAAGAGTTTAATTTACCCTATGGATAAGAATAAGTTGGTTATTGGTAGCTATAATTGTAATGGGTTGGCTAACAATATAAAAAGAAATGAGGTATTTAAATGGCTTAAAGATAAAAACATGTTTGATATTTTATGTTTACAAGAAACTCATTCTATGCCAAAGGATGAAAACAAATGGATGAGAGAATGGGGAGGACACGTTTTCTTTAGTCATGGATCCATACATCCAGGGTGTTTTAATCCTTATTCAAAGAAATGTTGAATATGTGGTCCATACAACCTTACGAGATTCTGATGGAAGATGGATTATTGTAGATCTCACAGTCAAATCTATAAGATTATGTCTGGTTAATCTGTATGCACCTGATACGGATAATGCAATATTTTTTGAATGTATTCAGGAGACTGTCCAGAGCTTGAAAGGTTGTGGGCCCCATATTATTATCACAGGTGACTTTAATACAGTGATGAATTCCATGATAGATAGGACTGGATGTCATTCAGATAATTATCACCCACAAGCCTTAAAAGCTATTCAAATGGTAATGTCTACCCTTGATTTAATTGATATCTGGCGATTTAAAAACCCTAAAAAATTAGATATACTTGGCGTAGGAAAAAACAGGCCAGTCGGATTGATTATTTTCTTGTTTCCTTCTCACTGTGCTCCAAGATATTGTTGACAGACATAACTGAACACATGCGCTCAGACCATGCACTTATAACACTCCACATGATGACTGATGATACCGCCAGAGGTCCAGGGTTCTGGAAATTTAACCAGTCATTATTAGATGATGATCTTTTTGTTGAAAAAACTAAAACATTTATTTCTGAATTTTTTAAGTACAATATTGGTAGTGCCAATCCTCATACTGGTGGGACTCATTTAAATGTTCGTTTAGGGGACACTATTATATTCTTCTTGGAAACACAAGTTGAATAAAAGTTATGAAAATAGATTATTACAAGAAATAAATAGTTTAAGTGATAAATTTGATCAAGTTAATCAAGTTCCTCAGATCTCTATGAGACATTGGAAAACAAACAAAAGGAGTTGGAGAGGCTTTACCATAAAAAAGCCAGTTGCATTATAAAAAATTCTAAAGCTACATGGATGGAGAAGGGTGAGAAATGCACAGCTTATTTTTTAAAACTTATGCAAAGGAATCAAACAAAGAAAAATGTGACTCGGTTAATTACAGAAAATGGTCTGGCATTATCATCACCAGCAGAAATTTTAGAAGAAGAGAAACTTTTTTTTCAAAATATCTATACTGTAGAAGAACAGAGCTGCCCACTAATAGGCCTTTACCAGTCCTTTTTCCCCATTTCTTATCATAAAAAAATTGTCAGAGGCCCAAAAAAAGGACTGTGAAGGTATGATTTCAGAGAATGAACTTTTTGAAGCAATCAATTCTTTTAAATCAGGTAAATCACCAGGTCTAGACGGGATTCCCATTGAATTTTATAAGACATTTTTTGATTATATAAAAGATCCCATTCTAGCATGCTTCAATTATTCATTTCAGATTGGTAAAGTGAGTGAAACTCAACAGGAGGGTTTAATCTCTCTTCTTTTAAACAAGAGGCAAATGGTCAATACAAAGATCCAGTTAAATTAAAAAATTGGAGACCTCTAACTTTATTGTGTTGTGATAATAGAATATTAGCTAAATGTATTGTGTCTAGAATTAAAAAAGTTATTCATGATATTGTGGATAGAGACCAGAATGGATTTATTGAGGGTAGATTTATTGGAGATAGTATCAGACATCTTTTGGAAATTATTGAATTGTACGAAAAAGACAAAAAACCTGGTCTAATCTTTGTTGCTGATTTTGAAAAGGCTTTTGATACAGTGAGATGGGAGTACATGTATAAATGTTTAGATTTTTTTTAATTTTGGTAGCTCTTTGATAAGTTGGGTTAAGGTGTTATACAATAATCCACAAAGTAAATTGATAAACAATGGCCATTTATCACAAAGTTTTTCATTATCTAGGGGAGTCAGACAGGGTTGCCCCCTATCCCCATATTTATTCTTATTGGTAATTGAAACATTGGCTATAAAAATTAGAAATAATATACATATTAAAGGTCTTGATAGTTATGGACATGAATCAAAGATTTCGTTATATGCAGATGATACAATCTTTTTTTTTGTCACCGAAAGATAATTACTTGAAAGCTCTTCTTAAGGATTTGGATGGTTTTGCAACCCTGTCTGGTCTGAAGCCAAATTATGATAAATGTATTATTTTGCGATTAGGTTCTTTACATGGTTCGTCATTTACATTATCATGCAACTCAGCACTCATATGGTCAGATGGACCTATAGATGTACTCGGTATTCATATTCCAGAACAGACTGATGAACTTGTTAAAACTAACTTTGAACGCAAGCTTCAAAAATAGAGAAGATCTTATGTCCATGGAAAGCAACAACATTATCCTTATTTGGTAAAGTCACCCTTGTCAATTCATTGTGTACCTCTCAGTTTACTTACTTGTTGATGTCTCTTCATCCCCTGATGAAACTTTTTACAAAAGATATAATCAAGTTGTATTTAATTTTATATGGAATAACAACCAGAAAAAATAAAGCGTATATTTGTATAATGGTTTGGATGAAGGAGGAGTTAAATTAATTAATCTTAAAGCATTAAACTTGCGGTTAAAGCATCATGGTCACAGAAAATATATTGGAATCCTGAGTGGAGCTCCTCACGATTAATTTGTGACATTCATCCAATATTCAAATATAAACTTTTTCCGTTTGTCCAGATACCAAAAACCCATTTCCAGTATATACAAAATATCTTCACCAATTTATCACCTTTTTTTGAAGACATGGTTCAAGCTTGGTTACACTTCCAGTATTTTCCACCAAATTCTGTTGATGCCATTTGCAGCAAATTTTTATGGTTTAATTCTAGTATATTAATTGATAGATTACCAGTCTTTTGGGAACAATTTGTTCAAAAGGGCATTATTTTTATAAATGATATTATGGATGTGAATGGTAATATCTATTCATATAAATTATTTTGTGAAATATTTGGAGTATTCTGTTCAGAATTCAAATATTATCAATTAGTAGCTGCAGTACCTTTGGCTTGGAGAAATAAAGTGAGAAATGCTGGAAGAAAACTGTTGGTTTGTCAACCTTCAATGAAAAACTTTTTGGCTTAAGAGAAAAAAGATAAATGCTTTTATGTATAAATTCTTTTTGAGGGCATATGATTTAAACGACAAGCCAGACAAATTTCATTTGTACTGGGAGGAGATATTTGATATTCCATTGCCATGGAGACAGGTGTATAATCTAATCTATAAAGCTGCTGTAGATTCTAAGTCGCAATACTTTCAATTAAAAATTTTATACAAAATATTACCCACAAGAAAAAATCTTGTTGGTTGGGGTATGGAAGAGGGTGGAAACTGTCGCTTTTGTAAATTTGAAATTGAAGATATGTTGCATTTATTTTGGTTCTGTCCTCATGTGGCGACATTTTGGATGACGGTCAAAAGATGGCTTGCATCAAATTCAATGTTTTTAACCATGTGCCCTCAAACAATAATGCTTGGTGAATTAAGAAATAGATGTCCTACCATTTTAAATACTATTATATTATTAGGTAAAAGATTTATTTTTGAATTGAAGGGAAAAGAGAGATTGACGTTCCCCTGTTTTTTTTTTCTTTCTTAAAACATTATTTCATGCTAGAGGGCATTATTGCTACAAGGCAGGGGAAACTGAATGAACATGAAAAGAGATGGAATCGATTAAGGCCAAGTTTAGAGGAAGGATGACAGAGATATCATTATTTAATTTAGTTTTTGTTTTTTGTTTTTGTTGTTGTTGTTATTTTTTTTATTTTTGTTTGACCTTGTTATGTTGTTATTATTTGTTCTGTTGCATATTTGTTTTGTTCTTTTGTGTGTGTGGATATGTTTGGTGGTTTGTCATGGTTGTCTTGTCCACAGGTCTATGTGTCAGTCAGTGGTTTATGTTATGTTATAATGTGGTTGTTTGGATTGTTTAAATAAAATTTAAAAAAAAAAAATAAATAATAATAACACCTGGGTGGACGACTTTGGCCAAGAGCTGGGAAAAAGAAATTTAACATTCCTCACGCCCAAAGACAAACCAACAGATATCCGTCAACAACCGTCAAGTCCTGATGACTGTTTGGGAATTCTGGATGATAAGGAGTGTGACTACTTCAAATGTGGTATGCCAGGAGAACCCACTGTTCACAAAATTATAGATGTAACAATAGGTTATTATCTCCACAATTTATTAAAGGAAATAGCTAAAGGAATCTGTATATACTGTATACTGTATAAAAACGTGTCATTCAGCTGTCGTAAAGGGGGATCTCGTACATCAAGGCGGGGAGGACGGAGGTCGACATGGATGAGAGGGCTTTTTTATAACATTGCCTAGCAATTCTTTCGCAAAATTTTATCCTAACAACACAATAGCTAATTTTAGAACAAAGTTATCCAAACCCCTGCATTTCAAAGTGTCCTATGAAGTAGGTATAATCGAAATACAGTATCCAAAAACATGGACAAATTTCTCGTCAGACGACGCAGAATTTGTCGTGTTTGACAAAAAATCAAAAAGGCGGGCGTGCCTAAGAGCAACACCAGGATTCTATACAACTATGCAACAGATAATAACAGAAATAAATAACTGCTTGTCTAAAAATAATATGAATTACATCAAACTTCAATACAATATCATCACCAACAGAGTCAGTATTTTGCCTATATGAGATATTGAAAGAACGTTTAGAGGAAAACTGGCACAAATGTTAGGATTTCCTCCAGGCATTGCTTTTGCCACCCCTGAGGACAGTTTATTGAGTGATGATAACATACCAGACGAATCGTATATGGCACAGCATTTTGCCGATCTGAACGTAGGCCTGTATAATCTCTTTATCTATACGGACATAATAGAACAACAATCTCTAGGTGACAGCTACGTTCCTCTTTTAAGAATTGTACATATTGCAGGACCAAACAATCATATGATCACAAGAACGTATGACAAGCCACATTACATACTGCTCTCTAAATCACACATTGAGGACATTGAGATATCTCTTAAAACAGATCAGAATAGGCGTATTCCTTTTACATATGGTAAAACAGTTCTAAAACTACACTTTCAACCTGTAAAAAATCAGTTTTAAACAAGATCATGTATCAGCCATATATACACAATGCTGATAAATACATTAACTATTATACTGCACAAGCGGGTGGTGATTTACCCGGATACAGTGGGCTTAGCGCGCAATATGGGGCAGGTCTTGGGAGTATTTTTCGCAGGTTATTTAGACTTGCATTTCCGTAACTGAAGAAAGGAATTACGATAGCCGCCCCGCATTTAAAGACAGCCGCTAAAAACATTGTTTCCCATGTCATTACTAATGTCGTGATGCACCGCAACAATCAGCAGGAGGGATCAGGAATGATGGCACTGACGCATAGACCAATAAAACGTCCTCCTGGACAAAGGAGGAGTTCCCAACCAAAAAGACGGCGCAAAGTTTTAAATAAGAAGAACAGAACCAGAGCAAGAAAAACTACAGCGTCTAGGAGAAGGAAGCAGACGAAGCGTTGTAAGACAAAGGCCAAGGATATATTTTAACAAAATGGCGCTGGTCCACAGTATGTTGAAAGAATGCATTAAATCAGAATTGGATCTTTTCCTGCTCCCACTGACTCAAACGAGTGTTGAAAAAAGCGTCTATGTCGAAATTCCTCTTCTTGCCGCAATTTCGGACTCTGCCCCATTAGAATTTTTTGTGCCTACAAGTAACAAGGACTATTTGGACCTAAACAACACATACCTTTATACAAGTGTTAAGATCACCAAATTCGACGGAGGAAACTTGGTTCAAGGAGATGAAGTGGGATTCATCAATTACTCGGGACAATATTTTCACAAGTCGACATTTCACTGGGAGACAGGCTTATAACACAATCGTCCAACACCTATCCTTATCGATGTATCATAGAATGTCTTTTAAATTATGGGAAAGACGCTCTGCATACACAGTTTGGATCTGGACTTTTTTGTATGGACACTGTCGGACACATGGATGATGTGACAGCTGGAGGGGATAACGAAGGACTTGTAAAAAGAATGGGGTATACTGAACGTAGCCGTGTGGTGGAAGTGATTGCGCCCAAACACTCTGACTTATTTTTTCAAGACAAGCTGATAAATGGTGTTGACCTCAAGATTAAATTTATAAGAGCTAAAAACGAGTTTTGTTTAATGCGTAATACAGTTGATAATTTTAAGGTTAATAGTATGTCTGCAAGCCTGTTTGTAAAAAAGGTTACAGTGTCACCCGCTATTAAACTAGCCCGTGCTAAAGCCTGATGCATAGCAATGTGAAATACCCTATCGACAGAGTATGCCTCAAAAATTTTAGTATTCCGACAGGCAGAGGGGTCTGCAATCAAGAAAATCTATTTTTAGGCCAGATACCTAAATTTCTCGTTGTAGGATTTGTAGACAATGAGGCTTTTACTGGTAGTTATGCCCGTAATCCGTTTGCATTTAACCACTATGATATAGAGTTTTTATGTGTATATGCAGACGGGCAGTCATACCTCTCAAAACATTTTCAACCCAATTTTGCGAGAGGTAATGCCATCAAAGAATATCACCAGCTGGTTTCAACAACTGGAAGTTGCAACTGTATCTCAAGAACCACGCCCTATCAATATCCTGAGACAAATTTTTCTGCACCACTAATGTGGTGATCATGTATCTCTTATAAAAAAATGGCAGTGTTAGATTGGAGGCCCACTTCAGAAATCCTCTTCAGCGAACCACAAACATAATTCTTTACGTAGTGTATGATTCTCTCTTGGAAATTTCTGCCAGGCGGCAAGTTCTTCTAGACTATTTCTAATTATTTAAATAATTACAGCATGAATACAATAGAACTGACAGAAATTCTTGATAAACTAGCCCAACAAACCGTTTTTTTTTTAGGAGTATTTACTAGCAACCAGCTCCGTAAAACATTTACGAAGGAGCGCCCGGCTATGATGGTCATAAACACAGACCCCTCTTACATGAGCGGGCAACACTGGGTCGCTATATACATTAATAAATATGATGTGGGGTCATTTTTTGACAGTTTTGGGAATCCCCCTACATATTTCTCCAGAATTGATTTCTTTCTTCTAAAGATATTGTCCAACTATTGAACATTCTGCCAGACAAGTCCAAGACACATACTCTACTGCATGCAGGCAACATTGTATTTTTTTTCTTTATCACATGGACAAAGGTTTAACATATGAGAATGTGTTGAAAAAATATGGCAACAACTTGTCTAAAAATGACTTAATGGTTTGTAAATTTGCTACATGCCACAAAAAAAGTTTTTGAAGGGCACAGCTATACTCAGGAGAGGTAAGAGAAATCCACCAGATGACTGATAACTTCTTTTTCTTTGACATGCAGACCTTTTTATCAGCTATTAATCTAATCTCCGCCTTCCTCTTTTTTAACTTTTGAAACTGTGCCTTGGGGGGGGGGGGGGGGTAGGTAGATATAGATTGGAATTATAACCCAAGAGAGAATAGAGGATAACCAACAACGCCACCTGAGGAGTTTCACCCCAGGAAATACTTGAAGTACCTTGAATATTGTGTGTGGGATAATTGCTAAGGCACACAGGTTCGTTACTGAAAGAGGTGGAGACGTGTAATCAGTTTAAAGCAGAAATGTTTTATTGATAACAAAATAATCAAAGCAAAGGCAGGGGCTGGAGCCGCTGAAAAGACAGAAAAATATTAATAAACAAGAAATAACCAAAAATTATGGATAAAAATACTTTTATTACAATTAATACTAAAAAAAGGCCTTGATATAATTCTTAAAAAAGTGAATGATACAATAGTTAAAAACTCAGCCCACGTAAGCAAAACTAAAGAAAATAAGAAATGGGGCTGAGGCCACTTGGGAGAGGCAGACTACATGGAGGGGTGCCCAGGGGTGCTACCACTAACCACCACAAGTGGGCACAGCAACGACACAGCAACCCTTAAACAAAAAATGGTGCAGTCTATGGTGTCCCAGTGCAACTACTCACACACAAGTGAAGGGACCTCACCACGAGTGCCTAGCCTCTCACCAATATGACTCTCCGCTCCTGTAATAAAGAAAAAACTCACAGAAAGATAATTAAATACAAACAAAAATACATGTATCCCATTGGCTAAACAAATGATATAACTGAAAGTCAACTATGGGAACTCAAAAGATAATATAACAAAATAGGCAAGACTGGGAAGAAACAGCTAAATCACAAATCAATAGTACAATAACTAAAGTAATAAGTAACTGAGGGACCAATTAATGATTAAGGGCAAAAACTGGCAAAAGGCAAAATAAAGCCAAAGGACAAAGCAGACAAAGCAAAGTAAAGCAAAAGGGGCAAAGCAGCAGTGGTTAAAAAGGGCAGGAGGACCACCTCAAGGTATGTAATCTAAGGGATGCAGCAGGGCAGGAGGGAAATCAGCTTGGTACCTGGAGCAAGCAAACAACAGCCACAGCAGGGACAGAACATGAGGCAGGAAAAAAGGGGAGGGAAGGGCTACAGGTAGTCTAGTAGGAAGGGGGGGTCCCCATGGTCACGGTGGATTTCTAAATGAAACCTATTTTTGGAATCGTGAAGGTCTGTAGATAATGAATTTTGATGTTCCCATCGCGAAAATGGTAGTCCTCGGAATTCCGGCAGAATTCGAATTCCGTCAATCGGAATATATGGAAAAAATTCAAAATCAAATGTATCCACAACTTTTGAACCATATATTGTACAGAGACAAATAAACCATCTTTTTTTTTGCATAAATTAAGCATGAGAGAATCAATTAAAATGGTTATTTAAATGATTTAAAATGTATGTCTAAGCATAATTGGCTTTCTTTGCAAAATTTAGCAGAAAAAAATATAAAATAAAAAAAGGTATGATCTATAGGAAATCTTCCCAATTTGTCGGTATTTGGTGAGAAACATCAGCTTTTTAATAGCAATAGAAAACTGCCCAGCACTCTAAGCTTTCATTTGATTGGTTACATGTTGCTGTAACTAAAAAAATAAAGTCCGGGAGACTGTTAGAGCTATGTCTACTCCCAAATTTGTGATAGACAGGTCAAAATGAGGGATAACCATAACTCTTGAATCATACATCATACATATATAAATGAACCAATTTCTTAACGTAATTTTTTATTTTACAAATTGATTATGGTGTTCTCTCGATGACTGAAGTAGTTTTTATGTATTTAGTCCAAATAGTATTTCACACTTTCCACACCATATTGTAATATAAAACACAATCAGTAGTCCAGGGGTCAATAGACTAATTTTCACAAATTGGTATCACTTAAAGGGACCACACAATTTTGGTGTTTTTGACTTCCTCTATGTCTCTAGTTTACATTTTGGTATGATAGACCTGCGTATCTAGTAGCTTATAATACATATAATACATTTTTTGGATGATCTTTGGGTCCTCCCCAAAATTGAAAATAGTCAAAATTGAGGCATCTTGAGCGGACATGGAATAAGGAATAAAAAATCCAAAAGGCATGTATATATGTGTTTGCCATTATTAATGTAAATAAGCCAATCGCCCAAAAACTGCATTTATATGTGCCAAAGAATGTCATCTTATCATAAAAGTAGGTTATTAGATTATTCACCTCACCATCTGATGTCACCAGCCCCTGACAGGTAGCTAGTGCAGCCAGAACTTCAAACAGACGAATAGAATGGGGCCCTATTAGTCCAGGGGCTAAAGGGATCGTTTTCACAACTTGGTAGGCCCCTATCACCCATGGGGACCAAACAATTTTGGCATTTTTATCTCTCTACAGGTCTCTAGTTTATATTTTGGTTTGATAGCCCTGCCTATCTAGTAGCTTAATTACAGTTATCACTCTGTAAACAAACTTACACCCGTGTAGGCAAAACACTACAAATAGGGTGAAAAATTAACTAATAGACATCCCCATGAAACTTGCCCAGTTGATCAGTGATATTAAGACAGGTATTTTTTGTATTACAAATTTTTGGAAATATTTTATTTAAATATGCACCAATTTTGTTAATGAAGACAATCACAACGAGGGGAAATTGATTACGCAGTTACTGTGCTAACACTCTGTGTTACTGTAGCCTACAGTACGCCTACTAGCACTCAGAGCTGCCCAGTTGCTATTTGACCCATAACTAGGAAGCAAAGGGAGTGCTACAGCTTGTCTAAGGTGGACTCCCAGGCTAGCAGAGGGAAAGAGATGCCTTATTTCTCCATTGTATGCCGTCCTAAAATAGGGGGGGCCCACCTGCTGAGGCAGCAGTAGCATACTAACATGATCTGGCATCAGATTCAGGCAGCGAAGATTAAAAAAAGGGACCTGCATGTAATATTTTTAGATCTTGCAGATGCGTTTGGTTCAGTACCACATAGCCTCATTTGGAGCGTGTTTGACTACTTCAAAGTGCCACAGGTAGTTGTTAACTTAGTGAAAGCTTATTTTCAGGATATTAGGTTGTGTCCAAGTATGGCAGGTTTCACAACAGGTTGGCAGAGGCAAGAAATAGGCATCATGGCAGGGTGTACAATTTCTCCATTAGCATTTACTATGGCGATGGAAGTAATCATCGGGGCTTCAAAGGATGGTAGGTGGAGCGAGACGGCAGAACGGGTTGCATCTTCCACCATTTAGGGCTTACATGGATGACGTGACACTGGTGACCACAACAATGCCATGTACAAAGAGGCTACTAGAGAAGGTAAATAAGAACCTCAAGTGGGCCAGCATGAAGATCAAGCCTAAGAAGTCTAGAGGCATCTCGATATGTAGAGGAAAGTTAAGTGACAGGAAGTTTGTCATAGATGATGAGGAAATCCCAACAATTAGGGAAAAGTCAGTAAAGAGCTTAGGTAGGTGGTACAATGTAGAGTTGAATGATGAAGAACAAGTGGTGAAATTTAGAAAAGATGTGGCTGAAGGATTGGATAGAATAAATAAAAAGGAACTTCCAGGGAAGTTGAAGTTGTGGCGTTTACAATTTGGGCTATATCCTAGGTTAATGTGGCCATTGTCAATTTATGAAATTCCAATATCCATTGTGGAGAGAATTGAAAGGTCGGTTAGATCCTATATTAGGAAGTGGTTGGGCGCTCTAGGTGCCTAAGTAGTGTTGCATTGTATGGAAAAGGGACACTTCAGCTGCCAGTATCTAGTTTAACAGAGGAATTTAAATATACCAAGGTCAGGACAGAGCTCTTGTTATCTGGGAGTAAGGACGTGGTAGTCAGGAGTGTGGTTCCAAATCCAACCAAGGGGAGGAAGTGGAACCGAAGAATGGCAGTTCAGGAGGCAGAGGCAGCTCTTAGGCATGCAGAGATTGTAGGTAATGTTCAGTTTGGCCGAGGAGGCCTGGGGCTTGGCCCAGGCAAACCGTGATGGAATAAAGCAGGTCTCAAAGATAAAAGAGAGCTGGTCATGGAACAGATACGTAGACAGGAGGAGATAGTAAGGGGTGCAAAGGTAGTGGCCCAGGCTAAACAGGGACAGTGGTTGAATTGGGAAAGTGTAGAGAAGAGGAAGCTTAGTTGGAGGGACCTGTGGAGTATGAAGGAGAATCGTATTAGATTCCTGGTAGGGGCTACATACGATGTGTTACCAACCCCCCAGAACCTAAAACTGTAGGTAAATGGGGACCCATCATGCCCAGTGTGTTCAGGTACTGCAGGCTTAAAGCATATTTTGTCAGGCTGTAATGTTAGCTTGTCATGAGTACGATAAACATAGTGACATAACCAGGTGTTGAAAAGTTTAGCTGCAGGAATCAAAGGGAAACGAAAAAGGGAAATTCAGAGGGTTTTAAAGATAGGAGTTTGGCAATTCAGTTTGTCCGTGAGGGAGAGAAATACAGAAGCGATAAGTTAGTAAGGAGGCAGGGGTGTAACCGCCTAGAAGGTGCTTGTGATTGGGAAATGCAAGTAGATTTAGGGGGAAAGCTTGTTGTTCCCCAGGAAATAGTTTGTACCAAGCAGAGGCCTGACATAGTGTTGTGGTCAGTGAGTCAACGGATAGTTTATTTCATTGAGCTGACAGTTCCTTGGGAAGACTCAGTGGAAGAAGCCTATGAAAGAAAAAAGCGTAGGTATGCAGACTTAGGAGCAGAAGCTGAACAGCGAGGATGGAAGACTAGGATTTGTCCAGTGGAAGTGGGGTGTAGGGGATTCAGAGCAAGATCAGCTGTCTTGCTCCTGGGGGAACTCGGAGTGCGGGGACAGAGTTTGAGGAGGACAGTGAAGGAAATGTCAGATGAAGCAGCCAGAGCTAGTCAGTGGATTTGGATGAGGAGGGATAATGTCAGTTGGGGTCAGCAGGGGAACTACTAAGCAGGGTACATAACTCCTTGACATCAGGTGGAGAGATCCAGGAAGAGGAAGGTTATTTAAGGGTGGGAGTGGCCTATTTGAATCCCTTTTGTTTGAGACCATGCTGCAAGGTGAATGTGTTTGCTGATCCTGTGAGTTTATCTTCTCTATCTCCTTTAGTTTTAGCTTATATTGGAGTTATGCTATGCAATGTGTGAAATAGAGTATGGTGAATGTGCTAGGAAAGGTAGTATCAGCACTGTCTCTACCTGGAGCTCGCATGTACAGAGCCTGGGATTGGTTGAAGGTGGCAGTGCTGTTTGGGCTGAGAAAGCCATGTGTGATGTCAGATGTACCTGCCTTCCACAAACACAATTAAAGTTAACAGGCTTTACTACCAGCTATTTCGTGCAAGGCATGGAGAAATAGACTCCAGTCAGCTTCCACCTTGTGAAGATTGTCTTGTCTCTACATGCATGCCTTGCGAGCAAAATATCAGCCTGCTATCTGGCGGAGGAGTCTGGAGTGCAATCCAAGTGTACCAAATCCAAAGGATCATGGATGGAAGATCCATGATGAGGATCTGGCCATTGAGTGGATGCGAGGTACGCCTGCACCAGAGGCTGTATTGGCCATACTTGGCCACAAACATATAAACTTTCAGAATGCCCATGCCTGCAAAATGGTCTGCATTGCACAGACATGTGTAAACTACAAACCTGCAGCAACCAGGCAAATGAGCTGGAATGTTTTCCGGAGCTGAATGATGTGACAGAGTAAGTGCTATACTTAGTAAAGGCTCTAGATGGCCTAAATTCTAATTCGTGTTCCTAGTGTTGACATTATCTCTGTGCCTTATGCCATCTCTCCCTCTGTTTTAAGGACTCACCAGCCACAGCTCCTGTCTCTTCTCCACCTGATTCGAAGTCTGCCATTGCTGTCTCTCCATGCTCTCCGCTGACATTCAATTTCAGTATAGTGGCTCTGAGTGTTAGTTAGGATGAGGGCAGCAGGTGGGCCCCCCCTATTTTAGGACGGCATACAATGGAGAAATAAGGCATCTCTTTCCCTCTGCTAGCCTGGGAGTCCACCTTAGACAAGCTGTAGCACTCCCTTTGCTTCCTAGTTATGGGTCAAATAGCAACTGGGCAGCTCTGAGTGCTAGTAGGCGTACTGTAGGCTACAGTAACACAGAGTGTTAGCACAGTAACTGCGTAATCAATTTCCCCTCGTTGTGATTGTCTTCATTAACAAAATTGGTGCATATTTAAATAAAATATTTCCAAAAATTTGTAATACAAAAAATACTTGTCTTAATATCAGTGATCAACTGGGCAAGTTTTATGGGGATATCTATTAGTTAATTTTTCACCCTATTTGTAGTGTTTTGCCTACACGGGTGTAAGTTTGTTTACAGAGTGATAACTGTAATTAAGCTACTAGATAGGCAGGGCTATCAAACCAAAATATAAACTAGAGACCTGTAGAGAGATAAAAATGCCAAAATTGTTTGGTCCCCATGGGTGATAGGGGCCTACCAAGTTGTGAAAACGATCCCTTTAGCCCCTGAACTAATAGGGCCCCATTCTATTTGTCTGTTTGAAGTTCTGGCTGCACTAGCTACCTGTAAGGGGCTGGTGACATCAGATGGTGAGGTGAATAATCTAATAACCTACTTTTATGATAAGATGACATTCTTTGGCACATATAAATGCAGTTTTTGGGGCGATTGGCTTATTTACATTAATAATGGCAAACACATATATACATGCCTTTTGGATTTTTTATTCCCTATTCCTTGTCCGCCTATAATTCATGTGTGTTTAGGTGTATATATTTTTTAAAAGGAGCAAGGTACTGATAAAATCTTTGCTGCATTGTGTGCAGCAACTGTCTGTGAACATTCAGTCCAAATTTGGTGACATTCTGATAGTTATTTCCTGACATTCGTGTGATAAGGCAGACACTGTCCCTTTTGAAGAAGCCTCAATTTTGACTATTTTCAATTTTGGGGAGGACCAAAGATCATACAAAAAATGTATTATATGTATTATAAGCTACTAGATACGCAGGTCTATCATACCAAATGTAAACTAGAGACATAGAGGAAGTCAAAAACACCAAAATTGTGTGGTCCCTTTAAGTGATACCAATTTGTGAAATTAGTCTATTGACCCTGGACTACTGATTGTGTTTTATATTACAATATGGTGTGGAAAGTATGAAATACTATTTGGACTAAATACATAAAAACTACTTCAGTCATCAAGAGAACACCATAATCAATTTGTAAAATAAAAAATTACGTTAAGAAATTGGTTCATTTTATATGTATGATGTATGATTCAAGAGTTATGGTTATCCCTCATTTTGACCTGTCTATCACAAATTTGGGAGTAGACATAGCTCTAACAGTCTCCCGGACTTTATTTTTTTAGTTACAGCAACATGTAACCAATCAAATGAAAGCTTAGAGTGCTGGGCAGTTTTCTATTGCTATTAAAAAATGTTTCTCACCAAATACGACAAATTGGGAAGATTTCCTATAGATCATA
This sequence comes from Epinephelus cyanopodus, assembly GCA_026686955.1. Taxonomy (NCBI): domain Eukaryota; kingdom Metazoa; phylum Chordata; class Actinopteri; order Perciformes; family Serranidae; genus Epinephelus; species Epinephelus cyanopodus. Next base: position 41,439,968 of record CM048924.1, on the reverse strand, counting down.
CCTTTTTTTTATATTTTTTTCTGCTAAATTTTGCAAAGAAAAGCCAATTATGCTTAGACATACATTTTAAATCATTAAAATAACCATTTTAATTGATTTCTCATGCTTAATTTATGCAAAAAAAAGATGGTTTATTTGTCTCTGTACAATATGGTTCAAAAGTTGTGGATACATTTGATTTTGAATTTTTTCCATATATTCCGATTGACGGAATTCGAAATTCTGCCGGAATTCCGAGGACTACCCTTTTTCGCGATGGGAACATCAAAATTCATTATCTACAGACCTTCACGATTCCAAAAATATAGGTTTCATTTAGAAATCCACCGTGACCATGGGACCCCCCCTTCCTACTAGACTAAGGTGGCTTATATTGTCAGGCCCTGATTAGGAGGTGGAAACATAGGAGGAGTCAGGCCCAGGCTGCATTCACTCACCCTCCTGCACTAGTCCACCACAGATGCGTATTGAATGATATGCTTTCTTTGAGCGGGTGACGCATCATGCAGGAGTGCCCAGACATGTTTATTGTTTTTTTGGTACATACACCACAGGCAGGTCGGAAAGCAAGTCTGTTCTGAGGCGGAGGTGGTCAGGTGTCCTGGCTTTACAATCAATCAGTAAATACCCAAAAGGAACACTTGTAGCATCCTCAAAACACTCCATAAAAAATTTGCTTTTTCCCGGAAACATCTGTTTAGCCATTAACATGACCTGGTATTTATCTTGGGGGGTTTTAAACAAAACAAGATAATTTGTGTTTAGACTAGTTGTCCTCCTGACTCTACTTTGGAAAAATAAATTCTGAACTAGATACAAACAGCTTAAATTTCTATGATGTACATATTTCGTAAACACGTTTTGCAGCTCGACATTGTTACTTGCATCGTTCGTTAAATCATCAATAATTAACAAATTGTTTTTATTTACAGGTAACAATGAATCATCACATAAAGACGAAGGCAAACCTTCAACAAAATTTACATTTCTTATTTTTATCAATTCATTATACAGTGGTTGCCAACAAGAATAAATATATACAATATTTTCAACATTGTCTGAAACCAGTCTGTCAACATTCTCAATCAACATTTTTACAAAATATGTCTTTCCATAATTTGAGGGTCCTGACACAATTAGACTAAAGGGATGTTGTAGTCTAAAATCAAAATCGTCTATTTCTCTCGCCCCCATGTTAATAGCCATATGGCAGAGTTGTCAAGTCCGAGAAGACGCGACGTTTGGTGTACACCACTTGAAGTTTTTTAATGTTTGACCTGTTTTTCAGCTCAGAGGTCTTTTTATTCCTCACTATTGTGTCTGATCTTGTCACTAAATTTTGCGTTGTCTCACCACGGTTTGCAAACTCATAAACAAGACTGACGAGGGCATCATGTGTGACGACAGAAGCATTGTGTGCATTTAGAGTGATTCCCTTGCATTTTAATTGTGTTTTGTTATGGGCTGTCTGATAGGCATAACATTTCGGCCCCCTGACACAAACTCAGCAATATAATCATCATCACCTGTGTCACCATTTACCTCATCAGTCAGGTCCCCTAAAAAGGGGCCTGTTTCTGGGATCCAATCTCCATCCTTTGACACAAAAATAACACTGTGTCAGAATAGAGGCATCTCTCCCCCAGTTTATCCATAAGGTCGTACAACATCATGCATGCATGCTCCGTTGTCATTGCCCCAATAAAGATGTTTTTTGTTAGAGCAGCCTGCGCCAGTCTGTATCTCCACTGAACAAGTGCAACATGATCAGATACAAATGAAAACTGTCTGACATCATACTGATCGCTAAACATGTAGCGGGGAAACTGTTCAGGGTCTGTCACTAACTCCCATGTAGCCTGATTTTCACGCATTGAAAAACAACCCCAAGGAGTTGAACAGCAGTTTGTTGATACTTCGTATGGCTTTGTTGACAACTATTTTTTCAGGGTTTAGTTGGATCCCCTCTTCGTCATAGTAGTCTTGGACATATTTGGCTTTTGACGTCTCATCTTTTGCATACTTTGGATAGCCTGAAGCTTCCTGCTTTCGCTGAAGCAACGCTTTAACATATTCTTTGAATAAGTCATTGCCCTTTTCAGTGAAATGCCACACCTCATCAATTTTGGTAACAACATACCCTTTCTCAACAGCTTTTTGAAGTTGAAAACTCCTGAGAGGGTCCTCTCAGGAGCAGAGTGATGACACTTACCAGTTTGGTTTTGAACCTCTGCACATGTTCGGCACAAGGGAAACATCAGCTTGTTGTTACACGGTATGGAAGCACCGGATAGTACAACCCCTGGGGAGGCGACGCAATCCATTTCACCAGACCAAAGTAATTTTCAATGGGTTCAAAGTCACGGAAGATTATTTTGGGGTGTCCCACTGGGTAGTTTTTACGAGCCTGCACGGTGGGTTACAAGCTTGTAAAATCGTAATAACTTATCTTTTCACCCTCAGCAGCTTTGTAATGTAGTCTATATGCATTGGTGCTTTTCGTGGTCGAGTCATTCAGGCGCATCATACTTTTCAGAAAGTCCTGCAGCATTTGGTCTGTTTTTTTGGCATGTTTCCCACTCACATTTCCACATTATCTGTACGTTCAGCTTGTGTGTCAGTTTGAGAGCGTGCAGTTTTTCTTTAAATTGTCTGTAAAGGATGCCGAATGCAATCTTGTTTACAGCATTTTTATGACCAGGACTGTAGCACTTTGGACAACTGTGCCAAAAGCAACTGGCAAACTCATATGCAGTGTGTTCACATCCACTGTCACAAAAACCATCAACATGAACCAACCACGGACCAAATTTTTCTTCCCCGTGATTGAAGGCATGTCGAATTTCTATTTTGTTTCTGAAAGCCTCAAACTCTAGCCACTGTATAGACGCACTGGAGAATGTCTTGTACTGGCTGATGTATGCACCGTCATATTCAATGCCAGTGTGTCAGGGGATAGGAATCGTGTTTTAAACACAGCCATGCAAACACGAGGCAAGTGTGGTGTAGTCAAAAGGGTCTAAGTTGGTACACTCTATGAATGCCTCACAGTACACCGTACATGCCTTGTGCAGCACAACAACATCATTGATTCCATATGTACGTCGTTCAAACTGGAATTCAAACACCCCGTCACGCACGGTATTGAACCACTGCATGAAATCTGCCCTGTCTTTGTCAGACATGTTGTCATACCCGTAAAAGTGAAGTTCAGGGAACAGACCTACGTACTTTTCATTTTCTATTTGTTGAACAAATGTGGAAAGAAGCCCTTCCTTTCTTCATATTCGAAACCTAATGCTTCAGGAGTCTTTGACAAGTGCATTGGCAGAAAGCTGAAAGAATCAAGCCATCTTGTTGGTAGAACACATCATACATCAACAGGACTCTACTACCGCGCATAGTTAATCTCGGTATGATGCCCGTTTGGTGAAGTAGTCTAGCATTATGTAGTTGTCAAACCCTGATGCGTTGTGTGCTATGAATGTGTAATTTTTGTATTTTGGCTGCCTAAATTTTTGCACAAATAGATCGACACATGTTGCGCCGGAGGCCCACCATTTTTGTTTTCAAAATCAATTGGACGCACCAAATTGGCTTCGTGTTGTTGTTATGGGTTCGCATTTCAAAGTCATAAAAGACATACTTAGTCTGTGGTTTTGACGGTTTTTCGGGCTGTATAAAACACTGATGCTGTATGTCTGATGTTAACAGATCTCCGCAATGACCGCTTACGCCTTTTTGACAATTATGCCCCACAGCATTTTATCTTTGACTTACTGAGTACAGACGGCCACAGTCGTTGCAGTATTTAGTGCGGTCACACGGTCTAAATCTAATGACAAATGATGGCAGCAGTAGCAGCAGGAGGCATCTGGCAGGACCACGGCAGCAGCGCAACCACACACGGAACGCTATCGAGGCACCGCTGCAATACGACTTAACCTGAGAGACAGTGGAGCACAAAGGCTCCGGAGAAGAAGCAGCGTTAGTAACATCCAGAATGGCTGAGTTAGCAAGATGCAGTAATAGGATATGAGAGAGAAAGAGAGAGACGGAGAGAAGGTGTTCGGGGTATTATAGGGGGGTTCTCCGGCAGGCCTAAGTCAGCCTAACAAGGGGCTGGTACAGGGCAAGTCTGAGCCAGCCCTAACTATAAGCTTTATCAAAGAGGAAAGTCTTAAGTCTAGTCTTAAATGTGGAGACGGTGTCTGCCTCCCGGACCGCAACAGGAAGATGATTCCACAGGAGAGGACCTGATAGCTGAAGGCTTTGGCTCCTGATCTGCTTTTGGAGACTTTAGGGACCTATCTATGAGCTCTCAGATATGACGGAGCTTGACCATTTAGAGCTTTATAAGTTAACAGTAGGATTTTAAATTCAATTCTGGATTTTACAGGGAGCCAGTGCAGAGAAGCTAAAACAGGAGAGGTAACAAAAGCGTGGACCAATTTTTCTGCATCTTTTCGGGTCAGGATAGGCCTAATTTTCGCAATATTATGTGTGTATCATCCGCATAACAATGGAAATTTATAGAGTGATTTCTAATGATGTTGCCTAAAGGAAGCATATATAAAATAATAGGATTGGTCCGAGCACAGAACCTTGCGGAACTCCAAAACAAACTTTAGTACGTAAGGATGATTCATTATGAACGTCGACAAACTGAAAACGATCAGATAAATAAGATTTAAACCAGCTTAATGCAGAACCTTTTAGGCCAATGAAGTGTTCCAGACTCTGTAGCAGAATTTGATGGTCAATAGTGTCAAACGCCGCACTAAGATCTAATAAAACAAGTACAGAGACAAGTCCTTTGTCTGAAGCAATCAGAAGGTCATTTGTAATTTTAACTAGTGCTGTCTGAGTGCTATGATGCACTCTAAATCCTGACTGTAATTCCTCAAATAAATTATTATCATGGAGAAAATCACACAGCTGGTCTGCGACTACTTTCTCAAGGATCTTTGACATAAAGGAAAGATAAAATATTGGTCTATAGTTGGATCCAGGGTGGGCTTTTTTAGTAGAGGTTTAATTACAGCTACTTTAAAAGACTTTGGTACATAGCCTGTGAATAAGGATATATTGATCATATCTAATATATGAGTGTTAACTAAAGGTAAGACCTCCTTAAGTACCCTAGCTGGGATGGGGTCTAAGAGACACGTTGATGATTTAGATGAAGAAATCACTGCAGTCAATTCTTGAAGAGAAACTGGGGAGAAGCAATCAAGTCTGTGAAAACCGCCAAACAGCATGGTTTGTAAATTGAGGAACAGTTTGTGATGTCTGCAAAAACTTAAGCAGTTAAAAATTCCACACCGTGCTCCTTATTATTTGAGGAAAAAGTAAATAAGTTCTTTATTTAATTTATCTCATATCATTAACCATTTTCCCTCTTTCTAAAGTTCTTCTGATGGTGACATAGCACTTCTTCACACCTACACAAACACTCTCACACACACACACACACACACACGCACGTCACATGCACGCGCCCCATACACACACACTGTCACGCGCATGCACGCATTAAAAGGTGTCTTTTATATACTACTCTAGATGTTGAAGAATATTTCAGAAATACATATTCAGATTCAGAGAAGAATAGGATAGTAGGTTTTCCACTGATATGCCTCCATTTGGAGGGATAGAGCATGAGATGGATGTCAGGCCACCTAGGTGGAAGGAAGTTCAGGAGGTGGTCAGGCGTGCAAAGGCTTCTTCGGCCCCAGGGCCTAATGGAGTGCCCTACTGGGTTTATATAAGTGCACCTGATATCCTTAAATTTTTGTGGAAACAGCTAAGAATAGTTTGGGAGAAACAAATTATCCCAAGAGCATGGCCCAGGGCCCAGTATTTCAAAATTTGTAATCTGGATCAGAATAATCCGGTTAATGAAATCCTCCTTTTCTCAGTCAGGGATCAAGGTGATCCTGCTTACTTTATCTGGGTATTTCAAACATTGGCAGGGTGGATCACTTTGATCCCAATCTGACTGGATACGGATTTCCAAATCTCACGACTCCACCCCGGATCTGAAAGTCTCCCCTTTGGGGGCGTGGCTTTTACATTATGACCCATTGCGCTCTGTCTCCATGGTGGACTACTTCATGAAAGGAGCAGTTGGTAGCCCAGCTTTCGCATCAAAATGTAAGTATACCATTTTCTAATGTGTAGCGTTTTTAAGACCATACGAAGGCCGCCCACCATCTCATGTGAGCCAGCTATTTTAATTGTCACCTACTTAAAACGTGGGCGTACCGATCTCTAATTGAGCCGAGGTCATGCTAACGGTAGCTAACGCGGCTCCATTGACTTGCTGGTTAACGTTAAGTAGCTAGCAGGCTAGCGAGGTAGCTGGCTTTGTTGATTTATTTTGCAGTCTATTGTTTAATTTAAAAGGGAATAAATCTGAAGTACATCATACAGGAACTCTTGAAACACCAACCAGAATTTAGCGTTATGTTATTGCCAACACAGCGGACTTTTTTTTTTTTAACATGTGTTGCAGAGCAGACTGCTGCAGTATAGGAAAAAATACACAGTACTAGTATGAATTTTGCAGTTCATTCAGAAGTGTCAGAGGATTGAGTTTGAGTATGCTACAGTAATGCTGATGATATGCTTTTCTGTTACTTAAACAATTTCTCTGACTATTGTGGATTCTTGACAATGATAAAGATATGCTCATACACCCTCTACTTTCAGAATACACTCACACCCATGGACCACTCAGCAATGCCACTGCTAATGAAGACAACAGGTCGAGTGCTGGAAATCCCTGGACATGTATCTCCTTTTGTAGAAGGCTCCCACTAAACATAGCACTATAGCATCTGATTTGATGAAGTAAAATAATCAGTTTGTACACACAAACACTTGTTATAAAATCACAGTCAAGCACTTCCCAGGCATTTTAAAGGTGCATTTTCAAGCTTATCTGAATTAAGTAAAGTTGGTTTTCATTCAGAAGCATGAAAATATACATTGAAAGTGCTTAAATGTGATTTAAATTGAGACTTATTATGTAAATCCTTGTGTTGTTTCTTGCACTCTATGTAAAAAAAAAAATTCTATACAAATACATTTGCTTTGCATTGATTTTCTTGCCTTTGTCTGGCCACAAACATGTTGGATGTTTTGGTACAAACAGGTTACAATGTTAGGTAAAACTAGACGCTGAGAAATAGGTCTGTATTTGTTACTCTTATTTACAGCCGTTTCAGGAAGTATGGCCAAACAATATTTTTCTATGCTTGAAATTACTTAGAACTAAAACACTGATTTAGATTAAGGGTAATGAACATCTTGAGTAACAATATCTAGGAGAAGTGGAGCTGAGACTTTGTCAAATCCACCTCTGAGGTGGGATCCATCCTTTTGTGCCCCAAGCAGCAGGCAGCTCTGCCCCACCAATCTCAGGCACTGATAATGAAAGGTAATGTACCTACTCATATGACTATAGGGGTTACGGCAATAGGCGAATTTGCAAAAATGTCAGACTATCCCTTTAACACTGGACTGTTTTAATTATTGAAGTAACCTATTTAGCAACACACAGACTGGTGGTCAGTGGGATGAGGATTCTTAAAATAACATCTGTACAGATGTGAAGCCCTGACTGTATCTGACTGATCTTTAATGAAAGCTGTTGTCTTGTATAAAATATGAATAGTCAAACACAGTGTATTCAGCCTGTGTAGCTGAGGGGACAGGTCAAACTGATGTGATGCTGATTTACAGGAGAGTTCATGTCAAGTGGTGGTTGAACCATGAACATAAATTACAGATCATCTGTAGCATTTTAATACATCAACCTATCATAATTAAAACAACTGGAGACTGAAAACAAACTGATATATGGGTCTGATTACTTTTTTAATGAATTAACATCATATATGACAGGATGTAAGTGTGTCTGTGACTTCCTGTATGGACTGAAGGCTGCTGGAAACTGTCGGGAAAACTGTCCGACTTCACCGCAGCTTTTTGTCACCGCCTCTTGCTGCAGCCGCCTGCTCTTGTCTACTTTCCAGACAAGGTGCAGTTCTCCAATGAGACTAATGTCATCTTATGACAAGGAGACATAAACAACATCTTAGAAGGGAGGGCCATCCAATGATTGGGCTGGCAGGTCAAAGAGAAGGCGTCCTGCTCACTGACATCCTTTATATTACAGATTTGCTCCTGCAGCTCAGTGTATGGCTGTGACAGCAGCCAGTAAGCCAAGGGCTTTGCAAATGGGTCCCTACTGAGGACATCTCAGTTAGGACCAGTTTGTAAAACCCTGTTGCAAGACTGTTGCATTTAGCTTGGTGAGAACATACTTTATCTCAAGGAAGCATGGAGCGAGCTTGGAGATCCAGTGCTGCTCACAGCCATCCAGCTTTGGCTTGGTAAGGATGTGTTGCTGGGTGAACTTGCTTGTGAAGGCTACTGATCTTGCCCACTCCTCATCAGCTGGGCCCTGGGACAAGAAAGCACCCCTACCATCCATGGAGGCATTGGTGGACAGGACGAGCAGCCTCTCAAAATCAGTGCTAGTGCCACACTGATGAGGAGTGCACTCTTGAGTTCCTGAAAGAATCCAGTTTTGGGGAGTTAACCAACGGAAAGCTCCAGCTTTCCCCTGTCCATGACAACCCTTGATTCTCTTCTTCTGACTGTTAGTCAAAGCGTACAGTGGCTTAGCAACACAAGAGCATCCTTGGATAAAAGGCTGCTAAAACATCACTGTGGCATTTATGAGGTTGTTCTTTTGGAAGCTGGAGATGACCTTCACTTTGTCACTTCTAAACCGAAAAGCATCAACCACGTGTTCAAATAACCTTGCAGGCTCTCTGAGAAAATAACACTTTGTCTGTGCAAGCTTCAGATTGCTGGCCCTCACAAAACAACCCCCAGTCATCTTAGTGCAAACACTAGTGTGTCATCATAAAAACGTTCAAATCTCCAAAAATGCTGAACTTGCTGAAATGCTGCACATAAAAGATGCTGAACTGTTGCACAGGCCTTGGGGAAATCTGTTGTACTCGGCCGAGCAATGTGGTGTGTCAGTCTCATGGTGTCATGAGATGTCAGATGTCAGATCCATGGTTCTGAAGAGTTTTTTTCCACCAAGTCCTGCAAGGCAGTCCTAATGAGGTGGCAGGAGGACACCCTTAACAGTTTTGTTTTCAGCCTGTAGAAGTTGGTGAAGATTCTCAAGTCCCCTGATTTCTTCCAGACCATCACCAGCGGCAAGTCATATTCACTGATGGACTTACTTAAGTTGCCTTTCCTCTCCATGTCAGACAGCACCTCTTTCAGCTTTTGATAGTGTGCGAGGGGAACTTGGCGAAACGGTGGACAAATTCCCTTGCTTCTCCACCATCCTGCTTGTCTTCTAAAGAAAATGTGCTCATAGATCCGCATGAGCTCAACCAATTTTCAGGTGGGGTCAGGTGTCTGAGCAAGGGGCAGATTCCATAGAGTGGATATAGAGTCACAGAGCTTTGTGTAGGATTGAGGATCTTTACTGGGACCCAGCAGTCTCCCCTTATGGATGTTATGTAATTACCAGAGCACAGTAAAAGAGGCTAAAAGGGAACACTTTTAGATTATTTTATCCAACAGTCATAACTCAAGCATATTATTTAAAACCATTGACTCTGTTCTTAATGCCCCAAAGACTGTCTGTGTGGAAGCCTCTGAAATGTGTAATTCCCTTCTGCACTTTTTTATTGATAAGGTCGCCACCACAAGGGCTTTCATCACAGCCCCTGCCTCCGACTCCTCTGTCTTTGTCCCTTGTTCTGTTTTTTTCCACCAGTTTGAGCCTGTGACTCTGTCATTCTTAGAAGATGTGGTTGGTCATATTAAGCCCTCAGGTTCCCCCTGTGACGCTGTCCCGCCTCGATTTTTTAAAGAGGTTTTTCCGAGCATAGGGCAGTTGATTCTTGCCATTATTAACAGCAGTTTGTCTTCCGGTGTGGTTCCTGCAAATTTTAAACATGCAGTAGTGCAACCTCTGATTAAGAAACCTGGGCTCGATCAGACTGTGTTGGCTAATTGTAGACCTATTTCCAAGCTGTCATTCCTCTCAAAAATCTTGGAGAAAATTGTATATGCTCAGTTGAAACCTTTTCTGGATGAGCATGGTATCATGGAGGTTTTTCAATCTGGTTTCAAAACCCTCCATAGTACAAAGTCAGCATTGTTAAAGGAAATGGCCAGTTTAGAATTAAAACACAGACAGTACTTACTGACCCTCATGCTGACAAGAAATCCAGTGTAGTTTTTTAATCCGTTTGGGGCATCTGAGGATAACAGCTAGCCAGAATAACAGCTACACTTGAAGTACATGGAACCCACATTTTGAAAATGTAATAAAACTCTGCTAATGCATTTCAAAAACATCACAACGGCTCCTCCGTCGTAATCCAAGTGCCCTGAAGCTGCAGCATGCAAAATTGACTTGAAAAGACGTAATTTATTCCACTTTTATAGCATAATTTCTCACCGTGGTCAGTTAGCCTGCCCGGCAGATATGCTGTGTTTACATGGCAACTCATGCGAGACTCAAGAACTAGCACCACCACGAGCCATCAGCTAGTCTCGACTTCTTGTCGGAATGAGGGTCAGTAAGTACTGTCTGTATTTTCATTCTAAACTGGCCATTTCCTTTAAAGGTCTTTTGACATCCTCTAGCGTGTTATACTGGTGACTATGTGATCCTTGTCCTGCTTGACTTAACCGCAGCAGTGGACCACAACATTTTAACATCTCATTTACGTGCTGTAAATGAAATGTTAAAGTGGGCATTTGTGGTACTGCTCTAGAATGGCTTAGGTCTTATCTGGCTGATAGAACCATATGTGTAAAGGGCCGTCCACACCAAGAACTATAACTATAAATATAACTATAAATATACAGTTTTAAAAATCGTTCTAAACTCAGTGTTTGGCAGCGTCCACACTGCAACTATAACGACAACGATAGTGGTGGACGATATCGTTTGGATCACTTTCAGAGCGATTTGATGAACGATAGAAACACTGACAGCCAATCAAAATCCATCCGAAACAAGTCGAGACGTTCATCACGTCATGTATACCCACTAAGAAAGCTCCAGGATTTCCATATACCCACTTAAAAATGTGCAAATATCCGTAACAATATAGTTTTTCTGACAGAACTTTAAACTTAAGTGATTTTGTTTCACAAATACCGGGTAAATAACTGCAATAAAATACATTTTGCAGGGGAATGCGTCTCCTCTTTTCCCCCATTCATAAAATTCACCTTGTGCGCTAGAGCCCTGCGTGGGACTGTTTTCTTCAAGCCGCTCCTGAATTTCTGACCATTACCGCCCGCAATTATATTTATTTTTCTACCTTTATATACTAATCACGCAGTGATTGAGGTTAAGGCAAGCGTGACGTGATGACGTTACTGAGGGGGCAAATCTTTATTATGCAACATAGGTTCACACAGTGAGTTATAAAGAGCGCGCAGCCGTGTGTAATTGTCGCCGGTGAAACAATAAACTGCACGTCTTCTTTCATGTTTGTCTCATGACATGGAGAGCTGACAGACACAGACCGACAGACAGACAGGTGGAGCAAGCGGCAAATTGGTTTTCTTTTTCTGTCTCGCAACATACAGCAATAACAGGTCATCAATATCCATACTCTGCTCCCCTGCTGACGGCACCGAGCAGTGTGTGCTTGGCGTAACCTAGCAACACAACAATATCGTTCTTTGGTGTGGATGCTGCCATTGTTATCGTTATAGTTAACGTTACATTTATCTTTCTTGGTGTGGACGGCCCTTAAGCCTTGGTGGATTTGAATCCTCCCCTGCTTCCCTGTCATGTGGGGTTCCACAGAGCTCAATTTTAGGGCCCTTGTTTTTTCTCTTTATTTCCTCTGGAATCCATTCATCCACATGGTATCTGTTTCCATTTTTATGCTGATGACAGTCAGATCTATGTACCTTTAAAGCAGAAGGATGCATTCTCAGTAAAACCACTTTTTGCATGTCTTAATGACATGAAAGCTTGGATGGCCTTAAACTTTATTAATGAAAGAAGACAGAAGTGGTGGTGTTTGGACCCAGTGCATCCTGTGAGTCACCCCTATTGACTTTGACGTATGTGACGCCTGTGGTGTCTGCAGCACTACTGTTAGGGGCCCAAGGTCCAGAAACATATATGGTCAGGGTCAAGAAGGTATTTATGGCCTAGGTCAAGGATTGGTGAAGTCCAACTAGGATGTCTATTTATACTCTGTTTATCTGTTTTCTCACATTTCACAAAAACAACCCCCCTGTATAAGAAGGAGGAATTGTGGCTGCTTTTAGAGCGGTTCATATTGGCTTTGAACCCTCTCCAGGAAAACCTAGGTGCTTGATATGATGCTGTACTTCTTGTAATAAACCTTTCTGTATACAAGCAAGATGTTGTCAGCGGAGTCTCCTTCATCACCTTAACATCATCGCTACTTAATAAACAACAAGCCCACAGCTACGAATCTGAGCTTTAGGATGGACAGTGATTTTAAACTGGATAGTCAAATTAGTGCAGTCGTGAAGTCCAGCTTTTATCATTTAAGGTGGTTGGCAAAAGTCAAATCCATTCTTGCCAGGCAACACGGCTGGACTACTGTAATGCACTGTACACTGGAATCAGCCAGTCTTTGTTGTCTGCAGCTGGTTCAAAATGCCGCTGCACGACTTTTAACTGGAACATGACAAAGAGAGCACATAACACCCATTCTGGCCTCACTCCACTGACTGCCTGTGCATTTTAGAGTTAATTTTAAAATTATTTTATTTGTTTTTAAATGTCTAAATGGTGTTGTCCCACTTTACCTCTCTGAGCTGCTTCACCCTTATACTCCTTCCCAGTCTCTCAGATCAGCTGACCCTGCTCCTGGTGGTACCATCCATCAATCATCAATCAATCAATCCATCAATTTTGTTTATAAAGCCCAATATCACAAATCACAATTTGCCACAGGGCTTACAGCAGACAACATCCCTCTGTCCTTTGGACCCTTGCAGCAGATAAGGAAAAAACTCCCCAAAAAAAACCCTTTAACAGGGGAAAAAATGGTAGAAACCTCAGGAGGAGCAACTGATGAGAGATTCCTCTTCCAGGACGGACAGACGTGCAATAGATTGTGGCGACCGGCACCTATAAGGAAACACCTCTCCTGTGTCACACACGCACCCCCAGTGGGATGAACGGCTGCTTAAAACAAGATGGCGCGAACTCACCGGTTGACTCAACAAGGAAGAAGCTCAGACCGTCCCAGTGTCCACGTTCCAGTCTGTCAATCCCTGGCAGTGTGTAAATTCCGCCATTTCTTTAGTCCGCCTGTTCACACCATCCGGATTCACCCTTCCATCCCGCCGTTCCACCCATAAACGGCCATTTCAACGCCCTGGACGACAATTCCCGGGAGCCTGCTGCCATCTCCTCTGCATCGGAGCGCTGTCTGAAGGGGAGGTAACGCCTGTCTGGCTTTCATGTACAAAGATGCCCTGACAAATAGGAGGTCTCACTCGTGACACTTTTGGAAGACTCGTTGTGAGTAAATATAGACTGACTGGGGGAGGGGTAAAAAGACTGAGAGAGTGACTCTGAGGTTTGAACTGTGCAGGTTGTTATTATTGTTTGCATTGTTGTTGGCTGTTGTTTGCACTTGTGCTTTTGTATAATACAATGTGGGGGAAGCTGAATTGTGTTGTGTTGTGTGTTTGTGGCTTGCTGCTCATTTTCTGGTGTACCATTGATTGGTGAGGGGTTGGAGGCTCTGCCAACTCCTTTGTAGGGTTGCTGGTGTTCAACTAGAGATCATATTTTCTTTGTCAGAATGACCCTCTGACTGGCACCCCGGTATTAGGCCAGCAACCACTACAAGATGTTGTACAGAACAGATCAACATAATAAATTAACAGTAATCCATATGGCACAATGAGACAGAAAGAGAGACAGAGACAGAGAGATACAGGACAGACGGTATTGATAATAGCTTACAACAACATTAATGAAAGTAATAATATTATAATTATAATTACGGCTATTGTGGTCCAATATGTTTAAAGTACATATTAATATCTGATAGTACACATATGTGACAATAATCATAGTATAATAACAGTAGATGCATGACTAATGATAACAGCAGCAGCAGGAGGCATCTGGCAGGACCACAGCAGCAGCACAACCACACACATCACACTCTCCAGGCACCGTTGTGATATAGGTTAACCTGCGAAACAGTAGAGCACAAAGGCTCCGAGTTAGTAACATGCAGTACGGTCGACTTAGCAAGATGCAGTAACACGACATGAGAGAGAGAGAGAGAGAGAGAGAGAGAGAGAGAGAGAGAGAGAGAGGGGAAAGAGAGAAGGTGCTCAGTGTATTATAGGAGGTCCCCCAGCACACTAGGCCTAAGTCAGCCTAACTAGGTGCTGTTACAAGGCAAGCCTGAGCTGGCCCTAACTATAAGCTTTATCAAAGAGGAAAGTCTTAAGTCTAGTCTTAAATGTGGAGACGGTGTCTGCCTCCTGGACCGCAACAGGAAGATGATTCCACTGGAGAGGAGCCTGATAGTTGAAGGCTGGCTCCTGATCTACTTTTGGTGACTTTAGGGACCATGAGTAACCCTGCATCTCCGAGCATTGTTCTGGTGGGATAATAGGGCACTATGAGCTCTAAGATATGATGGAGCCTCACCATTTAGAGCTTTGTAAGTTAACAGCAGAATTTTAAATTCAATTCTGGATTTTACAGGGAGCCAGTGCAGAGAAGCTAAAACAGAAGAAATAAGATCTCGTTTCCTAGTTCCTTATTACATGCCACTGCATTCTGAATTAGCTGGAGAGTTTTTAAAGACTTATTAGAGTTTATTGGTTACTAGCAGAGGTGTGGACTCGAGTCATGTGACTTCGAATCGAGTCCAACTCGAGTGGATTAGAGGACTTCAGACTCGACTCGACAAAATGCACAAAGACTTGCAACTCGACTTGGACTTGAACATCAATGACTTGTGACTTAACTTGGACTTGAGCCTCTTGACTCGAGAAGACTTGCGTCTTCTCATAAAAACTGAAAAAATAAAAATAAAAAATAAAAATCACACGGCCGCGCAGATCTCAGTTCATCTGCTTCCGCAAAAAAAGCGCCAGCACCACATGCATGCTGAGAGCGCGCGCGCTGCCGGCTGGCAGTTTTGACTGGGCCCAGGACAAAGACATCTAAAAAGCCCCCCAGCCAATACATACAATAATGAGGACTTAAGGGCCGTCCACACCAAGAAAGATAACTGTAACGTTAACTATAACGATAACAATGGCAGCATCCACACCAATGAACGATATCGTCGTGTTGCAAGGTTACGCCAAACACACACTGCTCAGTGCGGTCGGCAGGGGAGCATAGTGATGGATAAAATGGATATTGATGACCTGTTATTGCTGTATGTTGCGAGACAGAAAAAGAAAACCAATTTGCCACTTGCTCCACTTGTCTGTCTGTCTGTAAGCTCCATCTGTCATGAGACAAACATGAATGAAGACGTGCAGTTTATTGTGTTTCACCGGCGACGAGCTGTCATTACGTGCGACAATTACGCACGGCTGCGCGCTCTTTATAACTCACTGTGTGAACCTATGTTGCATAATAAAGATTTGCCCCCCTCAGTAACTTCATGGCTCCTGAATTTTATGAATGGAGGGGAAAGAGGAGACGCATTCCAAAATGTATTTTATTGCAGTTATTTACCCGGTATTTGCAAAACAAAATCACTGAAGTTAAGGTTCTGTCACAACTATATTGTTACGGATCTTTGCACATGTTTAAGTGGGTGTATGGAAATCCTGGAGCTTTCTTAGTGGGTACATGACGTGATGAATGTCTCGACCTGTCATTTCGGATGGATTTTGATTGGCTGTCAGTGTTTCTATCGTTCATCAAATCGCTCAGAAAGTGATCCAAACGATATCGTCCACCACTATCGTTGTCGTTATAGTTGCAGTGTGGACGCTGCCAAACACTTGAGTTTAGAACGATTTTTAACTGTTATTTATAGTTATATTTTATAGTTATAGTTCTTGGTGTGGACGGCCCTCTCTCTCTGTCTCTCTCTCTCTCTCTCTCACTTACACACACACACACACACACACACACACACAGACCAGTCTATATGGAGGCATTCCAGTTACGTATATATATAGTTTTTCAAAAGTGAAAATTTTGAGGAGTGAAGATTTTATTTGACGTTTTAAGCGCTATCTCCAACCATCCATCCTAAAGAGGAAAAGACATGCACAGAAATGAGAGGAGTGTAGAAAAGCCTGGTTTGTTAAAAAAAAAGTAGAGATGAAAAGATTAAGTTATCTGGTTGAAAAATGTAGGCTAAAAGGACCCATGTCTATTTGAACGTTCTATTTGAATTTCTTGAATCTATTTGAATTTTATTTATATTTCTTACTGTATTTGGTTAGTTTTTGTATAAAAAGAGGTTAACTCGGCCATTCCGGATGTCACTAACTCGGCTTCTTCTCCGGAGCCTTGTGCTCCACTGTCTCTCAGGTTAACTCGTATTGCAGCGGTGCCTGGATAGTGTGACGTGTGTGGTTGTGCTGCTGCCGTGGTCCTGCAGATGCCTCCTGCTGCTGCTGCTGCTGCTGCCATAATTAGTCATTAGTCATACTTCTACTGTTATTATACACATATGATTATTATCATACATGTATACTGCCAGATACTAATATATACTTTCAACATATTGTACCACAGTAGCCAGAACTATAACGACAATATTATTACTTTCATGAATGTTGTTGTAAGCTACTGTCATTACCGAGGATGTCCTGCATCTCTCTCTCTGTCTGTGTGTGTATGGTGTCAGGGGTCGACCATGCATGGTTGAATGGTAGACTAGGGACCTGGCTAGATGAGGCAATCTCCTTGAGCACGTCATCAACCGGAGTAATATCGATCGTTTGAGTGCCTTTGTATTGTACCTGAGTTACTGTGTCTGGATCTAACTCCATACTGATCGGGGTTCAGATGGTAAAGGGCTAAGTCCTCTATATGTAAAATGGCGTTCTCTGGTACAGTGATCCACAGCTGGCTGGGCAGCACGACGCGGGTAGCAGTGTCATGTTGGTCATATGTGAGAACAGCAGTACTAGCTGGAGTGTTGACTAGCCAGCTGCTTCCTACAATCTCAGCCTGAGTGTCAGTGACCTGAGATCGGGGTGTTACAGTTGTTGGGCATCGGGCATCCGGTGCCATAGGCTTGAGGCCACATATCCCATCCGTGCTATCGCGGATAAACGGCTTACTGGGACATAGGTAGTAGATATCTTTGGTCAGTGTGCACATGCGCAAATTTGGGGCTGGGTATAGGTCCGGACTATTATCATGGTAAGCGACGACTGGAGGGATCTGCACTTTAACATGCACGTCCCCCTGCCAGAATCCGACATTTACTACATCCTTAAGTCGATAGATGTTTTCGGGGGCCACGATTGGCAGGTTGATAATGAAAGCCAATTCTCTGTCCTCAGGATTGACATAGATTGGGACCACATTACCTAAAGTGTAGGTCAAATGGGCTTGAAGGGGGGTGATCAGACCTCGCGTAGCCGTAGTCAGGCCTCTGTACCAGAGAAAGAGGGACAAGATATGGAGGAATCCTACCTATAGCTAAGCTGTCCACGGAGAATTCGATATCTCGCAGCATGTCTGACGCTGCTGCAACATGGCATATAACCTCCCTGTTCCAGTTCGTGCCAGCCCAACTGGTTAGCTGAGCTGTGACAGGGATGTTCTTTTTACATACCTCAAGGGGGTTTAACCTAACAAACACTCTTTGTGTGTGTAGGCGACAGTCAGTGATCAGCAGCCCGGATTGTTCAGAACAATCCCAGAGTCAGGTCCTGGTTCTATGATCAGGCCGAGGGTCAAGAGGGTGAGCAGCCAAATCATCCTGATGAGGGAAACGTACATGGTTAGGGAGGAATTTGGACTGTGTTAGGTTGGTTAGATTGCAGAACCAGTAGCGGGTGAAATACAGTGTCACCCCCACTTATAACAAAATGATAAGATCAGGTTGGAGAGAGGGGAGAGACAATAACTCGTGGTGAAGCTGTTGGTGTCAGGCTAAAGTATGAGATACCTGGCTTAAGGTAGTTTTGATACTGATGTTACACAATACTGGCACTCTATTTATTGTTTAGCAATTCTATTTAATTTCCATTAGTAATTGCCACCCCAAATATTTGACTACTCCTTTCACAACTAAACAGAGACCTTGGCGTCCCTGTTACTTCCCATGGGGGTTTTGTGTGGCTTGATCTGGTTACAATGAACCCATTTGAGAGTTGGTTCTCTCTGGCCTCTTTGATCTGATATATGACGGGTGAGAGCTTCTCTGTGATCATGTAAGGACCTTCCCGGGGAAGAAACTTGTGAGCGAGTTTCTTGGGCCCTGGTTGCTTGCTCCAGTTGGTTGAGCAAAGATATAGTACCAGACTTCGTCATAGGACGCTTTTGGTCGTAGTAGGCCTTGCGTCCTTCCACATTGTTTTCTAGATTTTTCTGGGCAAAGGCGAATGTGGCCTTTAGGTGTTTGTTCAAGTCATTCATATACTGATGGGTCGTATATGCTGTTGCGATGTTAGCCTCACCTGGCTGGTATAGCAGGTGTAGGGGGAGGGTCCTTTGTTGACCCGTCATCATTTGGAAGGGAGAACTCCTGTTGTTTGGTGGGGAGTGGCTCAGGATGGCCATCAAGACCAAAGGCAGTTTTACATCCCAATCTTTGTGGTTGGATGCCACATACTTCTTTAGTATTTGGACTATTGTTCGGTTCGCTCACTCTACCTGTCCTGAAGCCTGAGGGTGATGACTGACGTGGAAGTTGGCCTTCACGCCCAACATCTCCCAGAGATGTTGCATGGTTTCAGTGGTGAAGTGTGTCCCCCTGTCTGAGTCGACACGACTGGCAGACCGAACCGCGAGAAGATGTGGGTCAGTAAGTATGCAGTGGTTTGGGCTGTGTCATTTGGGGCTGGCAGGCCCTCCACCCATTTGGTGAAAGCGCAAGTGACTGTGGAAATATTTGTTTCCTCGGGTTGATTTGGTTAGAGGCCCCACCCAGTCAATCTGCAAGTCTGACCATGGGAAGGCAATGCCTCTTCGCTGTAAGGGAGCTCTGTGGAGCGGTCTTGATGGTTGAAACTGGCAGCAGACCAGGCCGCCTCTGATGTAGTCTGCCACATCTTTCTGCATGTGTGGCCAGTATGCCACCTGCCGGAGAGCTTTATATGTTGTTTTAGTTCCTTTGTGTTCTGCGCATGGGGAGTCATGGGCATGCATTAGCATCAACCCCCTGTGGCTCCGAGGCACCACAAACGCAGGTGACGCGAGTGTATCAGAGACATGCACCAGAAGGCCATTGACGACACAGCGCAGGATGCGCATTATACAGGTGCTGCAGGCTGGGAATGGATTTAAGATCATGTTCGGAGATGGTATGGACAGCAGGATCAGACAAGGAAAGCAGCATTTTATTGATGGCAGGATCAAGAGACTGGAAGACAGGAGTGACTGCGAGGGGAGCACGCACAGGCGCGGCAGTCGGAGGGGAGGCCGCCGCTTGAGCCCGAGTGACGGCATAAACCGCAGGGGTGGGAGCGATGGGTAAAGCGTCTGGGCAGAGTTGCCAGGGTGTCCCGTTGATGGCACCTTGTTTGGCAGAGAGTCCACTTGGTCATTGAGCTTTTGTCTTGGCCAGGTGCACAGGAGTGGCCTTTGACTTTTTACAGTAGATCTGCATGTCGTGTGTTTCGACTAGGTGGTCGCAGGCCATGAAGAGCTCTCTGTGTCGAACCGGTTTCCTGTTTGACGTTATGAAGCCATTGTGTTTCCATGACAGCAAATGGCAGGAAAAACTGAGGCGCGCGTAGTTGGAGTCAGTGCAGATGACCATAGTGTTGATGTTTTGTTCAAAGGCCAATTGAAGCACAATGAGAATGCCCACAATTTGGCGTATTGGGAGGTTTGCGGACCCAAATTGGAATTTCTTTGGGTCGTACGGTATGTTGTTGATCCATCACACCAACACCGGCATGGACCCGAGCCTCGTGATGAAAGGAGCACCCATCCATGTATGCTGTGACCATGTCTTTGCAGATGTTCTGATCAAAGTAGTGGTGACGTGAGGCTTCAGACAGAGGAGGTTCACAGGTCAGAGTGGAAGTTGAACGCACGTCGTCAGCACACCGTTGACAAGCAGCGAGTTAGGTGCCTAAGGGGTTCTTTCGGTTTTTGTTGTAACGCACTTCCATATCAAAGCTCTGTAAAGCCATCAGCAATGAGGCGACACGAGCATTGGTCACCACACCTTCTCGAATTCGTTGACTGTTAAGGAAAGTTGTAGGTTGGTGGTTGGTCTCAACAATCACTTTCTGGCCACCAAGATAGTTTGAGAAATGCTTGACAGCCCACAGTGGCAAGCAGTGCTTTTTTGCAATCTGTTTACTTGAGCTCAGGGGCCAGCAGAGTTTTGCTGGCATATGCTACAACGCGTTTGTCTGCGCCATGGAGCTGGTGCAGACCTGCACTCATGCAGTGGTTAGAAAATCCGACTTCCAGGTGGAATTCTTTCTGACAGTCGGGGTAAGCCAAACGGGGCGTGCAGAGCTTATCTTTCAAAGCTTGCATAGCTCGTTCCTGTGGCTGGTCCCACGCAAATGGGGCATCTTTCTTGAGCAAGTCAGTCAGAGGTTTGGCTAGGTCTGAGTAGTAGTTCTTGATGAATTGTCGAGAATAGTTGCAAACTCACAAAAAGCTGCGGAGCTCAGACACGTTTGATGGGGTCTTGATGGTTGCAATGCCTTGAACTCGACTCACTTGTGGTTCTACACCCTTTGATCCCACAAGGAGGCCCACATAGTTCACTTTGGTTTTGCACCATTGGCATCTGGATAAAGAGATCTTTGCTCCAGCGGCCGTTAGTTGGCCTAGCACATGATCTATTTCTGCCAAGTGAGAGTCCAGAGTAGGACTACGTACTAAGATGTCGTCAACGGAAATAAGGGTTCCCCGGCTGTTAGTATCGGGGCATGCCTTGTTCAGGAAGATGTTGAACTCAGCAGGTGAGTTGCCATAGCCAAATGGACACCTGGTGAAGGTGTATTGGCGGCTTGCAAAGGTGAAAGCCAGTTTATGTTGGTCTACAATGTGCACTGGGATGGTCCAGAAGCCTGATGCCACATCCATGGAGGTGAATATTTGGCATTTCTGACTTTGGGAAGATCCTGGTCCAGCTGTGTCATAGGCCACCTGGACAGGGGAATTTGTTGGTTTGGGTCTTTTTGACCCGAAAAAAAAATTTGCTTAATCATAAAAGTGTTTTTTCATCTACATGCACCAAAATGACATGGAATGGTCCTGTCATGCCCACTACAAATATAATTTATTACCACAACTTTTGATTGAATTATAGGTGTTCTACTGAAAGTGGACACACCTACAGCCTTCCTGGGTTAATTTGACCCAGTTGTAAAATGGATCACATTCCAGCAGATGGTGACAAATACACACAAACACACACACACACACACACACACACACACACATATACACATTTATAGACCATCACAGACACACATAGGCACACACACATCACAAACTCACACACACACACACACACACACACACACACAACTACAAAACACAACTTCCTATTACAGGTGTGTAAACAAAATTTCAAAACAAATTTTGCCTCCATAATGATTCAGACCTTAGACAACACACAGAGGCACACACATACACACAAACATTCACAACACACACAAACTTCAATGCACAACTTTAAACCACAGGTGTGTAAACTAAATTACAAAAACAATGTTTGCCTGCAAAATGAATCAGAGCTACCACACAACACACACACACACACACACACACACACACACACACACACACCACAAGATGCACACACCCACACACAAAGCATGCACACACAAACACACGCATACACAATTCAAAGCACAAATTCAAACTACAGGTGAGTAAACTTTCAAAAAAACTTTTGCTTACATAATGAATTAGTATTCCAAACCACACACAAACACAAACACACACACACACACACACACACACACACACACAACACAAATGCTAGCATGCACACACAAACACACACATACACATTCAAAGCACAAATTCAAACTACAGGTGAGTAAACTTTCAAAAATTACTTTTGCCTAAATGATGAATCAAAGCTCCCAGAGAACACACACACACACACACACACACACACACACACACACACACACACACACACACACACACTCGCATTCCAACACACCCACTATGAGGGGTGAAATGTATCAGCGAACATGCACACACTGCATTCACCGCGTACTTGATACGTGTATATTACCTGTGCAACCATCACCGTGTACTTGTTTCACGTGCATTGCGCGTGCATTCACCGTGTACTTGTTACACATGCAATTTGCGTGCAATGCCTGTAGACGCCTAGACGTGTGGTTATTATCCTGATCTCGTAATTATGAGAAAAGATCTCATAATTACGAGATCAGGATGTCATAACTACGAGATAAGGTGTCTAATTTTTTTTTTTTTATCCAGTGAATGCAATGCGCTTCCGTAGTAAAGCACTTATCAATCACAAAAACCAAAGAATGATGCGCTGCTGCCATGTATGAGAGAGGAGGTGGCTTCCGTGTGGCCAGCATTATGAAGGCCGAGCCCCTCACTCAACCAATCTGGCAGCAGTGATGTCACGCTCGTTACCCTAGGCGACTGTTGACACTGAAGGTCGAGCCCCTTGCTCAGCCAATCCAGCCGTAGCGACGTCACGATCGTTCAGCAAATCACCAGGGGTCCGTTTCACAAAGCAGGTTTAGTGAAACTCAGTCTGTTTCCAAAAAGGAGGTAACTCAAACAAGACTCCACCTTGTGCTAAGAACAGGCAACAACACACAGCACCCCAACTGCTGTGGAAATAAGTATGTATAAGTAGGTATAATAAATAATATCACAATTTCATGAGACAGAATTTCTTCCCCTTGATATAAGGCTGCAAGTATCCTATTATTATAGGCTAACAAATGATCTGTTGTAGAAGTGTTAACAATAGTGCCTGAACAAGGAAAGAAAATAGATAGATAGATAGATAGATAGATAGATAGATGCTGCGTAAATATAAGCTACATTTATAGCATATATATATATATATATATATATATATATATATACATAGAGAGATAGATAGATAGATAGATAGATAGATAGATAGATACAAACATACAAACTAGCAGGACTACCAAGGGACTCATTAGAATGTTTATGTTGTCAAGTTTGAAATGGTCTACATACAGTAGGTATACACACATATATATATATATATATATATATACAGTGAGAGTAAAAAGTATTTGATCCCTTGCTGATTTTGTTGGTTTGCCCACTAATAAAGACATGATCATTCTATACTTTTAATGATAGATGTCTTCTAACATGGAGAGACAAAATATCAAAAAGAAAATCCAGAAAATAACTTTAAAGAATATATTTTAATTCATTTGTATTTCATTGAGGGAAATAAGTATTTGATCCTCTAGTATGCATTAGGAATTCTGGCTTTCACAGACCAGTTAGACACTCCCAATCAACTTGTTAACTGAATTGAAGACACCTGTACTTACTAATCACCTGTATGAAAGACACCTGTTCACAGAATCAGACAATCAGACAGATTCCAAACTCTCCAACATGGGTAAGACCAAAGAGCTCTCTCAGGACCTCAGAGACAGGATTGTTGACCTGCACAAATCTGGAATGGGCTACAAAAACATTAGCAAGATGCTGGGTATTAAAGTAACAACCATTGGTGCAATTGTGAGAAATTTAAGAAGTATAACATGACCATCAATAGACCTCGGTCTGGTGCTCCACAGAAGATTTCACCTCGTGGGGTGGCAATGATCATGAGAACTGTGGGAAATCGTCCTGCAACCACTCAGCAGGAATTAGTGAATGACCTCAAGGCAGCTGGGACCACAGTCACCAGGAAAACAATTGGCAACACTTTGCGCCGCAATGGATTAAAATCCTGCAGTGCCCGAAAGGTACCCCTGCTTAAGAAGGCACATGTGGAGGCCCGCCTAAAGTATGCCAATGATCACTTCAAAGATGCACAAAGTGATTTGGAGAAGGTTCTGTGGTCAGACGAGACCAAAATTGAACTATTTGGCCTAAACTCAACCCGTCATGTGTGGAGGAAGAAAAACGCTGCCTATGACCCCAAGAACACTGTGCCCACCGTCAAGCATGGAGGTGGAAACATTATGTTTTGGGGGTGTTTCTCTGCCAAGGGCACAGGGCTACTTCACCGCATCAGTGGGAAGATGGATGGAGCCATGTACCGTGCAGTCCTGAGGGACAACCTCCTCCCCTCTGCCAGGAAGCTGAAAATGGGCCGTGGTTGGGTCTTCCAACATGACAATGACCCGAAGCATACAGCAAAGGCAACAAAGGAGTGGCTCAAGAGGAATCACATTAAGGTCATGGAGTGGCCCAGCCAGTCTCCGGACCTCAATCCAATCGAAAATCTATGGAGGGAGCTGAAGGTCCGAGTTGCCAAGCGACAGCCCACCAACCTTAATGATTTAGAGAGGTTCTGCAAAGAAGAGTGGGCCAAAATTCCCCTGGTATGTGTGCTAACCTTGTGGTTAACTACAACAAACGTCTGACCGCTGTGCTTGCAAATAAAGGCTTTGCCACCAAGTATTAAGTGCTTTTGGCTAGCGGGATCAAATACTTATTTCCCTTAATGATATACAAATGAATTAAAATATATTCTTTAAAATTATTTTCTGGATTTTCTTTTTGATATTTTGTCTCTCCATGTTAGAATACATCTATCATTAAAAGTATAGAATGATCATGTCTTTATTAGTGAGCAAACCAACAAAATCAGCAAGGGATCAAATACTTTTTACTCTCACTGTATATATATATATATATATATATATATATATATATATATATATAATATATATGTATGTATGTATATAGAATGTATATATCTATGTATATAGAATGTTTGTTAATGCAGTAACTGACAGGAAGTGCACAGGGACCAAAGCTGTTGCCCTAGCAACAGAGCGTCAGTGAAACAGTCTATACACAGTCTAAAACAGTCTATATAAACAGTCTATATCACACATGTCACACGTCCATAACACGACGTGTTCTTGCTTCACAGCTGACACTTTTGACCCCTGCGCTGGCGTGTATACGCACGCATGTATTGCAGCGGCGCCTGGATAGTGTGACGTATGTGGTTGTGATGCTGCCGTGGTCCTGCCAGATGCCTCCTGCTGCTGCCATCATTAGTCATTAGTCATACTTCTACTGTTATTATACACATATGATTATTATCATACATGTATACTGCCAGATACTAATATATACTTTCAACATATTGTACCGCAGTAGCCAGAACTATAACGACAATATTATTACTTTCATGAATGTTGTTGTAAGCTACTGTCATTACCGAGGATGTCATACAGATTACTGTATTGTGTCATACAGATTACTGTTAATTTGTTATGCTGATCTGTTCTGTACGACATCTATTGCACGTCTGTCCGTCCTGGAAGAGGGATCCCTCCTCAGTTGCTCTTCCTGAGGTTTCTACCATTTTTTTTCCCCCGGTAAAGGGTTTTTTTGGGGGAGTTTTTCCTTATCCGCTGTGAGGGTCTAAAGGACAGAGAGATGTCGTATGCTGTAAAGCCCTGTGAGGCAAATTGTATTTGTGATATTGGCCTTTATTATAAATAAAATTGATAAAAATTGATGACGTCTGATTAGCATAGCAAGCTAGTTAGCATAGCGATGCTACGTGTCACACGTCCGTAACACGACACGCTGTTGCTTCACAGCTGGCACTTTTGACCCCTGCGCTCACATGACATGTCTACGCACGCACGTCTGATTAGCATAGCAAGCTAGTTAGTTAGTGCGAGATTCACACGCAAGTGTAGTGTATGTGTGGCGTTTGTAACATGCTGTGCATGCGTACTGATAAGCCGTATGAGCATGTCATGTGAGTGGAGCGAACAACGTCTGCGTGTCATGTAGCGGGTGTGTGTAACACTCGTGTCTCCATAGTAACCCTATGTAAAATGTAGGCTCACGAGGTTTGATCAGATCTGATGCGTCCTAAGTAGGCGCAAGTGATGCGTTATAGTGTGGTTGGGTTAAACGTTTGACCCCTCATACACCCACACACACTAGCACACACAACCATACACATGCACACACCTACACACACAGACACTTTGAAGCACAACTTCAAACTACAGGTGAGTCAGTTTTAGAAACAACTGCAGGTTACATGATAAACATTGCTTCCTGACAATACACACACACATGTATACTCACACACACACACACCACCACCATCACCACCACCACCACGTCTACCTGAACACACACACACACACACACACACACACACACACACACACACACACACACACATATACACACATGCAAAAAATGGAACCAATAATTGGACAATTATAAAAAGCCAAATCAAGCCTGGTCAATTTGACCAGCAAATGTCATTATTATTGGCTGCCATTAAAAAATATAAAAATGGTTTCAAAGCAATTTTTTGACAAATCTTTGACATGTAACAGTCTCTGATAATCCATCAACATATGTCACTCTAAACCTATATCTAACCTATCTATAGATGACATAATTCATAATTTATGCTCGTTTTTACACATACATACACAAAAATACACACACACACACACACACACACACACAGATACACATTCTCACTCTCACACACACAGAGACATACACATGCAAAAAAAATGAAACGCATCATTGGATGATAATTTATTATTTATGCTTTATAAACAGAAAAAAACCGGGCCAATTTGAACCGGGAGGACAGCACATGTTATTATCTGCTGCCATTAAAAAAATAGAAATATGGTTTCAAAAAAAATTTCTGAAAAACTTTGACAGGTACCAGTCTTTGATAATCCATCATCATATGTCACGCTAAACCTGTATATGATGGGGAAAAAAATTTAAAAGATGCTTGTTTTTAGACAAAAACTCATAAAACACACACACACACACACAAATACACACACACTCATACATACACTCACACATGCAAAAAATGAAACGCATCATTGGATGATCATTTATTGGAAGTGGGGTGTAGGGGATTTATAGCAAGATCAGCTATCTCGCTCCTGGGGGAACTCGGAGTGCGGGGACAGAGTTTGAAGAAGACAGTGAAGGAAATGTCTGATGAAGCCTTGAGAACCAGCAAGTTCATTTACTACAGAAGGAATAATGTTAGTTGGGGGCCAGCAGGGGGAACTACTAAGCAGGGCACATAACTCCTTGAGATATGGTGGAGAGATCCACTTCCTGTCAGGAGGAAATTCAGGAAGAGGAAGGCTATTTAAGTGTGGGAGTGGCCTATTTGAATCCCTTTTGCTTGAGGCCATGCTGCAAGGTGAGTGTGTTTGCTGATCCTGTGAGTTCATTTATCTCCTCTAGCTTTAACTTATAGTGTAGTTATGTTATGTAGTGTGTGAATTAGAGTGTGAATTAGGGCTGTGAAAGTCATGTGTAAGTAAGGAGGAAGAGGAAGGTTATTTAAGTGTGGGTGTGGCCTAGTCGAATCCATTTGGTGGCCATTTTGAGGCCATGCGGCAGGTGTGTGTGTTTGCTGATCCTGTGAGTTCATTTATCTCCTTTAACTTTAGCTTACACTGTAGTTATGTTATGTAGTGTGTGAATTAGAGTGAAGGTTATTTAAGTGTGGGAGTGGCCTAGTTGAATTCATTTTGTTTGAGGCCATGCAGCAGGTGGGGAGGTAGACTGTACTGCCTAACCCGGCGGGGGAGGGAGATAGCCTAACAAGGTTTCCTTCCCTGGGTCTACCTCCTGTGTGGTAGTATAGGTAAGGTAAAGGAGGTTGTGTGGTCAGTGTGTGGAGCAGTGAGACCTGGCATTAGGGGAGTGTCTCTGGGACGCCAGAGTTCACTGTCTAGCCTCCTGGAGGTGTCGTGGGACCAACTAGACGAAACACTGGTGAAAGGAGGTTCCCACCCGATGACCCCAAAGACATGTTAGTTATCACTGCTCATTGGTCTGTATAGTTAAGCCTTGCCATAATAGTGTATCATAGGGTTTAGGAGATTATTCACTGAGTGTTGATCCTTTTCTAGAGCACAAACTTCTTGTGTTTATTTGAATATTGTTTATGCTTTATAAACAGCCGGGTCAATCTGACCCAGGAGGGCAGCAGGTGTTTTCATCTGCTGCCATGAAAAAAATAAAAACATGGTTTCAAAAAAAATTTCTGAAAAAACTTTGGCAGGTACCAGTCTTTGATAATCATCATATGTCACGCCAAACCTGTTTATAATGGAAAAAAAAAAAAAAAATCTGCTTGTTTTTAGACATAAACTCATAATAAAACACACACACACACACACACACACACACACACACACACACACACACACACACATACAGACACACACATGCAAAAAATGAAACACATCATTGGATGATCATTTATTATTTATGCTTTATACCAGCTTAATAAATAAGGGTCATTTGCACCTGAGCTGCTAGTAAATGATACGTGTCTGGGAGGATAACACGAGGGTTTTAAACTACTTTTAAAAAGCATTTAAAGACTCTTTTATTTAAACTGGCATTCGGTTAAGTGTTTTGGTTTTTTTTCTATGTTATTGCTCTAACTTTTGTGAAGCACTGTGTGGTTACCTGTGAAAGGTGCTATATAAATAAAATTTACTCACTTACTTACTTACTTACTTGCTGATGTTCACTGAGACAACTGCTGCCGTCAGTTCCAACCTGGGGATAGTTGTGATTTTCAAGGGAGCAACACAAGATTTTCCAACCACTAGGAAGCAATGAACATTTCCATTTTCATTTCTGAGTCTCAGGTATGAACACTGGCCATTAGCGCTTGTGCTGGCATCAGAAAAGTGATGCAACTCCATTTTTGACAACTTCACCGAAATCGACAGGTGCGTAGCTTTGGGGTATGTTCACCATTTCCAAGTTGATAAGATAATTTTTTCCAGTTCTCCCACCATGACTGGAGCTCGTCTAATAAGGGGTCGTCCCAACCTGTACAATGTCTACACATTTCTTGAAGCACCCTCTTCCCTTTCAGTAGATATGGAGCTACAAAGCCTAAAGGATCACACAGAGAGGCCACACTGGACAATATGCCTCTTCGTGTTGCAGGCTGATCTGTCAGGTTGGTGTTGAACTTGAAGCAATCACACTCTCTGAGCCACTGAAGCCCTAGTGCTCTCCCTGCAGGGACATCGCTGAAGGTGAGGTCAAGATTCCTGATGTCAGCTACACATTCAGAGGTTGGTAGGTTTTCCAGAACAGCT
Organism: Epinephelus cyanopodus; assembly: GCA_026686955.1. Taxonomy (NCBI): domain Eukaryota; kingdom Metazoa; phylum Chordata; class Actinopteri; order Perciformes; family Serranidae; genus Epinephelus; species Epinephelus cyanopodus. The sequence goes on along the minus strand of CM048924.1, from coordinate 41,410,436 downwards.
GTCATTAGAAATGAACTTGTGAAGTCGTAAACCACCATAGCACACAGTTCTCGGGCCTCACATATGACCTGGATAGCCTCTTCTTTGACTTTCCTGCTCGTGACCCCATCATCTAGTCTCTGAGCATGAATTGTGAACCAAGAAGGTACCGTTGACCGTTTTCTTAAGCAACATGCCTTAAACTGTAGTTTGCACATCCAGGAGATGATACGGCACCGAAAAGATGCACCTTCATTCGAAACTCCCAAGCTAGAGCACTGAAGTCTGCTTTCTTCCACCACAGAAAGCGTAGATAATTTCTGTCAGCTTCAGGCACATACAACTGATGGAACATCTTCTCTAATGGCACATCAGTGCAATGGGGTGCTGCCAAAACCACAAAAGGACACCTGTCAGACTGTTCATTAAGTCAGGTCCTGAGAGAAGATGGTCGTTCAGACTGGTGCCCTTATATTTGTCAGAACAATCAAACACCACACGCAGCTTCTCTTGTTCCCTGGGTGGTACACGCCATGATGTGGAATGTACCATTTTCTCCTGGTTTTTCATCATCCTCACACTCCTCTGCAGCCCCCTTTTCTATGATTTCCTCCATGAATTTAACATAATGCTCTTTATACTTCACATCCTTTAACAATTTCCTTTTTAAGTGGTTAACCCTAACAATGGCCAGTTGTTTGTTGTCGGGTAGAGGGGGTCTTTTCTTAAAGGGCAAGGGCATTTCATAGTGACCGATGTAGTTTTCCCTTATTCCCTCCTTCAGCATGTTCAGGAAGAGGATATCATCCTGAGACACCATTTATTCATCTGCTTTGACGTCCCTAAAGTCAAGTTCCAGAGCATGAATAGCATATGCTGGGGTTGCTAGGGCGAGCTCTTTAACTGTGACTCTGTGACACAGACCGGCAGGGCTTGGTGACTCAAAGCATGGTGATGACCATCCAACTATACTCCATCCTAAGTCAGTCCTGATGCCATAAGGTTCCTCTTCCCTTCCTGTTATGACTTGCCTTGGTGCTAAAGCCCTTGAACAGTTATAACCAATCAAAAGTCCGATTTCACAATCCAGGAGGGGAGAAATCTCATCAGCAATCACTGAGAGATGGTTCCATTGCTTTGCTGTCTCACATGTGGGAATGTGGTCCCGATTTACTGGGATACAGTCCTTGGTATAAACAGGGGGTAAATCAAAATGAACTGAGGTGGTACTCTTACATGCAGCCCGGAAACTCTTTCACTTGCATCCCTCTTGACCATGGTACTTAGCCTCAGTTTCACTGGACAGCTGTCTGCTTGCAAAGAGTCACTCTCTCCCTTGTTAATAAATGCACTGTCACTCCTGGTGTCAAGCAGAGCGTAGACCAATCTTTCCATGTTGGAATCTTTGTTTGAAGACACCCATACTGGCACAATCATGGAGGTATTGGTAGATGAGCCTTGTCTAGATACACTGAGGGACAATGCAGTTGCCTCATTTACGCTGACTTGTGCTGATGTGATAGGAGATTTCCCTTTTCACAAAGTTGTCATCATGGAGACATGAGGGATGTTTCCCTTTACAGTTGTCACAGAAGTGACGGTGACGACAGTCAGGCCAGGTTTCATGCATCCAGAACAGAGCTTCCTTTCTTTGACATATTTCCTTTGTTCATCCAGAGACATGGACGTGAATTTGGAACAAGCACGAGGCTGATGTTTGGCACTCTGATAGAACATGCATGAAGGCTTTGTAGCTGTGTTGAATGGTGGCCCTTCTCACTCTGATAAACTTGAAATTGTGCCTTTCAGTAGTTGGTTCTGAAGACTAAAGAGCATGAAAGGAAGTTATGGGATTGCAGGCTATTTCAGCTTCTACTGAAATAAAAGCAGTGAAATCTTCGAAACCAGGAGAATCTTGGGTGCTATGTAAGGATTCTGTCACCTTTCGGTTCCAGCGGGAGGCTGCCCAATCCGGCAACTTCTTGACCAACTTCTGATTTTCCTCACAGTCGTTCAAATATGGAGACCTTTAACATGGGGCATAGCTTCCTGATAGGCATTCAGGAAATCAGAAAAGCTCCTGAGTCCTTCAGTGTCCTTTGGTTGAATTCTTGACAATTTTGCAAGGCATTCTCAGAAAGCTTTCTGTATGACAAATGGCTGACCATATTGTTGGTTCAGTTTGTTCCAAGTATCCTTATAAGCCTCGTCGTCATTTCTGTAGAAGATCCCATCCAAAATTTTACAAGCCGGACTGGCCACATATTTTTTCAGATAATAGAGTTTGTCAGCTGAAGAAATTCCTTTGCGATCAATGAGTGAAAAAAATGAAGCCTTCCACTCAATGAACTGAATTGGATCGCTGGTGAAGACAGCTGGCTCTGGCACAGGAAGCCTATTCAGGGCTATGCTGTCCTGTAAAGCCAGAGCGAGAGAAGACACATCTGCTTGTGAAGACAATGCTGCTTCAGGGGGGAGTGGAGATGTGTGTTCTGCTCCAACACTGCCGTTAGACTCACTGCCAGTGTCTTGTGCTGCCTCCTGATCATAGGCATCAAGCCTGGCTTGAGCTGCCTTTAGAGACCTTTCCACTTCGCTTCTGTGTTTCAAGATCCCTTCTTTGCCATTCCTCCAAAAGTTGAAATGCAGTTGTGAGATTTGTTTTAAATGGAAAATAAAAGACCGAAGTCTAAGAGGAAGCTCAGAGGGGACAGAGCCTTGTGTGTCATTGTGTTCTTGTTTGTTTATGTCCTATGTTTTCATATTTTATTTATTCTTGATGTATAGCACTTTATTTCAGCTGTGGTTGTTTTTAAGGTGCTTAAGAAATAAAGCTGGATTGGATTGGATTATGACGTGCCCCACCAAGATGATCTTTGGGCAGAAGAGGCAGACAAAGGCTTCACAATGATAGTGCTTCCTGGAGACACTGGAGCAGATGGCAGCAATTTCCCCCATACCACATATTACGGCTGTGGCAGTAAGTTGACAGATTAACAAAACTTGACTGTGCCAGTTTTGCCTGGTATCTCAGGAGCTGACCACCAGGAGTTGCAGTCCAGCAGCTGGAATGGGTCAGTGTCACTGAGGAAACATGCTCCCAGTGCTTCAAGTCTGACTTCTTCTCCTGCATGATGTGCTGCAGCGCACTGCATTCGCATTACTCAAGTTGTAGTTTGCCCAGGTGCTTCAAATGTTGGCACAACAATATCCAAGTCAGCGATACATTTAGGCTGTAAAAGAAGGCCACTACAGCCCAAAAGCACTGCACTCTTCAATACAGGTGGAAGATTTTGCACAACACCAAAGATTCTCAGCTTGGATTCTGTATCTTCACTCAGCTGTCATGATAAAACAAGTCACTAGCTCCTTCAACTTTAGGACCCCATTTAGGACTCTCTTGCCATCAAGTAAGTTATTGCAGCAGTTGGCAAATACAGAGTGAGGATCTGGTGGACTTGTGAGGGTATCTTCAAAATTGCCCATATTGGCCCCTCATGACAAAGGCAATCTATTTTAAATCCGTAGTGGAGCTAGTGACGGTGGGCAGTCACACCTCATATAACACAAGAAAGATGCATGTCATGTTGTGATTTAACCACAGTTCCTTTTCATTTCTCTCATGTGGCTATCCAAATGGTCCTGAACCTCAGCAGCTTTAGAATATCAAACACGGCAATAAGCAGTTCAGCTCTACACAACTCAGGGTGGCAGCGAAGTGACACATTGACTTTGCCTGACAGTCTGGAAATTATCAGGTCAGTCATTTCTGCATGTGTTCTTGAATAGAGAATCTATGTGGTCGTGTCTCAATTTTACACACTTCATCTGACAGAATGAAAAGTATAACAGAAATAGCCTGGCAAAACTCTACATTCAAAACAAGAAGTAGTAGTGAAGAGGCAAGCTTGTAGTAGTGGAGAGTAGTTGAAGAGCAGGTGATTGCTGGTCGCAATGCGACAGGTCGAATACTACCAAGTTTCACCGGTGGACTTCTACCTTGTGTAAGCTAGAAAATGAAGATGCTGTGAAACCTGAATCTTTTTATGGATCACCTCCATTCACCTCTAGTGCACCTGATATCCTTAATTTTTTTTGTGGAAACAGCTAAGAATAGTTTGGGAGAAACAAATTATCCCAAGAGCATGGCGTAGGGCAGGGGGTGTCCTTATTCCTAAGGAGAAGGAGTCTGTGGACCTTAGCCAATTTCGGATGATTTATCTCTTGAACGTGGAGGGGAAGATTTTCTTTAATGTAGTTGGCGCAGAGATTAGCTAGCTACTTAGAAAGGAATAGCTTAATATACTATGGTGCAGAAGGCAGGAATACCAGGTTTTTCAGGGGTTTAGAGCATACTAGCATGATCTGGCACCAGATTCAGGCAGCGAAGATTAAGAAAAAGGACCCGCAAGTAATATTTTTAGATCTTGCAAATGTGTTTGGTTCAGTACTGCATAGCCTCATTTGGAGTGCGTTTGACTACTTCAAAGAACCACAGGAAGTTGTTAACTTGGTGAAAGCATACTTTCAGGATATTAGGTTATGTCTAAGTACGGCAGGTTTTACAACAGGTTGGCAGAGGCTAGAAAGAATCATGGCAGGGTGTACAATTTCTTCATTAGCATTTACTATGGCGATGGAAGTAATCATCAGGGCTTCTAAGTGGGCAGTAGGTGGGGAGAGACGGCAGAATGGGTTTCTTTTAGGGCTTACATGGATGACATGACACTGGTGACCACAACAATGCATGTACAAAGAGGCTACTAGAGAAGATAAATAAGAACCTCAAGTGGGCCAGCATGAAGATAAAGCCTAGTAAGTCTAGAAGCATCTCAATATGTAGAGGGAAGTTAAGTGATAGGAAGTTTTTCACAGATGATGAGAAAATCCCAACAATTAGGGAAAAGTCAGTAAAGAACTTAGGTAAGTGGTACAATGTAGAGTTGAATGATGAAGAACAGGTGGTGAAATTTAGAAAAGATGTGGCTGAAGGATTGGATAGAATAGATAAATCAGAGCTTCCAGGGAAGTTGAAGTTGTGGTGTTTGCAATTTGGGCCATATCCTAGGTTAATGTGGCCACTGTCAATGAAATTCCAATATCCGTTGTGGAGAGAATTAAAATGTTGGTTAGCTCTTATATTAGGAAGTGGTAGAGCGCTCCTAGGTGCCTAAGTAGTGTTGCATTGTATGGAAAAGGGATACTTCAGCTGCCAGTACCTAGTTTAATAGAGGAATTTAAATGTACCAAGGTCAGGACAGAGCTCTTTTTATCTGGGAGTAAGGACATGGTAGTTAGGAGTGTGGTTCCAAATCCAACCAAGGGGGAAGTGGAGCCCAAGATTGGCAGTTCAGGAGGCAGAGGCAGTTCTTAGGCATGCAGAGATGGTAGGTACTGTTCAGTTTGGCCAGGGAGGCCTGGGGCTTGGCTCAGACAAACTGGTATAGAATAAAGCAGGTCTTGAAGATAAAAGAAAGCTCATCGTGGAACAGATACATAGACAGGAGGAGATATTAAGGGTGCAAAGGTAGTGACCCAGGCTAAACAGGGACAGTGGTTGAATTGGGAAAGTGTAGAGAAGAGGAAAATTAGTTGGAGGGACCTGTGGAGTATGGAGGAGAATCATATTAGATTCCTGGTAGGGGCTACATACGATGTGTTACCAAGCCCCAGAACCTAAAACTGTGGTTAGATGGGGACCTATCATGCCCATTGTGTTCAGGTACCACAACCTTAAAGCATATTTTGTCAGGCTGTAAAGTTTGCTTGTCACAAGGCCGATATACATGGCGACATAACCGGGTGTTGAAATGTTTAGCTGCAGGCATCAAACGAAGACAGGTAAATTCAGAAGGTATTTATAATAGGAGTTTAGCAATTCAGTTTGTCAGTGAGGGGGAGAAATACAGAAGGGATAAGTTAGTCAGGATGCAAGGATGTGGCTGCCTAGAAGGTGCTTGTGATTGGAAAATGAAAGTAGATTTAGGGGGAAAGCTTGTTGTTCCCCAGGAAATGGTTTGTACCAAGCAGAGGCCTGACATAGTGTTGTGGTCAGTGAGTCAATGGATAGTTTATTTCATTGAGCTGACAGTTTGTTGGGAAAACTCAGTGGAAGAAGCCTAAAAGAAGCTGAGATATGCAGACTTAGGAGAAGAAGCTGAGCAGCGAGGATGGAAGACTAGGATTTGTCCAGTGGAAGTGGGGTGTAGGGGATTCATAGCAAGATCAGCTGTCTCGCTCCTGGGGGAACTCAGAGTGTGGGGACAGAGTTTGAGGAAGACAGTGAAGGAAATGTCAGATGAAGCAGCCAGAGCTAGCCAGTTTATCTATAAGAGAAGAAATAATGTCAGTTGGGGGCCAGCAGGGGGAACTACTAAGCAGGGTACGTAACTCCTTGAGATCAGGTGGAGAGATCCACTTCCTCTCAGCAGAAAATCCAGGAAGAGAAAGTTTATTTAAGTGTGGGAGTGGCCTATTTGAATCCCTTTTGTTTGAGACCATGTGGTAAGGTGACTGTTTGCTGATTCTGTGAGTTTATCTCCTTTCACTTAAGCTTATATTGGAGTTATGCTATTTAGCGTGTGAAACAGAGCATGGTGAATGTGCTAGGAAAGGTAGTATCAGCACAGTCTCTACCTGGAGTTCGCATGTACGGAGCCTGGGTTTAGTTGAAGGTGGCGGTGCTGTTTGGCTGACAAAGCCATGCGTAAGTAAGGTAAAGGAGGTTATTGGGTTGGTGTGGGGAGCAGTGAGATCTGGCATTAGGGGAGTGTCTCTGGGATGCCAGAGATCACTGTCTAGCCTCCTGGAGGTGTCGTGGGACCAACTAGACGAAACTGGTGAAAGGAGGTTCCCACCCGATGACCCAAAGACATGTTAGTTATCACTGCTCACTGGTCTGTATAGTTAAGCCTTGCCATAATAGCTTATCATAGAGCTTAGAGGTTTATTCACTGAGTGCTGATCCTTTCTCTGGAGCACAAATGACTTGTGTTTATTTGAAGGAAATTACAATTAAAAATGGAAACAGTAACTCTATGTCAATTATACTGCCTGCCTCACCTTCTCTCTCACAATTTTAATAACAACAAATATACAGTAGGTTACCATACCTTACAAACAAAAAGGACAACCTCCATTTCAATTACGGTACCAATTACGGAAGTTGGCATTTCTGAGCTCACCAGCAGTGAAAGCTGCAGTAATATACTGTTTATTAGCATTTCTGTCTAATTTGTGTTTTTATGACCAGACATGTAATGGGTTGAATCATAGACTGTATAAAATAATGGCCGTAGTCACCGTGACGTCACACGTCCGTTTCTGAGAGTGGATTTGAAGCTCAAAATACTCCGCTCTGGACGTCGCCATCTTGGCAGTGCGTGACTCCGCCCAACTCCCGGACAATCAAAAATGGGCAAAGAGGCGGGCCGAAGGAAGCCTGGCTGCTTAAACACGCCCACCTCGCTCTGCGCTGCCAAGTTAGCTAAGGCTAACAAGCTAGGCTAAGAAGCTACGCTACTTTGGCTAGCCCTGTGGCAACTCCTTCACTAAACTTGAGGTAAGTTGAGTTTAGCTTAAATTAACGTTATACAACAAACCTTGAAACAATGATTCAGCTGTTATCTTAAAAAAAAACGCTTCAACTTTTTTAAAAAAAATATAATGCTAATTATTTATTGCACTTATTTTACTTTCATATGCAGTGTGGAGCACTGGTGACAGCTGTGTCCGGCGTGGTGTCCAGAGCGGTGCAGAGGGAATCACCCTCAGCATGCCGGGCGTCTGTGTCTGCTGGGTTGGCTGGGGTGGACTGCTGAGAGGCCTTCTCTCCTTCTTTCCACACTCCCTGCGAGGAAGAGCAGCACCAGGTGTCCTCATCCACTGTGGCGGCAATGGCATGGGGAAGGTCAGCAGTGTCAAGCTGGTCAGCATGATGAAGGAGGACCTGCACCAGCTTCACCTCCAGCATCCTGGCATTAAGATAATATTTTCTTCACTGGCCCAAAGGTGCAGGTGGGAGGCTGGTGGCAATCCAGCAAAGATTGATAAGGCCAGGAAATGTTTTACAGTGTCATGGCTACATGTGTTCATAGTTTAAATGGTGCCATAATTGAGCACCCTCACATCAGACACATTAATCTCACACCTAGGAGAAATTATATGTTTTTAAGTAAATTAGTTAATTGTCTTAAAGACCACCTCCAAACACAGTGAACTGCTTACAGTTGGCAGTGTCACTGCTTTTGAATTTGACCTTTAGGACATATTTTGTTAGGCCTGAACATAGCCCAGGCTGTCATGGCCAATGTTGACTTTTTATATTCATCTATAACTTGATTAAAATTTCAATAAATTCTATTTATATTTGCACTCCTTTTGTCTTTGTTACTGACTGAATGTTGTATTTCACAATCAAATCTGACTGTCAATTGAAAGGGCAAACAAATCATACACTACAGATAAAACATAAAGCATTAATGTTTAACACTGTCACTGACAAAAAATTAGGCAGTCCATTGCTGTGTGGGCCTTATTATTTTAACCCTGTACTTGACTGGATAAAAAGGCTCAAAATGAAAAAAAAAATTAGCTGGACATAGTTTTGAAGCCCCCAAGGAGGTATCACTTGCTCGCTATGTTGCCAACTCTGAAAGGGTCTTCCTCAGGCAAAGGTATCGTGACGTTTTTATAGTGAGGCAAACAGAAATATAATCAGCCAATTATGTGTTATTGTTTTTTTAGCCTCACTATATAAGCCTCAATACCAAGCAATACCCACAGAACTTTCTCATACGTCACGTCACAAATAAATAATACCTCCTATGGGACTTAAAATTATTCAGTGTGCAGATATTTCCGTGTTTTTCACAAAAGGAGAATCGTTATTCAGTGAATTTTCTTCATTTGTCTTAAAGAAATGTTCAAACAAAACCAGCACATAACATCAGCTTTTCATTTCTTTTTTACATTCTGCTAAGATAAATGCAAACTTGGGTAAATGTTAAGACATAAATGAAAACATTAAGATGCCATTAATAACGATTACATTTTGTTAATGGTTTAAATCACCACTACATTTCCAATCATCACAGGAAACTGATGAATGACAGCTTTCAAAAAAAATTTGCTTTTACTCTAAAGTAATTTTTGTCTGATCCACTTTATATCACAAAAATTCTAACCATTACACAAACAGTTTAACAAAATTAAGTCAAAGCTTGCATTCATGAAATCATCACTATTAAAAGGTTACAAAAAGTACACATGAAATAAATGAAAAGATTTGTAACAGTAATTATAAAACATATGAATTAGGACCCAGTGTCATAATTTGCAAAATCTTAATTTCTTGTTAAACAACCTCTTTACTGTGGAGTAAATATCACATTGGTCGAGGTGTTGTAACTTTCCTCAAGTGTCCTACAAGAGAGAAAGATGAGTTAAAACACAGGTAGAAAACATTAGGCCCGTTTCCACTGAAGAAGTTCCTGGTACTATTTGGGGGACAGGCCCTCTCAACCGCCGTGTCTCCACTGAGAGAGCGGAGTACGAGGAAGGTTCCTGTAAAGTTACGGGCTCTGGATGTGACGTAATCGTTGCTCGACCATTTTGACCGGGGTGACGTAGGTTAGATAGCGGTGTCTGTAATAATTCACTAAATGGCCCGTGAAAAAAATATGTCTTAGTTACAACATGATTGAGCTAACTGGAGTAGTTTCATGTCGTCCGACAACGGGAGGCTTTTAACAGATGACGTCCTGATGTTAGCTTGCTGCTGCTGTTTGCCGTCCCTGTCAGCTGATGCTTTCTAGACATCGTGATTTCCCAAAACTGAATAAATACCACACATATCAACACAAAACTGCTTTGCTAGCTCAATCATGTTTTAACTAAGATATCCGCTGGAAAGAATATTTTTTTCACGGGCCATTTAGTGAGTTTTTTTTACATGGCGGCGAAAGCTATATGAACATGCTAACCCTCGTCTGCATTATGCCAGCTATTTTGTTGCTTTCTGTTGTCGTCACATCCCGTCTTTAGTATCCAATCAGCACCAAGTAAACCCCAAGCCCCAGCCAGGAGTCTTTCGGGGCCGTTCTGAGTACCTACCCCCAAGCAGGGACTTCTTTAGCCCCTGTAAAAGTTCCGGAACTCTGTCCTTCGGGGGTGGTTCCTGCGGTGGAGACACGCACCAACGGCCCCGGCCCCGTAAATCTACCCCGAAGTGCGGTGGAAACGGGCCTATTGACTACAGCCTGTTGGTTAAAAAACCACTCACCACCACAATGATCTTATTGCTGACTAAGTGGCTGTCATTCATAAAATAGTTTTGTGTTTAAAGTCTGTAGATATTTGACTTTATATTTGAATTTGATTTTAAATTTAACTGTACTATCAAAACAACTGGAGTATGATGTACAGTATGCCGTTTATCCACATTAACATCATTGTTGCTATCAAAAGGAAACTGAACTGTTCTCAAAGCTCACTGCCACTGTGGAATCATGCTATGTTCGGCTGTCTCATTATGAGAATATTTTTTCCATTGGTTCTTCACAGACTGTGTGTGGGGGAAAAGGTAGTAATTCTCACTTTGATAAAGGGTCTTTGCATAAAAAGCACTGAAATGTTAAAGTTGGTAAATACATGTCATGTTCCTTGATTGATAAAATCTTCATTTGGCCTTCTGCATCAGGGGAACACTAAACTGCACTGGTGTGTCAGTGTGTCATTTCACCTTATCAGTAATAGCGCACAGCAAGCTGTGCCCTAATCGAGTACTTAGTAATGTATGACAATTAGTAATTTATGTAATGCATTTAATTGTATTATGGACAATAATTAATCATTTCGAACTAATAAGTTTAGTGAGGTACTGTATGAAAAGGGTGTCTTTATCCTGGAGTCAGTGCTGAAGTGATGACTCAAAGTGTTCACTGCACAGACGGGACATCTTGTTTGGAGTCCAGTTCTGTCTTCTGGTGTTGAGTGTCCACTGGTCCAGTCTGTCTGGGTCACCTAGAGGAAAACACAGACAAATAGATATTCAAAGTAATATATGTGTTAGCTACCTACTTCACAGACACTTTTGCAAACAATACAATTTAAATTACTTCAATGTTCAACAGATCATAATCAATTTATTTAAGCAAAACAAAAAGGTGGTGACCATCACAGTCCCCATATTCTGTCTGTGCATTATCTATTGTTGTGTAGCTACAGGTCTATATCATACACTGATCTTAATAATATTTTATGTGACAGTCAAATGTCACATTCGCTTTTTTTAATTATGTTACACGCCTTATTGTAATTTCACACAGTTCGCCACTTTTTAATTTACATACACAAGTATAGCCTGAACGTTATGTTACCGTTACACTGCTCATATGACAACGTTAACGTTGCATCACGTTAGCTAACTAACGTGGTGGACCTTTATGTTCAAACCTCACACAGCCTTTTGTTCAAAATATTCTCTCCATAAATGCCTAACATTAAATCCTAATACTTCTCTGTCAGGCTCTGACTTGGATGCATCCTCGGACTGGCGTCTTGCTCGAAGGCTAAATGTTAGCTGGCTGGTTAGCTAGTTAATGAGCTAAGCTTGTGTTGTATCGTATTGTCTGTGGCTCTGTAACTTGATGTGGATGTTGCTGCTGTGATACAGGTCGCACTTGAAAATGAGACCTCTGGTATCAACGTTATTTTACATGTATTAAATAAAGGCTTAATAATATAATAATAAGCTGACAGCTATGTGGTGACCGCAGACACGGATACACGCTGCTGACAAGCTCGGTGGTGACCGTAGTGACCGCAGACACCGACACCCGCTAATTAGTGCTAACATATAAACATAATTAAAATAATACTAGAATTTCCGAATTTCACTTAACGAAAAACCTGGAGCACGGACTTCTTGGACGGTCTGTTGGTATAATTAATCGAACAGCAAGTCATATTACTCCAATATTTGCCTTAAAAAATATCCAGAAGGCACAGACCCGGCTGAGAGGACAGGTTCAATGCCTTCAACATGGACACAAACTGGCTGAGATGACGCCGAGCAGACGGCGAGTCTGAGCTCAGCTCCGCACAGCAGAGCCAGCGGCTAGTTAGCATGCTAGTTAGCCCCATGACAGTGGCACCTGTCACTCAAAGTGACCACGCCCTTAATTATGCGCAATTTCAAACCTTAATAACATTTAAACGGAAGAGTTAGAAAAAAAATCATCCCCCTCAGAGTTGTCATGAAAGGGGAAATAAACTATAGAGACCAAAACCATTTTTTGTACCAGGCTGTAAACATGTTTATTTCTGCTCTAAAGTTGGGCATTTTAACATGGGGGTCTATGGGAATTTGCTCACTTCCGGAGCCAGCCTCAAGTGGACAGTCGGTGAACTGCAGTTTTTGGCACTTCCGCATTGGTCTCACTCGTCTCCACCGGAGGTTGGGGCTTGGTTGAAATTACGTGCCGTACCACGGGAACAATGCCAATGCAAAGTCAATTAAGATTCTTTGTCGTGGTGGACACACGGATTCCCTGATTCAACAACGTCCTGTATACACACAAAACACGAAAGTGTTCTTGATATTAATACGGCAAATCTATTCCTCTCTTGTAATTTCCCACCAATAATGATAATAATAATAATGATGATAATAACAACATGATAGTTTGGCCATACTAGATATTTGATATATTCAGTAGATTTATTTTTACGACACTATTTGACAACTCTACAATCGGAAGGTCTACTGTCCCAAAAACACTGTTTCTGTACTTGCTAAAATATCAACATCCTTACTTTTTCTTAACATATTTCATCTAGGTGCAGTGTAATTGCTAGTTCGGCTTTACTAGATATTTGATATATTCAGTAGATATCTTTTTATGGCCCACTTTAGAACCCTATTTTGCAAATCAGAATAACTACAACTATGTTGCTGATATCAATCAATTCAATTTTTATCTATGAAGCCCAATATCACAAATCACAATTTGCCTCACAGGGCTTTACAGCATATAACATCCCTCTGTCCTTTAGACCCTCACAGCGGATAAGGAAAAACTCCCCCCAAAAAAACCCTTTACCGGGGGAAAAAAATGGTAAAACTTCAGGAAGAGCAACCGAGGAGGGATCCCTCTTCCAGGAAGAGCAACCGAGGAGGGATCCCTCTTCCAGGATGGACAGACGTGCAATAGATGTCGTACAGAACAGATCAGCATAATAAATTGACAGTAATCTGTATGACACAATGAGAGAGAGACAGAGAGAGAGAGACAGAGAGAGAGAGAGATGCAGGACATCCTCGGTAATGACAGTAGCTTACAACAACATTCATGAAAGTAATAATATTGTCGTTATAGTTCTGGCTACTGTGGTACAATATGTTGAAAGTATATATTAGTATCTGGCAGTATACAAGTATGATAATAATCATATGTGTATAATAACAGTAGAAGTATGACTAATGACTAATGATGGCAGCAGCAGCAGGAGGCATCTGGCAGGACCACGGCAGCAGCACAACCACACACGTCACACTATCCAGGCACCGCTGCAATACGAGTTAACCTGAGAGACAGTGGAGCATAAAGGCTCAGGAGAAGAAGCCGAGTTAGTGACATCCAGAATGGCCGAGTAAACAAGATACAGTAATAGGATACGAGAGAGAGAGAGAGAGAGAGAGAGAGAGAGAGGGAGAGAGAAGGTGCCCGGTGCATTATAGGTGGTCCTCCGGCAGACTAGGCCTAAGTCAGCCTAACTAGGGGCTGGTACAAGGCAAGCCTGAGCCAGCCTTAACTATAAACTTTATCAAAGAGGAAAGTCTTAAGTCTAGTCTTAAATGTGGAGACGGTGTCTGCCTCCCGGACCGTAGCAGGAAGATGATTCCACAGGAGAGGAGCCTGATAGCTGAAGGCTCTGGTTCCTTACTTTTGGAGACTTTAGGGACCACGAGTAACCCTGCGATCTCAGAGCGCAGAGTTCTGGTGGGATAATATGGCACTATGAGCTCTCTAAGATATGGCGGGGCTTGACCATTTAGAGCTTTATAAGTTAACAGTAGGATTTTAAATTCAATTCTGGATTTTACAGGGAGCCAGTGCAGAGAAGCTAAAACAGGAGAAATATGATCTCGTTTCTTAGTTCCTGTTAGTACTCGTGCTGCTGCATTCTGAATTAGCTGGAGAGTTTTTAATGATTTACTAGAGCTACCTGATAATAGAGAGTTACAGTAATCCAGCCTTGAGGTAACAAAAGCGTGGACCAATTTTTCTGCATCTTTTTGGGTCAAGATAGGCCTAATTTTTTGCAATATTACGCAGATGAAAAAATGCAGTCCGTGAGGTTTGTTTTAAATGAGAATTAAAAGACAAATCTTGATCAAATGTTACTCCGAGGTTTCTTACGGTAGTGCTAGAGGCCAGAGCAATGGCATCTAGAAACTATGTCATCAGATAAAGAGTCTCTGAGTTGTTTGGGGCCAAGAACAATAACGTCAGTTTTGTCTGAATTTAACATCAGGAAATTGGTGCTCATCCAGGTTTTTATGTCTTTAAGACAATTATGAAGTTTAGTTAATTGATCACTTTCTTCTGGCTTCATCGATAAATACAGCTGTGTATCATCCGCATAACAATGGAAATTTATAGAGTGATTTCTAATAATGTTACCTAAAGGAAGCATATATAGAATAAATAGGATTGGTCCAAGCACAGAACCTTGCGGAACTCCAAAACAAACTTTAGTACGTACAGATGATTCATTATGAACGTCAACAAATTAAAAAAAAAAAAAATTGATCAGATAAATAAGATTTAAACCAGCCTAGTGCAGAACCTTTTAGGCCAATTAAGTGTTCCAGTCTCTGTAACAGAATTTCATGGTCAACAGTGTCAAACGCTGCACTAAGATCTAATAAAACAAGTACAGAGACGAGTCCTTTGTCTGAAGCAATCAGAAGGTCATTTGTAATTTTAACTAGTGCTGTCTCAGTGCTATGATGCACTCTAAATCCTGACTGTAATTCCTCAAATAAATTATTATCATGGAGAAAATCACACAGCTGGTCTGCGACTACTTTCTCAAGGATCTTTGACATAAAGGGAAGATTAGATATTGTTCTATAGTTGGCTAACACCTCTGGATCCAGGGTGGGCTTTTTAGTAGAGGTTTAATTACAGCTACCTTAAAAGACTGTGGTACATAGCCTGTTAATAAGGATAAGAAGTACTTACTACCGCCACTAGGTGGCGCTGTAACTATTGCGGTATGTTCTCATATAAATGTGTTGAGGGTTGGAAAATATAAATGTGAAGTTTGGTGGACATCGGACCATTTACTCCAAAGTTAGGGCAATTTCCTGTTTCATGGCGAGACATCAAAATTAAACCCTCTGCAGCACACGTGGATACTCATGTTATATCATGTTTGTGTACATCAATTATAGACCACAGCATTGAAATTTCAGGTTAATCGAAAGATAAGTGTCTGATAAGAAGTATTTCCTTTCGACACTAGGTGGCGCTATGATTGTCAGGCAATATGGTAATGAAAATGTGTTCAGGGCGGGACTAATATGAATCATGTGAAGTTTGTTGGAGATTGGACCATTTATGCCAGAACTACAGCAATTTCGTTTTCATGGCGAGACCTCAAGACCCAACGCTCAGCAGCAGGCGCGCCATTCAACATTGGGCAAATCCTGTGATTACTTTTGGTCACAACATAGTCGCGCTTACATACACCAAGTTTGGAGCCAATCTGATTAAATCTGTAGGACAAGTTTGTTAATTTACAAGCCCTGAAAATGGGCAAAAATGCACAAAAGTGGCACAAGTAAATTCAAAATGGCCGGCTTCCTGTTGGGTTTGGAGCATGGCTCCAAGAGGCTTTTTTGTACGTAATAGAGTGTTACAAGTGCCTACCAAGTTTCATACATTCAGGTCAAACCAGCTTTGGGGGCTGCTTAATTGAAATATTGCAGGGGTGCTGTTGAGCCATCTTGGTGCATCAAAGCACAAAAATCACATCAGACAACAGGACTTGTGAGCTGTGATGTGTCTGCCACGTTTGGTGAGTTTTCAATCATCCCTTGTCCCTTCAAAAACATCGTGTTTGATGGCGAACAAGGCGGCGCCACGGTGACAGCGTTTGATGAAAACTCAAAAGCTTCATTTTAAGTATCATCAAGGTCTAAGGACTTAGACCAGCAAGTTTGAGGTGGGTCCCATTAACCTGCTAGAAGCGGGACAGAAGAATGTATAAAGTAGCTTTCTGTTGCCAGTAGATGGCGCTATGGCAGTGATCCAAAATTCCTCTGTAGATGTGTTCAGGGCTGGACTGTCATCATATGTGTGAAGTTTTGGCAAGATATTCCCATGTGGAGTCAAGTTACAGCAATGTTTATCATCACAGCGAAACATCAAAGATCGCCGCCAGGCCGTGGCCATGCCCTTCGACGAAAACTCACAGTTTCCACAATAAAGCGTCATCAACGTCTTATGACTTTTTTCACCAAGTTTGAAGTGGATCTGTTCAAGTCTGTAGGAGGTGTACATTAAAGTCTAAAACATGACATTTCCTGTTGTCATTAGGGGGCGCTATGTTTATCTCCAATTATTGATATGTAGATGTGTTCAGGGCGGGACTGTCATCAATTCTGTGAAGTCTGGACAAGATTGGACCATGTATGCTGGAGTTATAAACTCCTTCGTGTTTAGTGGCGAGACCCCTAACTTTGACGCCATCCCACGGTCACACGCATTGACGAAAACTCAAGCTTTTGATAACTTTTCATCTTCAAGGTCTTGGGATGGGACAGACCAAGGTTCGAAGTCGATCGGATGAAATCTCCAGGACAAGTTCGTTCATTTATGACCCCTGGAAATGGCCAAAAATGCAAAAATGCAACTAACTTCAAGATATGGCCTCAGCAGTGACCCAGCATCATACCCACCAAATCTCGTAAGAATCTGTGCTGCCATTTAAGAGATATAAATTTCCCATATTGACAGCGCCCCCTAGTGGCCAACATTAGTAAAATTTTGATCCTCATCTCACAGTCACATGCCAACCAAAGATCTCAGATTTGGTGTTGTTACCATTTATTTTGACCGAGATATGCAACAGTTCACATTTTAATAGCTAGCAAGAAAAAGTTATTCGTTAATAATTTGCGCATATTTTGACCGAACAAAATTCTTTTAATAATTTTAGATCAGGTCCAGCTGAAGACTGTACCTGCCAAGTTTCACACTGATGGGACAAAACCCCAAGGAGCAGTTGCAAAAAGTAGATCAGCACCGCTGGTCCTGGGAAAGGCGTCTGCTTGCATAGATGCTCGGGCCCTAATAATAATAATAATAAAATCCTTGCATTTCAATAGTAATAATAGTAATAATAATAATAATAATAATAATAATAAAATCCTTGCATTTCAATAGGGGGCCTAATTAAAGCTGCAAGCAGCTGTGATTGGGCCCTTGCTCCGTCATGCAACCATGAGGCACGTGGGCGATGTGGCGCGAAACGGTAAGGGAGAAAAAACCTGGCAGGAGTGATAAAAGCAATGTTTCATTCATCCACCAGGTGGCACTACGAGCATAACCAGATGTCGCCAGGTGCGTTCAGGGTGGACCCTCATCACGTGAAATTTCAAGCAAATCAGACAATGCATTAAGGATTTGTACCAAGTTTATGTTCAGTGGCAAAGGATGAAAAATCACCACCGCTGCCGCAGCAGCCTGCAACATGACAGGTCATGTGTGTCACTGTGGAGATTCATCAACTTGATCGTCATGTGGCCACAAAATGTAGTTGATCAGGTCAGGAGGTTGAGGTTGGTGTCTGTCAGTGTAAAACATGGCATTTCCTGTTTCTACAAGGGGGTGCCATGAGCAAGATTGCCTACGAGCATATGAAGGCATTGAGGGGCGGGGCTCTTATCATGTTCAGAATTTTGAAGCAGTTTGGATAAATTATGTGAGAGAGAGAGCTGCTTGAATATGCATGGCGATGGATCAAAAATGGCAGCGCCATAGCAGCCACGCCCTTTGACCTACAGACATGCAGAGCGCGTTTGATCAACGTGGTCTCTGGATGATCAGTAAAAAATTTGAAGTCGATTGGATGAAATCCCTAGGACTTGTTCGTTAAAATACAACGTGGAAATCACCCCAAAATGACAAGTCAAAATCAAAATGGCCAACTTCCTGTTTGGAGTAGACCATTGGTGCCAGAGACTTTTATGTGCGTCTGGACAACATACACATGTGTACCAGTTTTCATGTTCCAACTCCAAAAAAAAACCCCGTGGGGAGGGGTTTTTGAAAATTTCAAGGAGGCGCCATCGAGGCATCTTGTCCCCCCTTGGGCGACGCCCCTATCAGATGCAAGAGCTTGCCATTCTTGACCTGTGTGTCAATTTTCATGAGGATATGAGGTCGCTTGAAGCCATCAAAAAGCCAAATGTATTTGTTGGCGAGGGATCGATAGTCGCCACGCCGCCACATGGACGCCATTAGATGTAGCTTCACAGCGTTCATAAGGTAGCTTCACCAACTTTTTCTGCATGCATTAGAAGTGGAATGAAGTTGATGGGGTCACGTTTGTGGCATCAGTACATGTTAACGTAAAAACTGGTCACTTCCTGTTTCCACCAGGGGGCGCTATGAGTGAAGTAGGATATTAACATATTGGGGAATTCAGTGCGTAGCCATCATCATGTCCAGCAAGTTTGAAGCTGCTACGATCAAGTATGTGGGCGTGAGAGAGGTTCGAAATTTGATGGCGAGAAACAGAAACGTCGCCAAGATTTGTCCCGTCCTAGCAGCCACGCCCTTTGACCTACAGATATGCAGAGCACAACTTTTGATCATCGGTCTCTGGATGATCTGTAGCCAATTTGAAGTCAATTAGACGAAATCCCTAGTGGGGTTCATTCAAATTTAAGTTGCGGAAATCGCCATAATGAAAAAATTTAACAAAATGGCCGACTTCCTGTTGGGTTTTTACCATGATGTCAAGAGGCTTTTTTGTGCATCTGGGTATGATACATGTGTGTACTAAATTTCGTTGCCTACGACAAACTAACCCCAATGGGGAGGGTATTTTGAAAATTTGTAGGGGGCGCTATTTCGGCATTTCACACCATGTGCAACCGCCCAAAATTATCGAATTTCAGATGTGGCTGGACAAATGTGGAAAGTTAGAAGCATTTTCCAATTTGGGAAAGGGGCGAAATTGGGACACGAAATGTCGGAATAATAATAATAAAATAATAATAATAATAATAATAATAATAATAATAATAATAATAAACAGTGTGTTTCAATAGGGTCCTCGGATTACTTTGTCATCGCTCGGGCCCAAAAAATAATAATAATAATCATAATAATAATAAACAGCGCGATTTCAATAGGGTCCTCCACGGACAACTTCGTCATTGCTCAGGCCCAAATAATAATAAACAACGAGATTTCAATAGGGTCCACCGTGGACGACTTCGTCATAGCTCGGGCCCTAATGATAATAATAATAATAATAATAATAATAATAATAAACAGCAGAATTTCATAGGGTCCTCCGCAGATGACTTCGTCGTTGCTCGGGCCTTAATAATAATAATAAACACTGCGATTTCAATGGGGTCCACCGCAGATGATGAAGTCGTTACTCGGGCCCTAATAACAATAATAATAATAATAATAATAATAAACAGTGTGATTTCAATAGGGTCCTCCGCGGACGACTTTGTTGTCGCTCGGGCACTAATAATAAATAATATTAAACAGCGTGATTACAATAGGGTCCTCACGGATGACTTCATCATCGCTCGGGCCCTAATAAACAGCATATTACTAAAGGGTCCTCACGGACGCTTGGGCCCAAATAATAATAATAACAATAAAAAGTCCTTGCCTTTCAATAGGGTCCTCGCACTGCTAGGTGCTCAGGCCTTAATAAATCCTTGCATTTCAATAAGGTTTCAACTTCGTCGCTGCTCAGACGCTAATAATAAACACCGCGATTTCAATAGGGTACCCTAATTATAATAATAATAATAATAATAACCCTTGCCATTCCGACGGCCCGTCCACGGGCCGTGAGGGTATTTAAAAACAAAAGATGTAATTTACACTACCTATATGTCAAGTGAGCTACTCATGCCTCATACCCCTGGAAAGCTAAGATTCTTGTGATTAAATTGATACCAACCATTTCAAGATACAATCACCACAGCAGGTACAATCAATACCTTTGTCAGACTACAAACACGTAAACAAACAATTACGAAGCTGACGTGACTCACCGATGAAGCCTCATAGTCATCCTCCGGTCAAAAGTATTTCCACAAACATTGCTACATTCACAAAGGTCCAGTCTATTGAATCCAGTAAAGTTATTTAGTCCAAAACACATTATAGGTCCGGTAGATATCCACATAATGGTCCTTCATTGTTTTGAAATGCGCCGATCTATCGAAAAACTCCGCCCTCTTTTACTCGTATTAAAAGCGAGTTTGCCGGTTCATCTACACACCCAAACATGCTGGCACTCTAAGCTTTCGATTGACACCTCACTTGACCAGTTAGGAGCTTCCCTGACCCCTCCAGAGCCTGAAACAGCCAACGAGAGCCTGTGTTGACACGAAGCTCCTGCCTCTCTTCTAGCATGTATAACTTGAACCAATTGGAACCAAATGGTCGGATGACTGACGGATCGTGTAGCCAATGAAATTCTGAAAACGACGATATGCCGCATGACGTCACACCATCAACTCCGGGAGCGCAGAGCTATGCCCAACGGCCCAAATAGAGAATGTCCATCCTGCGCAAAGAGCGCATAGAGAGAGAAAGACTGCCTGTAGACAGAGTTTGATGGTGTTTTACAGAGTTTTTCAGTTAGAAATGGCAAAAAGGATGCCACACAGTAAACATACTGCAGGAGAAAGCTGCAGATTTGTGAGCATGTTTCTTTTGGAGTGTCCAAACGGCACAGTTTTGGAAACGCCTAGATATACCTTTAGAAAAACATGTGAAAAATACCTGGATTGTTATCACATTTGAACTGTGACTAGTTAAGGCTAAATGTGGTGGCCCCACAGTGTGTTTTAGCTAATAACTCCCAGCCACACTCATCTGCAGGCATCTTTTTGCACAAAAATTCAGGCGAGAATAAAAAACCTTATATTTTAGTGTGTTCAAACTTATATTACTCAATGACAGTAGCACTTAGAGTGATTCTTACAGTCTGGGAAAAAACTTTAGAGTGTTTCCTTTCAAAAGAGACCAAAACCATCTATATACTCCAAACGGTTCAAGAACAGTGTTCAATTTACTTTGGGTACGCCTTGGACAGGCATTTTAGGCGAAATTTACAGGAATGGCAAGGGGATAATAAACAGCGGAATTTCAGTAGGATCCTCGGACGACTTTGTCGTCGCTCGGGCCCTAATAATAAACAATGCGATTTCAATAGGATATTCCGTGGACGACTACGTCGTCACTGGGGCCCTAACAATAATAATAATAAACAGCACGATTTCAATAGGGTCCTCCGCGGACGACTTCGGCATCACTCGGGCCCTAACAACAATAATAATAAACAGCGTGATTTCAATAGTGTCCTCCGCAGATGACGAAGTCGTTACTCAGGCCCTATTAATAAATAATATTAAACAGCATGATTACCATAGGGTCCTCACGGATGATTTCATTGTCGCTCAGGCCCTAATAAACAGCACGATTACAAAAGGGTCCTCACGGACGCTTGGGCCCTAATGATAATAATAATAATAAAAAATCCTTGCCTTTCAATAGGGTCCTCGCACTGCTAGGTGCTCAGGCCCTAATAAATCCTTGAATTTCAATAGGGTCCTCCCACCGCTCGGTGCTTGGGCCCTAATAATTCCTTCACTTTCAATAGGGCCTTCACCTGGCCTTCAGTCCTAATAAAAAATCCTTACATTTCAATAGGGTCCTCGCACTGCTAGGTGCTCGGGCCCTAATAATAATAATAAACAGTGTAGAGCTTAGATCGGACCCAAAAATTTCAGCCTGACCCAGCCCGAGCCTGTGCATGTTGTCCAGGACTGGCCCGTCCAATTAACTGTAATTAACAGCCCGAGCCCGATTTAAACCCGACATTTTTCAATAAGATGGCTGTTATAATTAATGCTAAGGACACACCGAGAGCATGTTATTGCCGCGGAAGTCCTGCAAGTGTACTGGCAGGCGCTTGACTGTCCACACAGGCAGCGCATTTCTCCTGTGCTCTTCGCGCTGGTTAAACATCAACTCCACTCGTCTGTTTCCGTCAGTACTCGTTTTTTCACATCAACACGTAAGTCCACATTTTCATCGTTTGTCATTGCATGTCCATGTATTGAGCCTATTGGGTAAACACTGAATGAATAGGGCATATTTTTTGGAGGCACAGAAAGCCGCTGTCCCTCTCACTTATCTCTACCCCCCCCCCCCCCCCCCCCCCCTCTTTCTGTATGTGTGAATTGCAACCCCCAACCTGTAGCCATTTCTCTCTCTCTCATCTCTCTCTCTCTCTCTCTCTCGCTCTCTCTCTCTCTCTCTCTCTCTCTAACAACAATAATAATAATAATAAACAGCACGATTACAATACGGTCCTACAGACAAGTTCATCGTCGCTTGGACCCGAATAATAATAATAATAAACAGCGCGATTACAATAGGGTCCTACTGGAAGATCCTTGAGAAAGTAGTTGCAGACCAGCTGTGTGATTTTCTCCATGATAATAATTTATTTGAGGAATTTCAGGCAGGATTTAGAGTGCATCATAGCACTGAGACAGCACTAGTTAAAATTACAAATGACCTTCTGATTGCTTCAGACAAAGGACTCGTCTCTGTACTTGTTTTATTAGATCTTAGTGCGGCGTTTGACACTATTGACCATCAAATTCTGCTGCAGAGACTGGAACACTTAATTGGCCTAAAAGGTTCTGCACTAAGCTGGTTTAAATCTTATTTATCTGATCATTTTCTTTTTTTGTTCACGTTCATAATGAATCATCCGTACATACTAAAGTTTGTTTTGGAGTTTCACAAGGTTCTGTGCTCGGACCAATCCTATTTACTCTATATATGCTTCCTTTAGGTAACATCATTAGAAATCACTCTATAAATTTCCATTGTTATGCGGATGATACACAGTTGTATTTATCGATGAAGCCAGAAGAAAGTAATCAATTTAACTAAACTTCATAATTGCCTTAAAGACATAAAAACCTGGATGAGCATCAATTTCCTGATGTTAAATTCAGACAAAACTGAAGTTATTGTTCTTGGCCCCAAACAACTCAGAGACTCTTTATCTGATGATATAGTTTCCCTAGATGGCATTGCTCTGGCCTCTAGCACTACCGTAAGAAACCTCGGAGTAACATTTGATCAAGATTTGTCTTTCAATTCTCCTTTAAAACAAACCTCATGCATTTTTTTCATCTGCGTAATATTGTGAAAATTAGGCCTACCCTGACCCGAAAAGATGCAGAAAAATTGGTCCATGCTTTTGTTATCTCAAGGCTGTATTACTGTAACTCTCTATTATCAGGTAGCTCTCATAAGTCCTTTAAAAACTCTCTAGCTAATTCAGCATGCAGCAGCACGTGTACTAACTTTAAATAACTTTAACTTTAAATCCTACTGTTAACTTATCAAGCTCTAAATGGTCAAGCTCCGTCATATCTTAGAGAGCTCATAGTGCCATATTATTCCAACAGAACACTGTGCTCAGAGAATGCAGGGTTACTCGTGGTCCCTAAAGTCTCCAAAAGTAGATCAGGAGCCAGAGCCTTCAGCTATCAGGCTCCTCTCCTGTGGAATCATCTTCCTGTTACGGTCTGGGAGGCAGACACCATCTCCACATTTAAGGTTAGACTTAAGACTTTCCTCTTTGATAAAGCTTATAGTTAGGGCTGGCTCAGGCTTGCCTTGTACCAGCCCCTAGTTAGGCTGACTTAGACCTAGTCTGCCGGAGGACCCCCTATAATACACCAGGCACCTTCTCTCCCTCTCTCTCTCTCTCTCTCTCTCTCTCTCTCTCTCTCTCTCTTACTGCATCTTGCTAACTCAGCCTTTCTGGATGTCACTAACTCAGCTTCCTCTCCGGAGCCTTTGTGCTCCACTGTCTCTCAGGTTAACTCGTATTGCAACGGTGCCTGGATAGTGTGACGTGTGTAGTTGTGCTGTTGCCGTGGTCCTGCCAGATGCCTCCTGCTGCTGCTGTTATCATTAGTCATACTTCTACTGTTATTATACACATATGATTATTGTCACATATATATACTATCAGATATTAATATATACTTTCAACATATTGTACCGCAGTAGCCAGAACTGTAATTATATTACTTTCATTAATGTTGTTGTAAGCTATTGTCATTACCGTCTGTCCTGCATCTCTCTCTGTCTCTGTCTCTCTCTCTCTCTCTCTTTCTGACTCATTGTGTCATACGTATTACTATTAATTAGTAAAGAGCATTCCCACTGTTGTTCTTCTGTTCTTTATTATTATTATTATTATTATTAGTGGGAATGCAATAGCATTCCCACTATTGTTCTTCTGTTCTTTATTATTATTATTATTATTATTAGTGGGAATGCAATAGCATTCCCAATATTGTTCTTCTGTTCTTTATTATTAGTGGGAATGCTCTTTAGAGTAAAACACCATCAAACTCTTTATTATTATTATTTATTATTATTATTATTATTATTCATCTTCCGTACCTTTTTTGACAGCTATCTACTCCTTCATACTTTATGCTATTAAAACCATTCAACTACCAGAATGTTAAGCTCTTTTAGGACATTGATGCTATTACTTTTCAGCTTTCTAACTTTTATAGTTTTTACACTGTAAGACTTTTTTCAACCAATTTTTACAATGGAAGTCTATGAGAGAATTCTTCAAACCCACTTCTACTATTACTTTTACTACTTCTACTAATTCTACTACTACTTCTACTACTGCTACTACTACTTTTACAACTTCTACTACTTCTACTACTATTTCTACTACTTCTACTACTACTTCTACTACTACTTCTACTACTATTTCTACTATTTCTACTACTTCTACTACTACTTCTACCACTAATTCTACTACTATTTCTACTACTGCATCTACTACTACTTCTATTACTACTTCTACTATTACTTCTACTACTACTTCTACTACTTCTACTACTACTTTTACTACTTCTACTACTATTTCTACTACTTCTACTACTACTAATACTACTTCTACTACTACTTCTACCACTAATTCTACTACTATCTACTACTTCTACTACTACTTCTAGTACTACTTCTACTAATTCTACTACTACTTCGACTACTACTTTTACTACTACTATTACTACTACTACTACTACTATTACTTCTACTACTATTTCTACTACTACTACTACTACTTCAACCACTATTTCTACTATTTACTACTACTTCTAGTACTACTTCTACTAATTCTACTGCTACTTCTACTACTTCTACTACTACTTCTCTACTTCTACTACTATTCTACTACTTCTACTACTACTTCTACTACTACTTCTACTACTATTTCTACTATTCTACTACTTCTACTACTACTACTACTACTATTTCTACTACTTCTACTACTACTTATACGACTATTTCTACTCTTTCTACTACTTCTACTACTACTTCTACCACTAATTCTACTACTATTTCTACTACTTCTACTACTTCTACTACTACTTCTAGTACTACTTCTACTATTACTTCTACTACTACTATTACTACTACTATTACTACTTCAACTACTTCTACTACTACTACTTCTAGTACTACTTCTACTAATTGTACTACTACTTTTACTAGTACTTCCACTACTTCTACTACTGTTTCTACTACTTCTACTTCAACCACTAATTCTACTACTATTTCTACTACTTCTACTACTTCAACTACTACTTCTAGTACTATTTCTACTACTACTACTTCTACCACTAATTCTACTACTATTTCTACTGCTACTACTACTACTTCTACTATTACTACTACTACTACTTTTACTACTACTTCTACTACTACCGCCACTCCTTTTTCCTTTTACTAGCTTCCATTTCTGCCACTTTTACATGTTTCAGCTTCCACATTTTTCAGCATTACACTGCATTTTATGTGAGATTCATGCATTTTTAGCAGCGTTTTTCAAATTCTTTT
Organism: Epinephelus cyanopodus; assembly: GCA_026686955.1. Classification (NCBI taxonomy): domain Eukaryota; kingdom Metazoa; phylum Chordata; class Actinopteri; order Perciformes; family Serranidae; genus Epinephelus; species Epinephelus cyanopodus. The sequence continues at coordinate 41,384,214 of CM048924.1, read as the reverse complement.
CAGCAATGAGCATTCCCACTGCATTTTTGCTAGGAAATGCAATTTTTTCTAGTTATTATTATTCTTCTTCCGTACCTTTTTTGACAGCTATCTACTCCTTCATACTTTATGCTATTAAAACCATTCAACTACCAGAATGTTAAGCTCTTTTAGGACATTGATGCTATTACTTTTCAGCTTTCTAACTTTTATAGTTTTTACACTGTAAAACTTTTTTTAAACCAATTTTTACAATGGAAGTCTATGAGAGAATTCTTCAAACCCACTTCCACTATTACTTTTACTACTTCTACTAATTCTACTACTACTTCTACTACTGCTACTACTACTTTTACAACTTCTACTACTTCTACTACTTCTACTACTACTTCTACTACTATTTCTACTACTTCTACTACTACTTCTACTACTATTTCTACTATTTCTACTACTTCTACTACACTTCTACTACTATTTCTACTATTTCTACTACTCTACTACTACTTCTACCAGTAATTCTACTACTATTTCTACTACTTCTACTACTACTTCTAGTACTACTTCCACTATTACTTCTACTACTACTATTACTACTACTATTACTACTTCAACTACTTCTACTACTACTTCTAGTACTACTTCTACTAATTCTACTACTACTACTTCTATTACTACCTCTAGTACTACTTCTACTACTACTTCTACTACTACTTCTAGTACTACTTCTACTAATTCTACTACTACTTCTACTTCTACTACTACTTTTACTACTACTATTACTACTACTACTACTACTACTACTTCAACCACTATTTCTACTACTTCTACTACTACTTCTAGTACTACTTCTACTGCTACTATTACTACTACTATTACTACTTCAACTACTTCTACTACTACTTCTAGTACTACTTCCACTATTACTTCTACTACTACTTCTACTACTACTATTACTACTACTATTACTACTTCAACTACTTCTACTACTACTTCTAGTACTACTTCTACTAATTCTACTACTACTACTTCTATTACTACCTCTAGTACTACTTCTACTACTACTTCTACTACTACTTCTAGTACTACTTCTTCTAATTCTACTACTACTTCTACTACTTCTACTACTACTTTTACTACTACTATTACTACTACTACTACTACTACTTCAACCACTATTTCTACTACTTCTACTACTACTTCTACTACTACTTTTACTACTACTTTTACTACTTCTACTACTTCTACTACTACTTCTACTACTACTTCTACCACTAATTCTACTACTATTTCTACTACTTCTACTACTACTTCTAGTACTACTTCTACTAATTCTACTACTACTTCTACTACTTCTACTACTATTTCTACTATTTCTACTACTTCTACTACTACTTCTACCACTAATTCTACTACTACTTCTACTACTTCTACTACTACTTCTAGTACTACTTCTACTATTACTTCTACTACTACTACTACTACTACTACTTTTACTACTACTTCTAGTACTACTTCTACTACTTCTACTATTACTTCTACTACTATTTCTACTATTTCTACTACTTCTACTACTACTTCTACACTAATTCTACTACTATTTCTACTACTTCTACTACTACTTCTAGTACTACTTCTACTACTTCTACTACTACGTCTCCTACTTCTACTACTATTTCTACTACTTCTACTACTACTTCTACGACTATTTCTACTATTTCTACTACTTCTACAACTAATTCTACTACTATTTCTACTACTTCTACTACTTCTACTACTACTTCTAGTACGACTTCTACTATTACTTCTACTGCTACTACTACTACTTCTACTACTACTTCTACTACTATTTCTACTATTTCTACTACTTCTACTACTACTTCTACCACTACTTCTAGTACTACTTCTACTATTACTTCTACTACTACTACTACTACTTTTACTACTACTTCTACTACTACCGCCACTACTTTTTACTTTTACTAGCTTCCATTTCTGCCACTTTTACATGTTTCAGCTTCCACATTTTTCAGCATTACACTGCATTTTATGTGAGATTCATGCATTTTTAGCAGTGTTTTTCAAATTCTTTTCAGCAATGAGCATTCCCACTGCATTTTCGCTAGGAAATGCAATTTTTTTCTAGTTATTATTATTATTCCTCTTCCGTACCTTTTTGACAGCTATCTACTCCTTCATACTTTATGCTATTAAAACCATTCAACTACCAGAATGTTAAGCTCTTTAGGACATTGATGCTATTACTTTTCAGCTTTCTAGCTTTCTAACTTTTATAGTTTTTACACTGTAAAACTTTTTTTTCAACCAATTTTTACAATGGAAGTCTATGAGAGAATTCTTCAAATCCACTTCTACTATTACTTTTACTACTTCTACTAATTCAACTACTACTTCTACTACTGCTACTACTACTTTTACAACTTGTACTACTTCTACTACTTCTACTACTACTTCTACTACTACTTCTACTACTATTTCTACTACTTGTACTACTACTTCTACTACTATTTCTACTATTTCTACTACTTCTTCTACTACTTCTACCACTAATTCTACTACTATTTCTACTACTTCTACTACTACTTCTAGTACTACTTCTATTACTACTATTACTACTACTACTATACTACTACGATTACTACTTCAACTACTTCTACTACTACTTCTAGTACTACTTCTAATAATTCTACTACTACTACTTCTACTACTTCTATTACTACTACTACTATTACTACTACTATTACTACTTCAACTACTTCACTACTACTTCTAGTACTACTTCTACTAATTCTACTACTACTACTTCTAGTATTCCTTCTACTAATTCTACTACTACTTCTACTACTACTTCTACTACTATTTCTACTACTTCTACTACTACTTCTATCACTAATTCTACTACTATTTCTACTACTTCTACTACTTCTACTACTACTTCTAGTACTACTTCTACTATTACTTCTACTACTACTATTACTACTATTACTACTTCAACTACTTCTACTACTTCTACTACTACTATTACTACTACTACTACTACTATTACTTCTACTACTATTTCTACGACTTCTACTACTACTTCTACCACTAATTCTACAACTATTTCTACTACTTCTACTACTACTTCTAGTACTCCTTCTACTAATTCTACTACTACTTCTACTACTACTTAGTACTACTTCTACTATTACTTCTACTACTTCTACTACTACTATTTCTACTATTTCTACTACTTCTACTACTTCTACTACTACTTCTAGTACGACGTCTACTAATTCTACTACTACTTCTACTACTTATACTACTACTTTTACTACTTCTACTAGTTCTACTACTATTTCTACTACTTCTACTACTACTTCTACTACTATTTCTACTACTTCTACTACTACTTCTAGCACTACTTCTACTATTACTTCTACTACTACTTCTACTACTAGTACTACTTTGACTACTACTTCTACTACTACCGCCACTCCTTTTTACTTTTACCAGCTTCCATTTCTGCCACTTTTACATGTTTCAGCTACCACATTTTTCAGCATTACACTGCATTTTATGTGAGATTCATGCATTTTTAGCAGCGTTTTTCAAATTCTTTTCAGCAATGAGCATTCCCACTGCATTTTCGCTAGGAAATGCAATTTTTTCTAGTTATTATTATTATTATTAGTGGGAATGCTCTTTAGAGCATTCCCACTATTGTTCTTCTGTTCTTTATTATTATTATTAGTGGGAATGCAATAGCATTCCCACTATTGTTCTTCTGTTCTTTATTATTATTATTCTTCTTCCGTACCTTTTTTGACAGCTATCTACTCCTTCATACTTTATGCTATTAAAACCATTCAACTACCAGAATGTTAAGCTCTTTTAGGACATTGATGCTATTACTTTTCAGCGTTCTAACTTTTATAGTTTTTACACTGTAAAACTTTTTTTTAAACCAATTTTTACAATGGAAGTCTATGAGAGAATTCTTCAAACCCACTTCCACTATTACTTTTACTACTTCTACTAATTCTACTACTACTTCTACTACTGCTACTACTACTTTTACAACTTCTACTACTTCTACTACTTCTACTACTACTTCTACTACTATTTCTACTACTTCTACTACTACTTCTACTACTATTTCTACTATTTCTACTACTTCTACTACTACTTCTACCAGTAATTCTACTACTACTACTACTTCTACTACTACTTCTAGTACTACTTCCACTATTACTTCTACTACTACTATTACTACTACTATTACTACTTCAAGTACTTCTACTACTACTTCTAGTACTACTTCTACTAATTCTACTACTACTACTTCTATTACTACCTCTAGTACTACTTCTACTACTACTTCTACTACTACTTCTAGTACTACTTCTACTAATTCTACTACTACTTCTACTACTTCTACTACTACTTTTACTACTACTATTACTACTACTACTACTACTACTTCAACCACTATTTCTACTACTTCTACTACTACTTCTAGTACTACTTCTACTACTACTATTACTACTACTATTACTACTTCAACTACTTCTACTACTACTTCTAGTACTACTTCCACTATTACTTCTACTACTACTTCTACTACTACTATTACTACTACTATTACTACTTCAACTACTTCTACTACTACTTCTAGTACTACTTCTACTAATTCTACTACTACTACTTCTATTACTACCTCTAGTACTACTTCTACTACTACTTCTACTACTACTTCTAGTACTACTTCTTCTAATTCTACTACTACTTCTACTACTTCTACTACTACTTTTACTACTACTATTACTACTACTACTACTACTACTTCAACCACTATTTCTACTACTTCTACTACTACTTCTACTACTACTACTACTTTACTACTTCTACTACTTCTACTACTACTTCTACTACTACTTCTACCACTAATTCTACTACTATTTCTACTACTTCTACTACTACTTCTAGTACTACTTCTACTAATTCTACTACTACTTCTACTACTTCTACTACTATTTCTACTATTTCTACTACTTCTACTACTACTTCTACACTAATTCTACTACTACTTCTACTACTTCTACTACTACTTCTAGTACTACTTCTACTATTACTTCTACTACTACTACTACTACTACTACAACTTTTACTACTACTTCTAGTACTACTTCTACTACTTCTACTATTACTTCTACTACTATTTCTACTATTTCTACTACTTCTACTACTACTTCTACCACTAATTCTACTACTATTTCTACTACTTCTACTACTACTTAGTACTACTTCTACTACTTCTACTACTACGTCTCCTACTTCTACTACTATTTCTACTACTTCTACTACTACTTCTACGACTATTTCTACTATTTCTACTACTTCTACAACTAATTCTACTACTATTTCTACTACTTCTACTACTTCTACTACTACTTCTAGTACTACTTCTACTATTACTTCTACTGCTACTACTACTACTTCTACTACTACTTCTACTACTATTTCTACTATTTCTACTACTTCTACTACTACTTCTACCACTACTTCTAGTACTACTTCTACTATTACTTCTACTACTACTACTACTTTTACTACTACTTCTACTACTACCGCCACTACTTTTTACTTTTACTAGCTTCCAATTTCTGCCACTTTTACATGTTTCAGCTTCCACATTTTTCAGCATTACACTGCATTTTATGTGAGATTCATGCATTTTTAGCAGCGTTTTTCAAATTCTTTTCAGCAATGAGCATTCCCACTGCATTTTCGCTAGGAAATGCAATTTTTTTCTAGTTATTATTATTATTATTATTATTATTCATCTTCCGTACCTTTTTTGACAGCTATCTACTCCTTCATACTTTATGCTATTAAAACCATTCAACTACCAGAATGTTAAGCTCTTTTAGGACATTGATGCTATTACTTTTCAGCTTTCTAACTTTTATAGTTTTTACACTGTAAGACTTTTTTTCAACCAATTTTTACAATGGAAGTCTATGAGAGAATTCTTCAAACCCACTTCTACTATTACTTTTACTACTTCTACTAATTCTACTACTACTTCTACTACTGCTACTACTACTTTTACAACTTCTACTACTTCTACTACGATTTCTACTACTTCTACTACTACTTCTACTACTATTTCTACTATTTCTACTACTTCTACTACTACTTCTACCACTAATTCTACTACTATTTCTACTACTACATCTACTACTACTTCTATTACTACTTCTACTATTACTTCTACTACTTCTACTACTACTTTTACTACTTCTACTACTATTTCTACTACTTCTACTACTACTAATACTACTTCTACTACTACTTTACCACTAATTCTACTACTATATCTACTACTTCTACTACTACTTCTAGTACTACTTCTACTAATTCTACTACTACTTCTACTACTACTTTTACTACTACTATTACTACTACTACTACTACTATTACTTCTACTACTATTTCTACTACTTCTACTACTACTTCAACCACTATTTCTACTACTACTACTTAGTACTACTTCTACTAATTCTACTGCTACTTCTACTACTTCTACTACTACTTTCACTACTTCTACTACTATTTCTACTACTTCTACTACTACTTCTACTACTATTTCTACTATTTCTACTACTTCTACTACTACTTTATTTCTATACTATACTTACTACTTCTACTACTACTACTACTTCTACTTTACTATATTCTACTACTATTCTACTACTTCTACTACTACTTCTAGTACTACTTCTACTATACTTCTACTACTACTTCTACTACTACTATTACTACTACTATTACTACTTCAACTACTTCTACTACTACTTCTAGTACTACTTCTACTAAATTGTACTACTACTTTTACTAGTACTTCCACTACTTCTACTACTGTTTCTACTACTTCTACTTCAACCACTAATTCTACTACTATTTCTACTACTTCTACTACTTCAACTACTACTTCTAGTACTACTTCTACTAATTCTACTACTACTTCTATTACTACTTCTACTACTTATACTACTTATACTATTACTTCTACTACTATTTCTACTATTTCTACTACTACTACTTCTACCACTAATTCTACTACTATTTCTACTGCTACTACTACTACTTCTAGTACTACTTCTACTATTACTACTACTACTACTTTTACTACTACTTCTACTACACCGCCACTCCTTTTTACTTTTACTAGCTTCCATTTCTGCCACTTTTACATGTTTCAGCTTCCACATTTTTCAGCATTACACTGCATTTTATGTGAGATTCATGCATTTTTAGCAGCGTTTTTCAATTCTTTTCAGCAATGAGCATTCCCACTGCATTTTCGCTAGGAAATGCAATTTTTTCTAGTTATTATTATTATTCCTCTTCCGTACCTTTTTGACAGCTATCTACTCCTTCATACTTTATGCTATTAAAACCATTCAACTACCAGAATGTTAAGCTCTTTTAGGACATTGATGCTATTACTTTTTTTCTAACTTTTATAGTTTTTACACTGTAAAACTTTTTTTTAACCAATTTTTACAATGGAAGTCTATGAGAGAATTCTTCAAATCCACTTCTACTATTACTTTTACTACTTCTACTAATTCAACTACTACTTCTACTACTGCTACTACTACTTTTACAACTTGTACTACTTCTACTACTTCTACTACTACTTCTACTACTACTTCTACTACATTTCTACTACTTGTACTACTACTTCTACTACTATTTCTACTATTTCTACTATTTCTTCTACTACTTCTACCACTAATTCTACTACTATTTCTACTACTTCTACTACTACTTCTAGTACTACTTCTATTACTACTATTACTACTACTATTACTACTACTATTACTACTTCAACTACTTCTACTACTACTTCTAGTACTACTTCTAATAATTCTACTACTACTACTTCTACTACTTCTATTACTACTACTACTATTACTACTACTATTACTACTTCAACTACTCTACTACTTTCTACTACTACTTCTAGTATTCCTTCTACTAATTCTACTACTACTTCTACTACTACTTCTACTACTATTTCTACTATTTCTACTTCTACTACTACTTCTATCACTAATTCTACTACTATTTCTACTACTTCTACTACTTCTACTACTACTTCTAGTACTACTTCTACTATTACTTCTACTACTACTATTACTACTATTACTACTTCAACTACTTCTACTACTACTTCTACTACTACCGCCACTCCTTTTTCCTTTTACTAGCTGCCACTTTTACATGTTTCAGCTTCCACATTTTTCAGCATTAAACTGCATTTTATGTGAGATTCATGCATTTTTAGCAGCGTTTTTCAAATTCTTTTCAGCAATGAGCATTCCCACTGCATTTTCGCTAGGAAATGCAATTTTTTCTAGTTTATTATGCTGATCTGTTCCGTACGACATCTATTGCACGTCTGTCCGTCCCTCCTCAGTTGCTCTTCCTGAGGTTTCTGCCATTTTTTTCCCCCGTTAAAGGGTTTTTTTTAAAGTTTTTCCTTATTTGCTGTGAGGGTCCTAAGGGCAGAGGGATGTCGTATGCTGTAAAGCCCTGTGAGGCAAACTGTGATTTGTGATATTGAGCTTTATAAATAAAATTGATTGATTGATTAATTGATTAATTGATTAATTGATTGACGACTTCATTGCTCAGACCCTAATAATAATAATAATAATAAACAGCGCAATTACAATAGAGTCCTACGCGGACAACTTCGTTCGGGCCCTAATAATAAACAGTGTGATTACAATAGGGACCTACGGACGACTTCGTTGTCGCTTGGACCCTCGTAAACGCACCAAAAACAATAGGGATTTCACCCTTCAGCCAAGGTGCCTAATAAACGCAGCAAAAACAATAGGGTCCTCTGTGAGGAGTCCTCCACCTATGTGCTTGGTCCCTAATAATAATAAACGTGCCAGAAACAACAGGGACTTCGTCCATTGGCCGAGGTCCCTAATAATAAACATACCAGAAACAATAGGGACTTCATCTGTTGGCCAAGGTCCCTAATTAAAGCTGCGAGCAGCATTGTGCTGAACCTTGGCCTCATGCCGTTTTGGCGACCAGCTCACGTAGACAATTAAAGACAAAAGATGATTTTAGACCCCTCTCCACTCTAGCACACAGTTTGCTAAAACTTTAGATTTTGATAGGATATAATTCTAAAGAACTAAAGTCGGTCCCCCGGTGCTGTACTGTGGCTGTTTGTGGTTATGTGGTTCTTAGCTGCTAAGGAGAGGTGCAATTGAATACGAGAGGATGATAAATCACTCAATACACCTCTGATCAATTTGTCCCCCTCACTTCTGAAATGATGGCTACACCCCTGCTGAGTCCATCACTTAGAGGGAGAGACAAGCTGTGTGAGAGCAGGCAGATGGAGGTGGCTTTGAAATGTCTTGAACTCCTCCCTTAATTCCCAAACCATGGGTCTAATCCTCAATCTGAGCATACTGGCAGAGAGATACACTCGTCGTGAACGCAGCTATATAGTTTACTGACATGCATTGCGGCCGTGTTAGTGACATACAGTAACAGGACACAAGAGAGAGAGAGACAGAGAGACAGAGAGAGAGAGAGAGAGAGAGAGAGAGAGAGAGAGAGAGAGAGAAAGAGAAGGTGCCCAGTGACATGAACCCTCCTGTGCCATTGCAGCAGGGCTGTGTGAGATTGTGTGGTTTTCATTATGTGTTTGTGTGTGGTTACTTGACTGTTGACCAAAGAAATACTCTGATAAGTATGCAGCATGACAAGTCACTTGTCATGCTGCATACTAAATGTGTTGCAATTACTGAGCACTATGTGTGTATAAGATTACAGTATGTTACAAAATGTATTTTACAGTCATAATCACAAAAGTAGCAATATTATAAAGGCTGTAGTAGTATGTGGGAGAGATCAAACTAGTCCTTTGTGTTCCCAAACCGTGGGTCCGATCATCAATTTAAAGATATCACCAGAGAGATACACTCGTTCTGAAGGCAGACATATAGCTTTTATGTGTGTGGAGTCAAAATTGCGACCTTAGTCGCAAGTTAAAGATGTGTTGGCCCTCATCTTTTCTTCCGAAGACCATCATGAGGTTTTGTGTCCTGCACATTTGAGCGCTTATAAAATCCAAACCGTTCAAGTCAAAATTGCGACCTTAGTCACAAGTTAAAGATGTGTTGCAAGTTAAAGATGTGCAAGTTAAAGATTGTGCAAGTTAAAGATGTGTTGGCCGTCATCTTTTCTTCCGAAGACCGTCATGAGGTTTTGTGTCCTGCACATTTGAGCGCTTATAAAATCCAAACTGTTCAAGTAATGATAAAGTCATTCAGAAGTTTTACTAGGGGTAGAGCTGTCATGTGTGTGAGTTTGAAGCCGATACGATAAATGGTGTAGGAGAAAATATTTTTTGAGAGAGAGAATTTTTGAAAAACGACATCTTACTTTGAAAGGGCAATAGCGCACTTCCTGTTGGATTTAGGTCAGGGGTTCAGTTTAGGCATATTTTGACTAAGCTGTTAAAACATGCGGCCAAATTGTTCCTGCAATTCATCAAAAGGGGTAAACAGTGTAACGAAAGGAGAGTGTGGCCCAGCACAGATTTGGACATCAATGAATGACCGTCTCTCTAATGGTCATAAGACTTAGTTAGTTATCTTTATGCAGGTGTTGTAATCTGTCAAAGGTCCTGATTTTTTGTAGCTTTCAACTTCCATCAACTTAGGCTGGCTTTAATCCCTGAATAGAGCTGAAACCCTGTTGTCTTTGGGCTGATTTATTATTGTTCTTCAGAAATGTTTTCTCAAAGTCCCATGAGTTGGTACAATGTAAGGACATTAAATTTTCACCAGTGGCTGGAAGAAAAGTGCAAATGTTGCACTTCCTGTTGGATTTAGGTTGCTCCAGTGTACAGAAGTGCTCAAAGAGCGGCTATCGAACTGAGGGATGACTGTGGTGATGGGTGTGTATGTACATACAGTACAGGCCAAAAGTTTGGACACACCTTCTCATTCAATGCATTTTCTTTATTTTCATGACTATTTACATTGTAGATTCTCACTGAAGGCATCAAAACTATGAATGAACACATGTGGAGTTATGTACTTAACAAAAACAGGTGAAATAACTGAAAACATGTTTTATATTCTAGTTTCTTCAAAATAGCCACCCTTTGCTCTGATTACTGCTTTGCACACTCTTGGCATTCTCTCGATGAGCTTCAAGAGGTAGTCACCTGAAATGGTTTTCCAACAGTCTTGAAGGAGTTCCCAGAGGTGTTTAGCACTTGTTGGCCCCTTTGCCTTCACTCTGCGGTCCAGCTCACCCCAAACCATCTCGATTGGGTTCAGGTCCGGTGACTGTGGAGGCCAGGTCATCTGCCGCAGCACTCCATCACTCTCCTTCTTGGTCAAATAGCCCTTACACAGCCTGGAGGTGTGTTTGGGGTCATTGTCCTGTTGAAAAATAAATGATCGTCCAACTAAACGCAAACCGGATGGGATGGCATGTCGCTGCAGGATGCTGTGGTAGCCATGCTGGTTCAGTGTGCCTTCAATTTTGAATAAATCCCTAACAGTGTCACCAGCAAAACACCCCCACACCATCACACCTCCTCCTCCATGCTTCACAGTGGGAACCAGGCATGTGGAATCCATCCGTTCACCTTTTCTGCGTCGAGACGTCGAGACGAGGCGGATGGAACCAAAGATCTCAAATTTGGACTCATCAGACCAAAGCACAGATTTCCACTGGTCTAATGTCCATTCCTTGTGTTTCTTGGCCCAAACAAATCTCTTCTGCTTGTTGCCTCTCCTTAGCAGTGGTTTCCTAGCAGCTATTTGACCATGAAGGCCTGATTCGCGCAGTCTCCTCTTAACAGTTGTTCTAGAGATGGGTCTTGCTGCTGGAACTCTGTGTGGCATTCATCTGGTCTCTGATCTGAGCTGCTGTTAACTTGTGATTTCTGAGGCTGGTGACTCGGATGAACTTATCCTCAGAAGCAGAGGTGACTCTTGGTCTTCCTTTCCTGGGTCGGTCCTCATGTGTGCCAGTTTTGTTGTAGCGCTTGATGGTTTTTGCGACTCCACTTGGGGACACATTTAAAGTTTTTGCAATTTTCCGGACTGACTGACCTTCATTTGTTAAAGTAATGATGGCCACTCATTTTTCTTTAGTTAGCTGATTGGTTCTTGCCATAATATGAATTTTAACAGTTGTCCAATAGAGCTGTCGGCTGTGTATTAACCTGACTTCTGCACAACACAACTGATGGTCCCAACCCCATTGATAAAGCAAGGAATTCCACTAATTAACCCTGATAAGGCACACCTGTGAAGTGAAAACCATTTCAGGTGACCTCTTGAAGCTCATCGAGAGAATGCCAAGAGTGTGCAAAGCAGTAATCAAGCAATGGTGGCTATTTTGAAGAAACTAGAATATAAAACATGTTTTCAGTTATTTCACCTTTGTACATAACTCCACATGTGTTCATTCATAGTTTTGATGCCTTCAGTGAGAATCTACAATGTAAATAGTCATGAAAATAAAGAAAACGCATTGAATGAGAAGGTGTGTCCAAACTTTTGGCCTGTACTGTATGTACATACACACCCATCACCACAGTCATCCCTCAGTTCGATAGCCGCTCTTTGAGCACTTCTGCACACTGAAGTAACGAAGTGTTGTACCTCGTTCTTCTCCTTCAAGGAACAGGAGTTATAGTCAGAACATTTCATTCACTTTCAATCGATTCACTCAGGACAACACATATTCTATGGGACATATATTTACACCCCGCAGAGCAGTGTAGGGAACATAAATTAGGCGTCACACCGAGGCACCAATTATGTAGGGAACATAAATTAGGGCGTCACATGAAGGCACCAATTATGTAGGGATCAATATTTCTAGACGTCACATGAAGGCACTAATTATGTTGGGAACAACAATATTAGGCCTCACCAAGGACACACCATTAATATTGTAAATTGGCTATCGGAAATAATTAATATTCATTAATAAATAATTAATAATTATGTTAAATAATGTTACTTAATTAACATTTAATCACCTCGTGGGGCACCATTCCCAGAGGGAAAAAGATAGCCAGTTAAAACAAAAGTAACAGTAAAGCCTGAAGGATTTAGGAGTTCTTGATGCAGCAGAGGCTGATTATTCATTAACCCTTGTGCGGGTATGGTGATCAAAGCCATTTTGTTTTGTAGGTTAATGTTTGTTTTGTTTGTTAATGAGTCTATGTGAATGTGATTTGTGCTGCAAACGGTCTGGATTAGTGCAGAGATTGTTTAGTTGTGTGCAAGAATCTGTCTGTGAACAGCAAACAAAACACTTAGCTTTGGCAAAGCCAACTAACCAATGACTGCAAACAATCACAACAAAAAATGACAGCATTAAATCACATACAACAAGTTAAACAGTCTTGCTTAGCCTTAAAGCTGTGATAAAGCTATGCCCAGTTGTTACGTTACCAATCCTTGAATGGATTGGGGAAAAAGCTGTGGTTCCAGATGCAATCTTTGTTGTGTCCTTTGTTCCAAACACGAAACTCTGAGAAAGCTGGTCCCTCAGTGTCTTTGCAGAGTTAGACGTTGTGTGCCAACTCAACTCGGTTTTTCTTGTTTCAAGAAAGTTAGTTGCAAACCTTGTGCTTGCAAATCTAACTTCTCTAGTTCAGGTTTCCCCCTGCCTTGAGCATGGACGTCGTTAGACCTGGGCATTCCCGCTTATAGCCCCGGATCTTCTGGGCTCAGCCCCTGATCTTTTAAACCACTGTTGTTGTTTTTTTTGTTTGTTAGTTTTACTAATAAAGCACCTCGTTTCCAACTTAAAGTCCACACAGCACGGGAGCACAACAGCATAGCAGCACAGCAGCACAAAACACACTCACTGTCACATCAGTTTACATGGCATATGCCCATATATGGGCAGTCAGGATGATAACTTGTTACAATTTTCAAGTGCAACATCAGTAGGTGACTCTGTATTACAATTGTATTTATTGTGCATACTGGTCCCCCCAACCCCTGATAACGTTTCCACTAGGGATGGGCATCAATTTTCGATTATCAATGATTGATTGTTAAGGATTTTGATCGATCACAAATAATTTTCGATAGTCGGAGTGTTTCCCCTACAGTCCTACATGCCCGGAGAGCTGCCATGCTTACGAGCTCAGGTTCGTGAAAACAAAGTAAAGTGCAAGCTAGCTTAAATCAATGCTGGGCTGGGCTCACCGAGTTGCCAAGTTACTTGTACACGTACAACTGTCCGTTTCACTAAAGGGCTGTCACATCCAAAATCTAAAACAGTGTGCGATGATGACCAACTGGCTGCTGCACAGATATCACTTATAGACAGTGGTTGGACCAAGTCATTGTTTTGCAAGTCACAAGTAAGTCTCAAGTCTTTGCCCTGAAGTCCTTAGTCAAGACCCAAGTCAAGACAGGCAAGTCCAGAGTCAAGTCCCAAGTCAAGACTAACAAGTCTCAAGTCCAAAGTCCTACAGTTTGAGTTTCGGGTCCTTTCAATTCCTTTTAACCAAAGAGTTATAATATATTTACACAGATCATATATGCTTTTAAAGTTTCTATTTATTTGCCAAAACAAGTGTAAAACAAAAAAAGTGTTGACATCGCACTTCAACTGCAACTAAACCAGTACCATTTCAAACTGAACTCATATTTTGCAAGAATATTCTTCTTTTCAAACTACTCCTTTACAGAATAAACACATTTGAAAAAAACAGGTGCAACTGTAATTATTTGTACAAAAAGTGCTAACATTGTAACATTGTAATTCCATAGCATATTGCACTTTAACTAGTTCCACAGCAGTTTCTGTATTTATCAGTATTTATCTCAGAGAGAGAGAGAGAGAGAGAGAGAGAGAGAGAGAGAGAGAGAGAGAGAGGGTGGGGGGGCATAAATACATGAACACAACAAAGAACAGGGTTGTGCTTTTTATATGTCAGGGCCCTATGCTGCATTGCATTTGCAAAAGACCAAATTGGCCAAAAGTGTGTCAGTCATTTGTGCACAATGGGAAGTATTATGTAGTATGATGCCACCATGGCTGAAAACTCGCTTCACTGGAGTACTGGAGGAAGGCACTGCCAATACTCCTTTGGCTATGTCAAGGTAGTGACTTAGCTGTAGTGCTGGAGTGGTCCCAACATCCTTCCTCTGCTTCTCATGGTATGCAGCAAACAGACCTTCTCCTTTTCTAAGATCCTCTTGCTGATCCTCTTATTACCATTCATGTTGGTGATGCACTGTGTTAGACTGAAATACGTAATTATTGTTGCAGTCAATTAGATCAGATAATGAGCAACAAAGTTACATTAGATTCAGTAATATTTACCTTTAACTCGTTGTGCCACCTCTGCCTTGATATCACGATTGACCAGCACATGGGGCTCCACCCACAACAGAGAAAATGCTGGATCCAAGGCAGCTGCTTTGAGGTAGACTGGATCTGAAAAGGGGGCAGTGATCCCATCTTGTGTCCTGGCCATTTTCACGTTGATGAAGATTCCAAGAAATCTTTTGTTCAGGGATGCCTGGAGACTTCTGACCAGGCCACTCAGGAAACTGACTTGAGGCTTCAGTTTCTCAAGGTGGTGACTGAGGGACAAGACGGATGGAACAACAGCACTGATTAGGGGTGGGAATCGAGAACCGGTTCCTGTTAAGAACCGGTTCCAACTGGTTCAATTCATCGACATCATTAGCCTTTATGCTTAACGATTCCCTTATTGATTCTTTTCAATACGCTGAATCTATGCTCGTCAGTCAGCAGCATGTTCAACAACAAAGAACACGTAATGGCGGAGAGACAGAAGCGGTCAAAGCCGTGGCTTCACTTCATGCTGTTAATAGCCTGCCTGGAGCTGCTAGCCCACTGTGGAGCCTCGTACATCCCTGCTCCAGGTAGACGGGGCAGGATGCTGTTGTTAGCCTCCCTGGAGCTGTTAGCCCGCTGTAGAACTTTGGCGGATCCCCGCTCCAGGTACACGGCGGCAGGACGCTGTTGTTGTAGCCTCACTGGAGCTGCTAGCCCGCTGTGGAGCCTCGTTGCGTCCCCGCTCCTGTTGTCGGATTTCATGGGAACACCAAGGATGGTAAGATGAGGGTTGAGTTGAGTTGATTTGCACGCCATTTGTTGTTATAATATGCTAGGCTAGCTGCGTTAGCTGCCTCACCTGAGTTAGCTGCACTAGGTGCGTGGTGTTGACACACTCAGGCTGTGGTCCGGGATTTATCTCTAGATCACCAGCTAGCAGTATTACTGACATCACTGTTGTTGTGACATAGATAACTGTATGCCAATGCTGGCTTATGACTGTGAAAGCTGCCATTAGTTTTTTTGTGGTAGGAGGAGGAGGTGTGTCGTTAGGAGCCCCAAGGGGAGAGAGACAGGAGCTCAGAGGGGAGGGGGGGTGTGGTGCTTTTTTTCAAATCTTTTTCATCGTCTTTCTAAATTAGACCATGGCTTTAAGGTTCATAATAAAACGTTATGAAAGCAGATGTCTTGGGTTACAAACAACAGGAGGTGATATCATTAATTCACAGGAGGAATTGATAAGGGAATTGATAAAGAATCGGATCGATAGCAGAATCGATAATGGCATTGATATCAATAAAATCCTATCAATTCCCACCCTGATTTAATGACCCTCTCCCCCTGTGTCAGATCAGTTGCTTCTCCAAATGGCTTCAAGATGTCCACCAACTCCTTCAACAGATTCCACTCCCGTGCTGTGAATGACAACTCCTTGAGCCATTTCTAGAACAGCACAGAGCTTTAGATGATTGCACTGGAGAACTGTCTTCACTTGCCTCAGTGTTGAGTTCCATCTTGTGTTGACTTCAGCAGGGATGCCTTTCTGTTCTCCAAATTTATCATCAAATGCATCTTTGAATATTGTGCTTCTGTGCAACAATGAGCTGAGTTTTGATAACTTTGAAAGAGAAGGAGATACCACTTTTGTTTCTTTCAAACCATCTCCCACCACCAGCTGAAGAGTGTGCGAGAAACACTGCAACTGCTGTTTCTTTGCCATAGCAGCATCAACTGTTTGCTGATCTTCCAGGGTTAAGTCACACCAGAGCTCAGAGTCATCAAGATGATCTCCGTTATCGTCATCCTCTTGTTCACTGGGGAAGCACACAGTGAATGCTGTTCACATATTAATAGCATCGTCACTAATAATGTAGTCCAATTTATCTTTAATATTGTATTCATCACATATTGCCTCAAATTGGTCACAGATTCTTTCAGCTGCATGTGAGCCTTTGAAACACTTGCAGGCCAAGAGATTGGACTCTTTCTCTATCCAGTGCACAGTGACACCAAGGAATCCTCCCATCTTTCTCTCAGACCAAATGTCCACAGTGACTGAAACATGGTCAGTGCTGCTCAATTGAGTTCAGCGAGGTTCTCTGTTTTTGATGTTAATGTTCTGCGACACACTGGGCTGTACTTACTGTCAAGTACTGCCAGAAAGCGACAAAAACTCTTTTTGTCCACAATAAACAGTATTGCATTGGTGATAGCGTTCTGCTGTGGATATGGAGATAGATTTGTTCCATAATTATGTGTGTGAACAGATCGACAATCTGTGTGTAAATGTGTAATCTGTAAATATAAAACACCTTCCACAAATATAAAAAAAAAGATTTGTAAACTCACAAAAATATTTTGCAAGTATAAAACAGATCTGTAAATAAACAAACAAATTCCACAAATTAAAAAATATCTGAATACATTAAATTAAAATAAATGAAAAGCATTTGTGAATATCTTCCTAACATTTACAACTCTCAAACACGCATTTGTGAACTCAGTTTTTATTTGTGAATCGAAAAAACATTTGTGGATCTCAGTTCTACGCTTGTGGATTTGCTTTTTACACACACAGAGTTTTGAAACAAACTTTCTGCCGGTCGAATGAAAATGCACTGCTATCACTTGGCCATTTTCGGATGGCACGTGATCACTCAGCTGATGACGTCATTTCTGCATGTCAAAGTAAGAGCATGCAGTCTTTCAATGAGCTGTTTTTTTTGTTGTTGTTGTATTTTTAAAAATCAGCGATAAGTAACGTGCATTCATTGTTTTATGTTAATGTCATACAGTGAGTATTAGTGTGTGTTTATTTGTTCTATGCATATTATTTGACACACACTTTTGTATACATTTTGTTTGAGTATAAAAGGCAAGACCATGCTAGTGGCTAACATTCAGTTCTCTAAAGCGATGGCTTGGCTGCTTCTTCAGATGGCAGTTATCAGCCAACTCATCCTTTATATTTTTATACTGTAGGATTAAAGTCATAAAGCACTTCACATCTTATTATTTATGTACTCTTACTACTGTAGTTAGGTTACATCGTTTCAGTGAGGTTACGTTAACTGTTGTAAGATATGACAAGTGGTAAAACCCTGGTTAAAGTCTTTGATAGAACAGCTGTTGGTGTTGGTAACTCTTTTTGTCTAGAAATGTAGTAGTTTTATTGTTCATTGCTGATATGTAGATTGCGCTAAGCTAACATTAGCTACTGAAACTGCATATGTTGTGTGTCTTTAATTGTGTGTATTTTCATTGCTTTACTTTGCCATCAGACAGCCCATTCTGTCAGGAAACTGAAGTTGTATCGTTTGTTAATTCACTTTCTCCTGCACACCAGAGTCCATTGTGCTGCGAGGTAAAATTGCTGTTTTTGTCAATGGACTCTGGTGTGCTGGAGAGAGTGAGAACAACGAGCAGTGTAACTTTGTTTTCCTGTCAGAAAAGTCCGTTGGACGGCAAGCTAAAATGGTACATATATGCATATTCTTAATATAGCGTACATTCAAACTGACTGATTTTATTAGGTTTGCCTTTTTTATGTGACTAAAATATGTTTAGCTGCTGACCGCTGTCTACTGTGTGTGATACATTGACTAACGTTATGTGTAAGTACTTCACACAACCCCACTAAAAAAAAACACCAACAATCACTTAACAACAAAAGTAAAGGAGTGAACCAGCAGTGGACACAACAGATTACCATGTTTGCAATGTAATGTTAACACTAACAGTGAGTTTACACTTACAGCCTCATTGATTTAACTATGCAGCTAGCAAAGTTACTTAGCTGGTAAACGTTAGCTTCATTCAGAACTTACTGTTCTTTGTGCAACTTCAAATGTCGAACAAAGTTGGAAGTTGTTGCGTCTCCATCTGTAATCTTCGACCCACATGTTTGCATACTGCAATTTGTTTTTTTGTTGACCACCTCATAGTTTTTATACTCAAATGAAACTATCTTTGGTATCATTTTTGCCAACTGGCTTGTTGTTTGACAGTTCCTCTTCATTGGTCGTCCTGCAATTTGATTGGAAGGATGCTGTCGGATCAAAACAACGTGGATCTAATTTAATTGCATGTTGTGCCAACAGCACACACGCATACACATATACATACACACACAGACACACACATACACACAGAGAAAGATACAGAGCATTCCTTAATAACATACTTTTTAATAGTCAGGTTTTGAGGAAAGTAGGAAGTCTTTTCAAGTCAAAAGGCTGTGAAATTACGAGTCACTGATGTTAAAGTCCAAGTCGAGTTGCAAGTCTCTTTACATTTTTACAAAGTCGAGTCTAAAGTCAACAAATTCATGACTCAAGTCTGACTCAAGTCATGTGACTCGAGTCCACACCTCCGGTCATAGATACCCTATTAAACAAAACCCACAATGTTGCCATACCCCTGGTTGAATGTGCCTTCACTCCATGAAGCAACAGCAGGGGCGCCGCCAGGAATTTAGGGCCCCATGAAACAAAATTCACATTGGGCCCCCCCTGCACAGCTTTGTCACCACATCTCTCGGACCTAACTGACCCATTAAAAGCTTACATAACTTTAACTTTGAAGGCTTGCAACTGTCTTGCTTCTTGTAGTTCAATACTACAGTACAATATTTACTGCTAGTGAGTTGTACACTGGGGCTGTTTGTTTCATAATAATCATTATGTGGAAAAATAATTTGTTTGAATTACTGAATTGAATTGAATTAAAAAATGTTTTGTTTGTTTTCTTTTTTGTCATGGTTAAAAAGAGCAAGACACAGACTCCCTGCAATGATGCTAACTGGCATGTCATTCAACACAATGTTGTTCAGGGGCAGGGACAACTGATTTAATATGAATATCTTGCTAAACATTTACCTGCACTGATTAAATGTAGGTTAAAAAGGAGTGAAATGTAGGCTAAAACTAGTCTGTAGCTAGCTTATTTCACTATGGACATAAAGCCAACAGGTTAATATCTACCACTCACAGACTATAGGCTACCCACCTTTCTTGGAGAAAAACTGGCTCACATATTGACACCCTTTCTTTTGCCTCTCCTCTCTCTCCTTTCTCTCTTTCTTTTTTTGAAAACCGTATTTTCTTTTAGTACTACATAGCAGGATGTTTACTTTTTGGTCAAAGGGAATATTTAACTTAACTGGTCACATAACCTCACACTTCGAAGGCAGTCTATGTAGGCGCATAGTCCACCCTCTGGACACAGGGAATGCAACTTCCTCTGCTCCTCGGAGGCCGACCCTTAGCTATTAAATTTGACCTCTCGATAGGTAAGCATGCAGCTGCCATAGTTCTGGGTACAGATGAAGCACCTCTCTCTACGCTTGAGATAGAAGGTCCCTGTGAGAGGCAGCTGCAGCAGCCTCACCATGAGTAGGATGATTATCTCTGCATACTAAGACTTTACTGGCCACCGAGGGACCACCAGAATCAGGGACAGACCCTGCAAGTGAATCCTCTCCAGAGCTGGCAGTATCAATTCCACTGGGGGAAATGCATACAGGAGCGTGTTTGGCCATGGGTGTGCTAGCTCATCTACTGCCAGAGCCGTGTTGCAATCCATCATGGAAAAAGACGGGGGACAGTGTGTGTTTGCCTGAGCTGCAATTAGCTTCTCCTTGGCCCTGCCAAAAATTAGTCCATATTTTAGCCACCAGCAATGGGTGCAACCTTCACTCCCTCCAAGTTCTGGCAGCCAGGAACATGGCTGGCTCTGAGAAACAGAAAATAAACACTGCCCCACAGTGAGTGAATGGGTCCCCCCATTTGTTTGTGTAAGAAACCACTGTTGTGTTGTCTGTCCTGATCAGAACATGCTGGCCTGTCAAACCCGGGAGATATTGCCTTAAAGCTAGAGCTAGAGCTAGAGCTAGGGAAACTGCTAGTAGCTCTAGGTGATTGATGTGCAGCTTGCAGGGTCTCCCAGCTGCTGGAGCCCCTCTCCTCTTGATCCCAGTGCTGGGAGGAGTGAGATTTCTTTCTCCTCCTCCTCCAAGTGCTGCAAAGTGGGTCACACAAAGGATGTAATCCATAGCCACTGACCTCGTTGAGAAGCAGTGCTAATGAACTGTCAGAAGGGACCAGCACACCAAGCTCCGCCAGTGGCATGGTATGTCTGCAGCATGTTTACAGAGCTCAGCACATGGGCGGTGCCTCAGCTCTGTAAATCTTCTCCAACTGTGATGCACAGAACCTGCAGTGTTTGGATGGGAAGGCTGTCGGAGCCCCCACATTGAGGTTGTGAGATGGGGCCAAATAAGCTGCCAGGGACGGTTCCATATTGAGGAGGATTGAGCAAGCCAGCTTTGTTTGCTCCATCCAAATCCAAGTACTGTCCATAGCTGGGCACTATGGGGGTGGACAGTTGTTGAATGACGAGGTAAGTCCAAGACAAAGTCTGGGAACAAAGGCAAAAATCCTGCAAAGCGTGACTATTTCTGAGCCAGGGGAGGAGAGGGCCAATCCATGTCCAATCACTCAGCCACACAGCAACACAGAGAAAAAAGAATGTATCATCCGACGCAGTAGTGGCAGCATCCTGGTCCGATGATAAAGTTTCTTGTTCGTCATTCAACAAACCATGTATGTCCAAGCTGATGTCCAGCACGTTTTCGTCCTTCAGATGAGTGACCAGCTCCAGCGGCTGGCTAACACTCATAGGATACTCCAGCTTAAAGTCAGCTAAACACCAACCCCCCCCCCCCCCCCCCCCCCCCCACATACACACACACTCCATATAGTCCACCCAGCTATCAGTGGGACAATCCCCATACAGACAGGGCATGCCTTCATGCTGATCCTCTTCATGCACAGAGAAACCTTTGGTAAAACATTGCTAACTGGCTGTAGCCACTTAGCTCAACTCAGTAGCGGTGTTTTCTGTGAGGTGAAGAGCTAAAGAACTGAGGGATGACTGTGGTGATGGGTGTACATGTACATGTATGTAGGCAGAGCTTCACATACGTCACCTCAAGTCATCTGCCTTAAAGGGATTCATTCATCACAGGGCTATCGCAGGGCTGAGACAAACAACCATTCACGCTCACATTCACACCTACGGACAATTTAGAGTTATCAATTAACCTAGTCCCCAATTTGCATGTCTTTGGACTGTGGGAGGAAGCCGTAGTACCTGGAGTACCCACGCTGACATGGGGAGAGCATGCAAACTCCGCACAGATGGGCTCCCACATCCGGGATCGAACCGGCAACCCTCTTGCTGTGAGGCAACAGTGCTAACCACCACACCACCGTGCAGCCTGCCTTAAAGGGATAGTGCACCCAAAAATGAAATTTCAGCCATTATCTACTCACCCTCATGCCGAGGGAGGCTCTGGTGAAGTTTTAGAGACCTCACATCCCTTGTGGAGATCGGCGGGGGGAGCAGCTAATGGCTGATGGCGCCCCAGACTAACGTCCAAGAACACAAAATTGAAACCACAAAATATCTTCAACATGCTCATCTGTAGTGATCCAAGTGTCCTGCAGCCTCGACATAAAAGTTGTTTCGAAAAACATCATTTGAACTCTGTTTTTAGTCTCATTGTAGCCTGCAGCTCTAGCTGCCTCTCTGTGCTCCGCAATGAAATTAATGACTTACTCTTCTGAAAGCCTGCCATCTGGTCCTGCGGGCCTCTGCCTTTTCTTCCAGTTGATCTTGGGGAAGTAAAAAAATGTCTCCAGACACCACGGGTCAGTAGTGCTGGAAACTCAAGGTGATCGGTGATGCATGGTCTGTGAAGAGCAGTGTCGTCAGTACTGATGTCCAGATTCTCAGGTGCAGGCATCAGCAATTCCCAGTCTGAGCAACAAAGACTTTCCTCATCCTTTGGCATTGCTTTGCATTTGAAACAACTACACCACCAGGTTTCCAGTGCTTGACTCCGGTATTCTGTAGCTGGCTGAGGATTAGACTCATGAGCTGCGGCAGCTGCTTCGTCCAGTAGCCTGAGTTCCACGTCCGTATACTCGGGCTCAAACAAATACAGCTCAACAAAGAAATGCTGTTCCTCCTCAATTTCAAAGTCTTCGGACATGTTGGGCTGTCCTTTGCTAAAAGACTGTAGTGCAAATTATATTTTAGCTACTGTGGTTACTCTTGTCTCTCCCTGTGGTGCACGTCACATGATGTAAACACGGATAAGCAAAACTCATGCTTTCGCTGGTCTCGCGCAAGCGCGCACATGTGAGTGCGGAGCACAGAGAAGCAGTCAGAGCTGCAGGATACAATAAGGCTAAAAACAGAGTTCATATGACGTTTTTCGAAACAACTTTTTGTGTCGGGGCTTCAGGACACTTGGATCACTACAGATGAGCATGTTGGAGATATTTTGTTGTTTAAATTTTGTTTTTATTGGATATTAGTCTGAGGCGCCATCAGCCATTAGGTGTGCTAGCCACTCCCCCCGCCGATCTCCGCAAGGGATGTGAGAACTCTAAAACTTCACCAGAGCCTCCCTCGGCATGAGGGTGAGTAGATAATGGCTGAATTTTCATTTTTGGGTGCACTATCCCTTTAAAAGGTGTGAATAGAGGTGTGTCCAGGTAGGTCACGAGGGGTGTGATATCCCATAATATATGTGTGTACCAAGTGAATCAACTGAAAGGGAACAGTAGGCTAAGCTTCATAACAATGATGAACAACTTGTACAAAATTATTTTGAAATTGCTCAATAGGGGACACCACAAAACCACTTATAATATTTTCAATAACACATTTTTGACATTGCCTCCTAAGCCATTGATCTGATTGTCACCAAATTTTATTAAGGACCTCGGCTGACATTGTTTTTGGTGCGTTTATTCTTTCTTTCTTTATTCTTTAGTCTTTCTCCCACCACCTCTTTGAGGCCAAATTTGACCCCTACACATAAAAATCTCACCAAAATTGGCACACTTGTCAGGACTGGCAAAAAATTTGATAACATGAAAAAAATTAACCCCAAAAGTGCCAGAATGGGCTCTCTAGTGCCACCTAAGCATATTAACATGGCCACTGCAGCCCATAGGAATTTCGTAGAAAGATCAAACCAAAAATGGCTTGTTCGTCTCATCAAGACCTACAAATCACTGACACCCCTCACCTAAATCCAACAGGAGGTGACCTATTTGCCCATGCTACAGACTCTATTCCAACTCTCAAATGTTGCCACAGGTCTCATCTATTCAGATTCATGTTTTCATCTCTTATCATTTTTAATCTGTGCCTCTGAAAGTACCATGAACAAATGTGGAGAAATTGTCAGCTGCGAGCTAGAATGGAGAGGGATCTAAAATCGGCTAAAACGTTTGTCTTTAACTGGCTGCCAAGGCCACAATTTTCACTGTACATACACAGTTTATACCAAAAAACGTAGGAAAGCTCCCAAGGGAGCGCCGATTTTTTTTCTCACTCACTCCCATTTAAAGTGAGAGGAGACATTTCTGGAAAAAAAGCTGAGGGCCAACACATCTTAAACTTGCGACCAAGATCGCATTTTTGACTCCACAAACATAAAAACAATGTCTGCGTTTGGGACGAGTGTATCTCTCTGCTGGTATGCTCAGACTGACGACTGGACCCACGATTTTGGAATTAAAGGAGTTCGAGATATTTTAAAGCCATGTTAATCTGCCTGATCTCACAGCTTGTCTCTCCCTCTGCTGCATGCAGCTCATTAATCGCCATGACAACACCTTCACTCAGACACACACAGACCTCTGTGTGTGTCTGAGTGTCTCACAATCTTTAAAGGACAGATCAAAGCAGCGGAATCTTCATTTTAAACAGCATCTACACATACATACACATATTGCATTTTAGTTTTGATGTTATAACTGTATAGTATTTGTATTTTAGGTTGCCTATCATCATCTGGCCGGGGACTACAGCTGGAAATTAGCCACCTCGGCTAAAGCTGCTCCATTTACTGTTTTTGGTTGTTGTTTTTTTTTTGCTACAGTCAATTAATGGGGATTGTCCACGAAACTATAAATAAACTAAACTAAACTAAACTAAACTAAACATTATATATCAGTGTTTTCCATCTCTCACATACTACTACAGCCTTTATTACTGATAGTACTGTTGCTACTTTGGCAGCTGCATGCTTATCTATCCTGTTGCTACTGTGGCAGCTGCATGCTTACCTATCTCAGACATGAAATGCTTCGAAAAAATAATTGTGAACATGATTAAATCTATGGTATCCTCCAGCCTCGACCCCCTCCAATTTGCATATAAAGCGGGTCATAGCACAGAAGATGCCATTGTCAGTGTGTTTCACTTAATTAGTAAACACCTTGAAGACCCCAAGACCTATGCCAGGGTCTTATTTGCAGACTTTAGCTCTGCATTTGATACTGCTTATCCAAAAGCTTATTGATCTGAATGTAAATTCCTCTGTAGTTAAATGGTTTCACTCACTCTTAACAAACAGACCCCAACAGATCAGTGTAAATGGAACACTATCAGAGGTAAAATACTGTAGCACTGGGGTACCTCAAGGATTTGTGAGCTCTCATTTATTATTATTCACAGTATACACAAATGAGTGCACAAGTGACCAGCCAAATAACTTTGTCATAAGATTCTCTGACGACACTGTTGTCTTAAGCCTGCTACAAGCAGATGTTTCCTTCTAAGGGTACCATAAAGAAATTGACACTTTTCAGGTCTGGTGTGAGAAGAACCATCTCACTCTAACCTCACAAAAACAAAAGACATGGACTTCGACCCCAGAGGTGTGTGTGTGTGTGTGTGTGTGTGTGTGTGTGTGTGTGTGTGTGTGTGTGTGTACACGACTCTGTAGTCATAGACGACTGTAAAATTGAGCAGGTAGGCTCCTATAAATATCTGGGAGTGATAATGGAAAACCTTAAATGGAATGAGCACGTTGACTTCCTATGTGACAAACTAGCCCAAAGACTGGGGGTGCCAGTGCTCACCTGGCAACCTGCTTTGGTTACACTCTTAAAGTGTCAACATTTCACAGCAGAGTTTGCGGGGGAAGTCTTTAATATGGCTGGTATCTGCTGCTGCCTTTGCGTTGTGCTCGTTTGTCTTTGATGTGTAGCGGCAGATCAGACACATCAGTGCCATCTCAACTTGTCATGAGGAACAATCACGTCTTGAAATAACACAAACAGCTGTGTTCAAAGACCAGACATGAAAAGATGACATGCCTATCAAGTGTGTGTGTGTGTGTGTGTGTGTGTGTGTGTGTGTGTGTGTGTGTGTGTGTGTCACATTAAGACAGCCAGAGAATAAGTTTTACATAAGGTGCAGAAAAAGAGGGATTTAATGTGAATGCAACTACTGGAGAAGAAAAGCAAAGACAGAGATAGAGGAAAACAGGAGACAGGCAGGGATGTGGGGATGGGGGTGGGGATGGTGGTGGTGGTTGGGGGGGGGGGGGGGGGGTAGACTTTAACTGTCTGAAGGACGAAGCTACTGACCCCCGGATCATTCAGAGGATTGCCTTTCACTTTCAGAGCAAGGTCAGGCTGCTTATTTTACCTTTAGTGTTTTCACTAATCTGTTTTTTGTGTGACACAAACAAACACTGAGGCCATGTACACATACACACAGGCGGCACACGCACACACACATGCAGACATTGAAACTAAGCCTCACCATACTGCCTTGAAATAATAACAGCCTATGTAGGCTTTGCTATCAATAAACATTAGATGTGCAGGTTTTGTGCTTACATGAGTATCACACTACCTCACAGCTGTCATGAATTTCACTTGCCTGGAAGGGGCCATCACAGATTACACATGTCCACACTGCATTCAAATGTCTGAGATATTTCCCCAGCTAATGACTAGGTTTTCAATTGAATAAAACACTGTGATCTTTATGTTTTAATCTATTGTTAGACATCTTGGTGTAATGAGCTAAATTGGCCTCTGTCTCATAGTGACAGGTCTGACAGTGGTTGTTGGCTGGCAGCTTACTAGCAGCCACACTACATTTATGTCAACACGTTTACTGACAATCAACGTGCTGGAGGCTATGGCTGTCCCATGGGACCCACCAGCATCTGTGGAGGAGACGTACCAGTGGGCATTGAGCTCCTAGTGCAGCACTCTGTCCGAATGCATCACTGTGGAGCAATCACTGGAGTTAGCTTAGTGCCCTACTGTGGGTTTGAAGGTGGAGTTGCTATAAAACAGCAAGCCAAAACACTGTTCTGAGAGCAGAGTAATCTGCAACCTGTGTGAGTGTGGAGTCTCAGGACATGTGTGCGTGTGTGTGTGTGTGTGTGTGTGTGTGTGTGTGTGTGTGTGTGTGTGTGTGTTTACAGAGTGGGTTAAAAGCCCCCAGTGTGTTTCATGCTGATCTGATAATTACTGAACAGAGTAAATAGGATGTTAACAGTCCTGTGGGAATGACTGGTGTTGCATGGATGGAGGATGGATGAGGGCCCAGGGACAGTGGGCTGTGTTTTCACTGTCCCCGCTCACCACTGTGTGTGTGCGTGTGTGTGTGTGTGTGTGTGTGTGTGTGTGTGTGTGTGTGTGTGTGCTTGCATGCGTGCGTGCGTGTGTGTGTCTGTGTGTCTGTGTGTGTCTGTGTCTGTGTCTGTGTGCGTGTATGTAAGTGTCTGTATGTACACAGTATGCAGAAGGGACAGTAAAGCCTAGTTCCCATTACATGATTTTCACTGTGATTTTGACATCACAGAGTCACCTTGGGTCGGAGCTGAGGCGGCAGACAGTTCACAAAATGTCAATATGCTTATTATACACTGAATGTAACCCAATCGAGTAAACTTTATTTGACTGGATCCCATAAGGAAGCAATGTACGTGTGCCAGAGTAAAAGGAAACGTCATGCCGTCACCGACATAAGAGGCGTGACCCACGTGATCTACAGGTTCACCCTCGCCCCTGGCAGAATTGGCATTGATTCTGACCGTGGATCTGGGTTATGACCGTGAATGAATGACCGACTTCGTGGGGCAACTGAGACGTTAAAGTGAAAAGGTAAGTCTAATCATTTGCAATCCATTGTGTTGTGGTAGCAAAATGTCATTTTAGAGGTAAATTAATATAAAACGTGTTTTCGTGTTTCGCGTGTGGTTGTTTTGGCATCTACATATGAATTTAGGTTAGCACATGTCTGGCTTGCATGACTGAAATGGCATTTAGCACCGCAACGACCACGGTTAGTCAAGCTATGAAATATTTCGGCTTCATCTCAACGTTGCTTTTAAAAGAGACTAGCCTCTGTTGACTTCTCCGGCGGAATGTCTTCAACTAATGGCCGTCTATCTTTCCGCTCAGGCTGCGTAATGTGCTACAACAGGCTAGTTCCACATGCTAATGTTAGTAGCCTAACGTTACACTACAGGCCTAGTTGTGTCCGAGACTGAGGCCTCGTGTCACTGTTGCCCGCATGTCGGCTGTTGGTTAAGCTATTGCCGCTCAGGCTGCGTTATTTGATAAGACAGACTAGCGTCCAAGACGAGGCTTCGTGCCACCATGTCCCACAGGCCAGGCGCACTTCACCTAATAGGCTAACATTATTGCTGCTCTGGCTGGTTCATTTTCTAACACACAATAGGTCTATTTATCAGGGTTTGTACGGGTGCTGGAGATCCTTGAAAACATATTTTGAATAAAATACTTTAAATTGTAACTGTATCATACTTACGTAATAAATTTGATTTTGGCTCAGCCAGGTACATAGGAAAATTTAAGTTAAATTTTACATTATCACTTGAGTTGCAACGATTTATCGATTTGTCTATTAAATTAATCGCCACCTATTTGATTATTAGGTTTTAAGTCATTTTCAAATAATATAAGTTCAAATTCAGATTTCAGCTTCTCAAATGTTAATATTTTCTTGTTTCTTTGCTCGTCTGTGACTGTAAATGTAATTTCTTTAGGTTGTATTAAAAAAGACATTTGAGGATGTCACATTGGGCTTCTGCAAACAGTGATCAACATTTTTCATCATTTTCTTACAACTCGTCGATTAATCTAGAAAATCTGACCAATTAATTGATCATGAAAAAAATTGTTAGTTGGAGATTAATCATGAAAAATAATTTTGGTTGTTTGTAGCACAACAACATCTTATTTGATGTGAAGTGAAAAAATCAAAATATATGTGTACATTACCACAGCTGTAAGGTGCTGGAACAGCTTGTAAGTGCACCCTGAAAATGCTTGCAAAGTGCTTGAATTTGACTATAGAAAAGGGCTAGGAACCCTGATCTGATTTATACCTCCACCAACTGACACCTGCTGCTCGGGTTTGGCACTAACTCGCTGTTAGCTGTTCTACAGTGGGCAAGCCGAGCATGTCCAGATGACTACAGTGGTTTAAAATATTTAAATTAAATTTAATGTTAAGTTTGAAGCAGTAACAAGCAATTTCTGGAGAATGATAGTTGAGAATTCTCATTCCCACCCATTCTCCTGCGTATGTACATTAAACACATCTCTCTTGTTTCTCTCCAGAGATCTGGCAACAGTGACAGCCAGCAAGCAACAACAACAATGACAGCGTCCACAGGATCACAGGGAGTGCGTTGTGTTTGGACACAGGCAGCCCTGGAGGCAGATCTGATTCAACACTGGGAAGAATATCCATGCCTTTACGATGTGTCTTCTCCAAGTTTGGTGACGTCACTGCATTATCTGGGATTCTGTCGGCAAGGGCTCGGTGGAGAAATTTTGTATTGTGCACACACAGATCGTAACGCAGTTGACAAGACTCCCACTGACAGAAACACACTCGCCAGTTTGAACACTTGAACACTTATGATAGTCTTCGGGATGCAAAATAAGGGTGAAAATCATGTAATGTGAACTAGGCTTAAGGTGCCTCTATCCCTGATATTTGGCTCTTGAGCTAAGCCTCTGCTGTGTCCTCCCAGTAAAGCTACAGTTAAACAAAACAGCTTGTCCAATGTAAAACTACTCTGACTACAGGTTAGCGCTGCTCTACTGCTACATTTGTCACACACACTTTAAACATAAACTGCAAGGTGAAAGAGTAACTGGATCACCCAAACATTAGTAATAAAACATCATAAGAAGACAGCGTGTCCGCTGTGACAACTCCTGTTAAACTTAGAGACCAGCACTGATAGCTGAATGATGTGGAATGCTGCATGATCAGGACTACTCTCCGAACTCTAATCGCTCACACACCAACACAATTAAAGTATTAATGTCGCTTTGAACCAATGGGTCAATATGAGCAAAAAAATATGGGTGCCTTTTATGTCTGACAAGTGGATGAAAGAAGAGGAGCCATATCAGGGAGGGAGAAAGAGAGGAGGTGCAGGGAGCCCAAAAAAAAACATTGCATGTTGTGTTGGCAGGTGCTCCAGTCAAATCCCTTGGCAGTACAGAGATGGAGGGGGTCGCGAGGCTCCGCCTTTGCCATCCGATATTCAAATGCAGAGCTCCTCCCAGACCACCTGCGGAATCATTAGGGATTAGTCAAAGAACACCAACTAGGTCAACAAGAAGCAGGGCCAGTGCATGTTCAGGGGGACGTGAGGCAACACCCTAACAGGAGTCGACCTAGTCTTGTCTGGATTCCTATTCACACACATGATCTGTGTGTCTCCCTCACACACACACAACACACACACACACACACAACACACACACACACACACACACACGCACGCACAGTGAAGAGGCAGCCACACTTCCGCAGTGACCTGTTTTCCCATACTTTGACAGTTATCCAAAAAACAACTCCAAAATTCCTCTTGATTTTTCTTTTTCAGAGTAAGTGGGTATGGATTAAGCATTAGATATGAGGACAGACGTAGGGAGATGTAAACATTCCCACTTGTGTCAGCAGCCTCACAATCAATTCCCTGGCAGACTATTAAAAGCAAAATAATAAAATGATGAAATGACCAGTTTTAATAAGGGAGGATGTCCTTTTTAGAACAAACTAGTTGTTTCACCTCTCAAAATTACATGCCATGTGCATTCAGATCATGTAGAATATTGAATAACATCACTACAGCTTCACAGTCACAACTTAACAAAACAGCTCCAAGCAGGATGGCCTTGGAGATACTTTTAGGTTTGTTTGGAGTTTTTTTTCTTTTGGGTGATTATGAAGCCTGTTCCTTTCTGTGCTAATGGCTGGCTGAAGGAACTGCTGAATGGGAAAGCAGACACCGTCCCCATTGTGAGGCCAACATCATGATATCCCCTCACAGGGACTCTTTCAGTCAGATCAGTGGCTCTCCAAAGAAACTCTAGACGGAGATGCTGTACTACATAACACTGACATACCTGAGCAGTGACTGTAATATCAACTGTTTGAACATCAATACTCCAGAAAACATTTCACAGCATTCCATGATGATCTCAGTCAATGTCAGTCTCAGTCAATTTTTTGGGAGCACTTTTTCTGGCAGCACAAACTCAAATAAGTCATAGACCGTACTGATTGTGAGTCTAATGAGAGAATAATGTTAAAAGGAAGAGATGAGGTCTTCATAATCAGTACGTCTACATAAACAGTTAAGTCAAGCTACAGTTGCAGCTTTATTATTTAATTGGACTACTGTCCTCGTCCCAGTAAACAAACATGGGAGGGGAATCCATTTATTGACCGAAGTATGTCATACTCCGCTACGGTAGGTGCCGATATGCCCCATTTTAGCTTGTTAGTATTGGACCTTTTTTGGTTGACCTATTACATCACCAAACAACTGAGTGCCATCTAGCTGCTCCACCATGTTTTTGAACAGGCCACCTTTCCTGCAATCCATGTATTTTAAAATATTTAATACTTTCAGCTGACACATCATGAACTGTGTCTCCTTGTCCATCCAAAAATGCATAGCTCTGGATGAAGATTTCACCATGTTGTTACCAGCTTCTTCTTCTTCTGTTATGCATTTACTGCTATTCATCTTTCTGGTCAAAGCCTGGGGCGGAAACTGTGGAGTATGTGCAGAGCACCTAGGCTAGTTTGGCTCTGGATGTGAATTTCACCATGTTGTTACCAGCTTCTTCTTCAGTTACGCATTTACTGCTATTCAACTTCCAGGTCAAAGCCTGGGGCAGAAACTGCAGAGCATGCACAGAGCACCTCAGCCAGTTTGAGTCCAGTTGACTGTTTACATGCAGGAGTAATTCGACTCCCAGTTGCATTATTTGGGTGTGTTAGTCTGACTTTGGGAAAATTGATTTAGTACAATTTCAGTAAGACTAACATGTTAACATGTATTCTAAAAGTCAGATTTTAGTCAGACTAAAACAATAAATTCATTTTCTCTACTATCATGTAAACGTGACAGTAGCCTTCTATTCAGGGGAACTGCCCATTGGTCCGACATCCCATTGTTCCGACCATATTAAACCCATTGTTCCGAAGTCCGTTCCGAAATCATCATGATGCCCTGTGGTTAAGGTCTGGTTAGGTTTAGGCACAAAAACCACTTGGTTAGGGTTAGGAAAAGATCATGGTGTGGGTTAAAATTAAAAAGAAAGTGGCAAACACATAAGCTGTGAGCCTGCTTCGCCTCAAGCCTTTCCCAGCTGACCCAGAGTCGGCCGCAACGCACCATCAAGGTAGAAATACGCCCGCCGGGAGCCGTTCAGCGCTGCCGACCATCGGACTAACGGGATGTCAGACCAATGGGTTGTCGGACCAATGGCATGGACCCTTATTCAGACTATTTATATCCTTAGGTCTTCAAATAGGCTTACCTAGGCTGGGTCACACTCCTCACCATAATATCACAACACATGCTCATTGCAAGTTGTCACATATAGTCACTTTGTCAGTGGACTTTCACAACTATATATTACACTCTAGGTATCGTCCTGCGTCTGTTGATGGTACGCCACAACCAACGCTGTGTATCAACAAAAGCATGTGGTTAAGTCTAGACAAAAAACATTATGGTTTTGCTCTCCAGTCTTATGGGAAGTAAACTCTGGGTTCCAGGATGAAAGGGCCCATCCACAACCCCTCCCACCCGTCCTATAGGGAGTTTCCTCCTCCTTATATTCCATCCATTTCAAACTGATTCCGTTCATATGTTACAAGGTGTTTCAGCTGTGCACCACATACAGTACATTTACATGACATTAGAGAAAATACACTGAACAAAAATATAAATGCAACACTTTTGCTTTTGCTCCCATTTTTCATGAGCTGAACTCAAAGATCTAAAACATTTTCTATACACACAAAAGACCATTTCCCTCAAATATTGTTCACAAATCTGTCTAAATCTGGGTTAGTGAGCACTTCTCCTTTGCTGAGATAATCCATCCCACCTCACAGGTGTGGCATGTCAAGATGCTGATTAGACAGCATGATTATTGCACAGGTGTGCCTTAGGCTGGCCACAATAAAGGCCAATCTAAAATGTTCAGTTTTATCACACAGCACAATGCCACAGATGTCACAAGTTTTGAGGGAGTGTGCAATTGGCATGCTGACTACAGGAATGTCCACCAGAGCTGTTGGCCGTGAATTAAGTGTTCATTTCTCTACCATAAGCCGTCTCCAAGGGTGTTTCAGACAATTTGGCAGTACATCAAACCGGCCTCACAACTGCAGACCATGTGTAACCACACCAGCCCAGGACCTCCACATCCAGCATGTTCACGTCCAAGATCGTCTGAGAGCAGCCACCTGGACAGCTGCTGCAACAATCGGTTTGCATAACCAAAGAATTTCTGCACAAACTGTCAGAAACCGTCTCAGGGAAGCTCATCTGCATGCTCATCGTCCTCAACGGGGTGTTGACCTGACAACAGTTCATCGTCGTAACCGACTTGAGTGGGCAAATGCTCACATTTGATGGCGTCTGGCTCATTGGAGAGGTGTTCTCTTCACGGATGAATCGCAGTTTTCACTGTTCAGGGCAGATGGCAGAGAGCGTGTGTGGCGTGGTGTGGGTGAGCAGTTTGCTGATGTCAGCATTGTGGCCCATGGTGGCTGTGGGGTTATGGTATGGGCAGGCATATGTTATGGACACGAACACAGGTGCATTTTATTGATGGCATTTTGAATGCACAGAGATACCGTGATGAAATCCTGAGGCCCATTGTTGTGCCATTCATCCACGACCATCACCTCATGTTGCAGCATGATAATGCACGGCCCCATGTTGCAAGGATCTGTACACAATTCCTGGAAGCTGAAAACATCCCAGTTCTTGCATGGGCAGCATACTCACCAGACATGTCACCCATTGAGCATGTTTGGGATGCTCTGGATCGGCATATACGACAGCGTGTTCCAGTTCCTGCCAATATCCTGCAACTTTGCACAGCCATTGAAGAGAGTGGACCAACATTCCACAGGCCACAATCAACAACCTGATCAACTCTATGTGAAAGAGATGTGTTGCACTGCGTGAGGCAAATGGTGGTCACACCAGATACTGACTGGTTTTCTGACCCCCCCAGACCCCCCCAATAAAGCAAAACTGTACATTTCAGAGTGGCCTTTTATTGTGGCCAGCCTAAGGCACACTTGTGCAATATTCATGCTGTCTAATCAGCATCTTGATATGCCCACCTGTGAGGTGGGATGGATTATCTCGGCAAAGGAGAAGTGCTCATTAACACAGATTTAGACAGATTTGTGAACAATATTTGTGAGAAATGGTCTTTTGTGTATATAGAAAATGTTTTAGATCTTTGAGGTCAGCTCATGAAAAATGGGAACAAAAACAAAAGTGTTGTGTTTATATTTTTGTTCAGTGTAGATTTATCATGTTAGTCTGACTAAAACTGGATTTTTAAAATACACATAAACATGTTAATCCAACTGAAATCATACTAAATTGAATTCCTCAAGGTCAGATGAACACACCCAGATAATGCGATTGGGAGTCAAATTACTCCTGCATGTATGCAATCACTCAGGCCCAAACTAGCCTAGGAAGGCCTACTCTATGGATGCTCCACAGTTTCCACCCTGGGCTTTGACCTGGAAGATGAATAATATTAAATGCTTGACAGAAGAAGAGAAGAAAAAGTAAAGCATACAGCACAGTACAGAATGCACAGAGGTGTAAAGTTATCAACTATGGCACCCATTTGCTGCTAGCTAATCATAGCTAGCTTGTTTGTTGGTTGTTTGGTCTGTGATGTAATAGGTCAACCGGAAAAAAGGCTAACGCTAACAAGATAAAAGGGGGCATATCGCCACCTAGTGTAGTGGAGTCGGACATACTGCAGTCAATAAATGGATTCCCCTCCCATAGGCCTTCTTGTATACTGGGACAAGGACATTAGTTCAATTAATTGGCCTAGTGGAGCTTTAACCATAGCTCAACTAAACTGTGTATGTAAACATACTGATAGAGACACCAAAAGGTGCCCTGTGTGCCATTTTGAGATGCTGAGGGGCATGACAAAGCGTCCTCCAAAGAGAAATACCTCTATTAAGCCCCTTTACCACTGCACAAAAAACCCACTAACACTCACCATCATCTGGCTTTTAATGCAGTGGAAAATGTCTTAATTGGCATTCACATACGGGTCAAATGACTCTGCTGTAGTCATGGGAATTTATTGCTTCTGGTTCCGATCGGCACTGATAGGAACAGGACACCCGAGTGATTGCATTAATTTTAGCCTGTCAATCGGTGAGATGCAATGACGCGCCATCACACAACACGTCTTTACCCAAGCAGCGCTCAGACATTGATCCAAATTAGCATCGACTCTGAAAGAGAGAGTGAGTAAGTAAGAGATAAAAAGAACCAACCATCTTAAGTTTTCTGTCCTCCATACTGCTGTCTCATAGTGCTGTCTATTGTTTACCTGTTCTGTGGCCTGTCCATGACACACCAACGTGACACACCAAAAAAATCGTACACATACACAGAATGGCATACTCATCTGCTGTGGAGCTGTACACAGCTCTGCTCTACTGGCAATGGGAAAGCAGTCTATCACCTTCTCTTAGTGAGTTTACTCAAGTTTTTAAAAACCCAAGTACACATGCTAATTTTGGTGGAAACGGGATATTAGTGGTGTCTTTGGTGAAAAAGGAATCAGTAACATGAATAGTTACAGTGGTGGCAGTTGCAGCTGTAACAGTAGCAGCAGTAGTCTGTATTTTATCACTTTTTTCAAAGACAACAATCCCAAATAGTGCTTCACAGTATATATCAGCAGGAGACATAGTCAAGGCCCCATAGGGCTCCATATTTGTAGGGTCTGCTCAAATATAAAATTTACTGTAACTTGACTACCAGTGTCATATACATGACATATTCTAATGGAAGATCAACCCATACCACTTTTCATTTCTGGATTAAAGATTGTTCCACTTCATTGGGCCAACATAAAACATAATGGTGAAAAACACACCACAGTTAATACCTTGGCACATAGTCCCCATGTGTTTTGTTTCATAATGACCAGTGAAATAGGGGGCAGTCTAAAATCCAACCTGAATGGAGACTACTGAATAATAATTGTATAACCTATCCTCAAATGTGCTATATCAAATGCAGCTTCATAAAGTTGCCTGTCAGTTAAATGAAGAATTAGGCTAAGTAAGAATAGCCTAAAATAACTTTTTAGTCAGAATTTCTAAACAAATCATTGGGCATTTTCTTGGTTGAGATCCAAAATATGAGAGTTAAAAGAATATATTTGCTCTAGTGTTGGAGATTTACTACCTGCCTTAGCAAACAGACACCAAGTAAAAGGAACAACATCAGCCAACAACATCAGCTGCTCTTCCTCCTGCACCCACTGCTCTGCTATCATATCAAGCTGTGTTATTGGTTGCTTGTAATTAGCCAGTTGAATACTGTGCCTTCTAACCTGCTGCAACCCCTCCGTAGTGTTTTAACAGTAATTCACTTCATTGCCAGAAGTATAAACAGAGGCTGCACTTAACATGTCAGTCAGGTAAATTGGATAGTTTTCTTTTACAAGGCTGTTTGCATTTTGAGTAGTTAAAGTCTGATCAAAGTCCTCACCTAAGTGCTATTCATAAAAAGTTGACGCTCCTGCATTTATTGTTGTTGTCTGATTGCACCACGAGTGCTGCTCACTAAATAATTTTTTTTGTTGAGCTGTTTAACATCAGCCTTAACTTGGATGACCAGACTGGCTCAGCAATTTGGATGGTATCTCACCTTGTAACCTCTGAACTGGAGTGACCTTTCATCTTTGAACTCTGGACCTGAATGCCACATGAATGGAGATACAATATCCCCCCTTTCATTCCTTCTCCCACCCAGAACACACTGGACTTTGCCCCTGAAGCCTCTCACAGAAATGTGCCCCAGGAAATGCTGTCCTTTGATCTCTGATAAATGGACAGATTGTGGGAAACAAAAAGTCTGAGGCTTGTGTGAAAACATTTTGTCATGATTTTATTTATGTATTTGATATGACA
The DNA here is from genome assembly GCA_026686955.1 of Epinephelus cyanopodus. Classification (NCBI taxonomy): domain Eukaryota; kingdom Metazoa; phylum Chordata; class Actinopteri; order Perciformes; family Serranidae; genus Epinephelus; species Epinephelus cyanopodus. The sequence continues at coordinate 41,346,444 of CM048924.1, read as the reverse complement.
TGCTCTGTGAGGAGCTGCAGAAAAGAAGGCTGGTTATAGATGTTAGCAGACTGCTTGTGTGGCTTGATAGATAGTCGGTGTTTTGACAAAAGAAGTGAAGACCATGGAAAAATGTTGCCTTATTTAAAGGAAGGTTATCAATCATTAAAAGGCCATTAGGAAATGGACTTTGTTGTTTTACATGACTGGCTTTTTACACTTGTGTTAACACAGTGTTGCACTAAGTAAAAGTGCTGCAGTGGGATTTTGTGACTCCTTGTGTTCAATAGCTGTACAGCACAATGGGACATAAAATGTCAAATTTCAGATGTTTTCTTTTGACAACAGACAAAATAAGTAAGGAAAATTGTGTTTGTTAGGTTATATCTTTGTTATAACAATGGTTCTTGGCAACACATCTTATACCATTGAAGAGCTTGTTTATTTCCCTTTTAAATGGTGACACATTTGTAAGGACCATGCATTTGTGGGATGAGCAGCAGAGCTGAGTATGTGGGTTGCACCCATGAAAAAAATGTCAAATCTTCTCTGCCAATGCCAAACAGTTTTTTTTTTGTTGCTATTGACTCTTATTTTGAGCTTCTGGCACCTGTGAGCATGGGCCCTGCTACAGTGGTCAGTTGGTGTCTGCTCCAAGAATTGGCATGCAATATTTGACTGATCTGGATAAGGCCTGTGCGATAGGCCAACTTCAAGCTGCTGTTCCGCAGAACCAAGTTGCGGCATTATTTGGAGTGAGCCCTAATACCATCTGCAAACTGAAGGCCAAGTTCCATATAATGGGGGATGTCAGAGACAGGCTGCGAAATGGGCGTCCCAAGAAGACAGCACCCCAAGAAGAACTTAGGAAGCGTAGACAGTCTTCTATAGATTTGCAGTCAGGGTTTGCAGGACGATATGGCTGACAGCTCTCTGCCCAGACAATCCAGAACAGACTGCACGCAGCGAATCTCTGGTCTCATAGGGCTGCCTGCCATCACTGCACTTCACCATCAGGCCCGGCAACATGTCAACTGGAACCTGAACATGTGGAGGAACGTTATGTTTAGCGATGAGTCCAGATTCTGGATCATAGGGTCAAAGTGTGGAGAAGATTCAGGGAACGCTTAGCTGATTTCTGCACTGATAGAGTAACATCTTTTGGTGGAGGCAGTGTGATGGTGTGCAGCAATATCTCCCTCACTGGAAAAACAAGGCTTTTCATCATTGGAGGCAATCTCAATGCACAGAGATATCAAGATGAAATTCTGCAACCAGTGGTAATCCCATATCTCCACAGTTTGGAACTAAACTCTATCCTCCAAGATGACAGTGCTCGCCCCTACAAAGCTAGGTTTATCAGAGACTACCTCCAGAATTTGGGAGTGCAGAGGATGGAATGGCCTGCCAGCAGTCCTGACCTCATCCCCATTGAACACTTCTGGGATCAGCTTGGGCATGCTTTTTGTGCCAGAGTGACCAACACAACCATGTTGTCTGACTTGCAACAAATGCTGGTTGAAGAATGGGATGCCATCCCACAGCAGTGTGTGACCAGGCTGGTGACCAGCATGAGGAGGAGGTACCAGGCTTTTGTGGCTGTGTATGGTTCTTCCACACGCTACTGAGGCTCCTGTTTGCTAAATGAATAAATTGTTAAATTGCCAATACGTCTTGTTTCTTCAGACTTCAAACATCCAATCCACCAAACAACACCAAACAAGAGTCAACAGCAAGAAAAGCTGTTTGGCATTGGCAGAGAAGATTTGGCGTTTTTTTTCATGGGCTCAACCCACATACTCAGCTCTGCTGCTCATCCCACAAATGCATGTTCCTTACAAATGTGGCACCATTTAAAAGGGATATAAACAGGCTTTCCGACGGCATAAGAATTTTGCTAAGAAGCATTGTTAGAACAAAGAAATAATCTACCAAACACAAATTTCCTTACTTTTTGTGCTTAGTTTAGAAAATTATTTCTCTAATTAAACAACTGCGACTTTATATCTGATTAAACACAAGTATTTTGTAAAGCAACATCAAAAAACCATAGGCAGATATATTGCAATTGAAAAACACATTTCAAATCTATGCAGCAGATTTTTTGGCCTGTTAAATACTGTAATAAAGCCGGTTCATCACATTCACCTTTCATGTCAGCATGAGTTCACTGAGTGGTTACTGGGGCAGATTATCATTCAAATCTTTGGACGGGATATGCAGATTTGATTTGTCCCTCATTCCGGGAATAGAGTTCTCTGACCCCAGCCCTCTTTGAAATTGGTTTTCTATACACTTATACTGCACTGCACTGCATGTTTCAAGGTAAAGAAAAAATAGAGGGAAACCATATGAATGCGTGGGCGAAGGTTACATCTGCAGTGGCATTCTCTTGGCCCAGCAATGCAAACGGGAGAGTTTAGATTCAGACGCCTAATTGTCTCTGAGAGTGGGGGCTGCAGTGTCAGCAGATATTAACCCTCCACCTTTGACCTTTGACCTCTACTCCCCAGTTTCAGCTGCAGTATCTCCCAAGGTTTGGAGTGAAGCAAGGCCCTCTTGGGGAGGAGGCAGGCGCGAGCTGCAGTGGGAGGGCCAGCTGGAAGTCACACCATACTGTAACCTTTGAACTGGAATGAATATGGGATAGTTGTGACATTCCTCACTTATACAGCTGCAGGGAAGTTCTACTAAAATCATATGACACAACAAAACAGAGAGACAGATGGCATATTTGGATTCTGATTTGCTTGAATATAACTCTGCCAAGCCCACTAAATTAAACATAGTAAACAAAGGAATGAGCAGGTAAATCTACATTCACTTTTCAAAGTAATTTTGACAAGGTCAGTGCCTGAACTTGCCACACACTGAACAACATCATGAAAGGGATTTTTTTTTATAGACTCAACATTGGCCTTGTGATGAGTGGATTATTCATTAACGAGTAAAACTGTCTTTACTGACTCAACAAACTACGGACGGAGAAGAAAAAGCATGACCTCTGTTCAAAATAAACAAATGAGTGATTATGACTGGATTATGGCAGACATGCTAAACAGCCATCTCAGTCGTCTCAGTAAATATTTCATTTTTGTCCTTGAAGTGTGTCAGGGAGATAGAACTACGTATGATAGACAAGATAAATAATTCCAGTGCAATGTATTACTGCATGAAGAGAAGAGATACATAAAAGTCAAAGCTGCCACTGTAATATAAAGCATGTGCCAAACTACTGATTCATTCAGTACATTTACATGACATTAGAGTAAATTGATTTATTATGTTAGTCCAACTAAAACCTGACTTTTAAAATACATGTAATCATGTAAGTCTGACTGAAATTGTACGAAATGTAAATTCTCAAGGTTGGACTAACACACCCAGATAATGCAACTGGCAGTTGAATAACCTGCATGTATACCCTTAAAGGATGGACAAAATGTACAGAGCTTGTCGATTGGTCTGTGATGTAATAGATCAACCCGAAAAAACGTCCAGTATTAACAAGGGGACATATCGCCACCTATCATAGCAGAGTTGGACATACTTCGGTAAATAAATGGATTCCCCTCTTGTGCTTGTATACTGGGACAAGGACAGTAGTACAATAAAATGGTTTTGGAGCTGTAACCATAGCTCCACTGCATTGTGCATGGAAACGTACTGGCTGAATAGTTTGTGCTAATTGTAGAACACCTACTACATTAACTATATAAAACAATTCAATTACAATTAAAATGTACAAAAATAGGTATTGGTTGATGGTTAATAACAACTGGACATAAAAAGTGAACATAAAAAATAATAAAGCATGCCCATAATGACGATTATACTAATACTAATAATAATAATGATATCATCATCATCACCATTATTATTATTATTATTATTATTGTTATTATTACTGGGCTCTACTGGCACTGGGAGTGTGTGTCAGCAGCCGAGGGAAGGTTTGTTCCTTTAAGGGTGGTGTCAGCGGCAGGCAGAGGAGGAGGAGTGAGGCTGTCTCCGCTCGTTTCTCCACAGCTAGGGTACTCCGAGAATAAACAATTCCCACAGACTATACGCTACACACCTCAGCTCGATCACAGTCGCAGTACAAAAAAACCTGACGCATTTTTTGGACTACATTGTTATTCCAGCCTGCCTTGCTATTTTTGTTCCTTACCATAACAGTCAACACAGATGCGACCGTATTCATTGGATTTGCCGTCTCCGGTCGAATAATAGCCGAACGATGCGCCTCTCCGGCTGACTGTGGGGTGGACAACGCAGGTAGGGGATCTACGTGCTACAGACAAACGCACTGTCAAATGTTGAGAAATCTTGTCAGCACTGGGGGCGAAGAATGCCCACAGAAGGGAACGCGGTATCGACGATTAGACTAGACGAAAGCGTGTTTTGTCGAGAATAGGAAAGGCAGTTTGTGTGTCGTAAGGCGAGTAGAGGCGCATATGCAAAGGCTATAGCGTTGAAAACGCTGCATAAAGAAGTGGAGACAGACCTGGCTGTGTGCAGTGCTATAGGCTTCTTTTTGAGCCCACAGGCTCGTTCGGTAGGTAAGAACAGCAGTTGTCTGTATTTCCTAGCTACCATATGAGCGGTACATTAGGCCTACATCAGAGGCGTGTATGTGTATGAAAAGCTGCTGAAATCAATGTCACTTTTAGTTCAACTACCCTCCTAATATGCGGACCGACCGCAGCTGAACCAATAGAAACCGTAGCCTACTGCTTATTTTCCAAGTGTATTTTAGGCTGCTGTCACACAGACCGACTGCATACTGAATTCTTAATATAATACCACGGGTTTAATTTATTACAAATAATTAGTGTGGGGCTGCCCGTGTCAAAGGAGTTGCAATGTAACGTTCCACTCAATGTAGTTAATCACACTGGGTCAACAGCAGACAGCCTCCTGTTCTCAAGTAGTTTTAGCACCACCAATGGGAAATACTTCACACTTGCACTGTTCTGAAAATGACTCTTGGCAAGTCCTGTTCCTTAAAAAGGTCATGGAGGGTTTTAAATGAACTTTAAGATCTTAAAAAGGACATACTTTGAGTTTGAGTCATAACTGGCTTTTCTGAGATGTCAAAATAGCCCATAGCTTTGTTTGTCCAGGATAGATTAGGTTACATTATATAAAAAATCTCCCTGGTTGCCCAGACTTTACCTGGAGCTTTTTACTCTTTTTTTGTTTCATTAAAATTGGTTCTAAACTGTATACATGTCTGAGACAGTCTTATATTTGTCTTCCTTGTATTTATATGCCCATGCAGTGTCATTTTACTGTTTTATACTTTGCAGTGCCTCTTAGAGGAAGTCCACTATGAAGGTAACATTTGGCCTTTGAATGCACCATAAACAGCCATGATCTGAAATCATGGTTTAGTCAATGGTTGTTTCATTAACCACATCCTAAGAAAAAAATCAGCTTGTCTGTAACCACTGGCAGGTCTCTGCAACTGGAAGGATGTCACTCTAAGTGTGCTGACCAAAATGCAGTTGGTTGAAGTTAGTCTGTTGCAGCCTGACACATTACTGTGTTATGTCAGATATGTTTTGATATAGTTCAAAGACTTGGACGCAACACAGGCTCCGCTCCATTAGTGCTGTGCTTGGTTATAATTGTCTCGGACTTGGATCGGCTTTGGTCAGGCAAATGTGGCCCGAGCCGCGCTCTAGTGTGCTCACCTGTGTGGTGCGTGCGTGCATCGCGGCGAAGCTCCACCATTTCATATCGTAATGAAAAAATTCATTCACGAAAAAATTCATATCATAACGAAAATAAATACCGGTTTTTGGTACAAACCGGTATACTGCCCAGCCCTACATATGTGTTCCTTTCCTGAAATGACCTATTGCTTCATTGGACTTTAGATCAGTATGGAAGCAAAAGGTCAGTTGCTGAGGTTTGCTGCAAGTTACAGGAAAGAGGGCAGAGAACTTCAGTTCAGGTTCCAAAAGGGCAGATGACAAAGCTGTCCAGCACCAACCTGCTTGGATGTCGTAATATGTGGATTAAAAAAAACTAAAAAACAACAACGTTGTGTTCACTCAATCTGCTACCTTTGACAGAACAGCTGTAACTTAAACTAACAATCTAAAGTAAGATGGAGAAATGGCAGTTTTTCAAAGCCTTCTAAATACTGTCTGAGTCTGGGGGTCTGCCTTTTAGCCTCTCTTTTGTTGAGCATTTAAGCTGCTTAATTATTTGACCTGAAGTCACGAAAGATGTTCAAGACAGTTCAGCGTGTCCTCTTTTGCTGTAGATAACTAAAACCTGAGCATTTATAGCCCAACTTTAAAGATGCGCTTTAAAAGAACTTGTGTTTGAGTGGTCTGCCCAGTGTGCTGTAGCTCAAAGGATCCTTTCTATTGGATGTAGCTTAATTTGACTTGGCCATCTGCTATTGTCCAGGGAGTTGCTGTTGAGTGATGTGCAGTAGCCTGCAACAGAACCAGAGGATATCCAAATGGCCAAATGCAAATGATTTTTAAGCTGCTGAATAGTCACAAAGCTGGACTCTGGACTCCTGTCGATTATCCACTGGCTGCCTTTCATGACAGCAAATCTTATCGGCCATCAAAACACTGCTGTGGTATGAAAATGGAAGGTTTTGATGTGTGTGTGTGTGTGTGTGTGTGTGTGTGTGTGTGTGTTCGTTGTAGCATAAAAACTTTTAGTAATTACCAAATCACTGCTTGTTGTTACACAGTGACTTTCCTTTCCCCTTTTAAGTCAGTTGATAGTAGTGTAGTTTTATACAGGGTGATGCCACAGATACAAGAGTACCTGCCCAGGCACTTATCTCTACTAACAGCCTCCCTAACTGCTACCACTGTGCCAGCTCATAGCCCACCGTTTGTAAATCTGTCAGTCACAACAGCACGAGACACAGGACAGACAAAATGGGGGTGAAATCTCACTTTGTGATTATTGAGATACTTTCCAAAAAAGACCTAATGTGCCATCTACCAGGACAAGTGTCATGCATTTACTGCAGAGTTTTTGATTTATTATGGACTTGGGAGTTGCCCAGCACTTGTGTTGTTGGCTACTGAACATTGTTCAAGGGCACTTTGACAGTAGATGATGAGGAATAGAAGCCTTTCTCATCTACTTACAGGTAAATACTTTGTCAGCCCGCTGAGGATTCAAACCAGAGACCCTTTAGCCACAAGCTCATTTCTCCAAATGTTTGGGCTCTATAATATTTGTGTGGAGCATGCATTAAGAATCATTTCATTGCTGTCTTTGTTTGTTTATTCTGTAGACACTCTCCACTAATAACCATACAGCTGAGAAGATTTACACTGCTACAATTATGCTGTAAATTTCATAGTCAGACTACATTTATTGTACATTACAAGGCGGTGACACAGTACAAGACTAGTCCCTGTTGCACTTGATCAAAGTCTTTGAAATGATCAGTTTTTAGTGTCTTACCATTAAATGGATGTTAGCACTCTTATTATCTCACACTCCTACTATCTTGACTCTTCCCTTCGCAAGTCTTGATACCACAACAGGGCAAGCTTGCATAAAATTGGAATGGATAATGTCCTGAAATGGTTGTGACGAAGAAGAGGCTAAAATATCAAGGACTGAGCTAATAAAGCGTACACATACTCAGATTGATATAGCCACTAAAGACAACAAAAGTGAATAAAAAATCCAGTGTAGCTTTACTATCCTAAGCTGATATTAAATTAGAGAGATACAGTGATAGCATATAGTGAAAGCTTGCTGTTTACTGATTTATGTGGTATTATGGTTTTTTTTTTCTCAGAATATTTTGCCACTAGAATACTCAAAGAACGATGCAGCGTCAGAAAACAAGGCCGAAAACTACTGAAGTCAGTTTTGCTTTCTGAAATCTAATCACTGTGTGGGCAGTTTGAGAGTATGTGTGCTGCTTAGAAAATAGGCTTTAGTAAGGGCGCTCAGTTATAGCAGCACTATCCCATTCAGAGACAATCACTCCGACTCCTGTTGGTGCTTCTGTCATGAACAGAAGGCATCCAAAGTCAATGGATCTCATTTTGATGACAAGGCAGGAACTGTTTAATGCATCTTTCCAGCTATCGCTCCTGGATGGGGGCTGGAATGACGAAATGCAAGGAGGAAAGACGGATGCCTTCATTGCAACTGAGAAGCCCTTAAATAGGAATTGTGCAAATTTGCAGCAAAGCCCAATCAGTCTTTTTTCAGCATTGGCAGTATAAAAACAAAATCAGGGAGGGGGGAAAATTGCCGCCTACCTACTTTTGTTTAAATACAGAATGCGCCTTTTTCGGGGCAGTGGGGGGCGTGAGCAAGTAATAAAACGTGTAACTCATTATGTGATGTAATCAGTGACGTGGGAGGGAAGCCGCGGCTAGTCAGGCGGCAATAGTCAGGCGGCGATTCTCTTGTAAGTATGCCTTCTTCACCCTCCCCATCATCTGACAGTTAATGGCCTCTTCGTTTGCGAGTGCAAGGAGGGCGTGCTATTCCTTGTCTCCCCAGTTGCTCATCTTTACAGTGTCTGTCAGGTTTGCATTTCCCTCTTGCTACTAGCTGCTCGCTAATTCCTGCTGTCAGCTGTTTCCTGTTTATCCACCGCCAGTGGGTCGCACGTACAGCATTATCAAGAGCTCCTCCCGTTGCGGAAGGCCGCCTCGGTCTGTTTAAACTTAAAGGGTTAAGCCAATATAATAATGATACCCTACAAGGCAGAAAATTGGGTGCCTTGGATCAACTCGCCTTTCAGCCTCCGTGTGTATAAACGCTCACAACTGGCCGGGAAATGGGCCCAACATTCGCGGAAAATCTGGCAGTGTAAAAGGGGCAAGAGCTATACTAGCTAGATCTCATCTGTTGAATGCCTCTCCTCCCACCTCCCCCTACTCCTCCTTCTCTCCCTTCAACCCTCACCTCCAACTCTCCACCCCTCTGCCTTCACGCTTGACCTTGACGTAATGACAGGCCCCTTAGTTATCTCCACCGATTGATCGCTGCTGATTGCATTTGCCATGAATTATTTAGACTTTGCACAAATTGCTCACTATAGAGTGGGCAGCCCATAGGACAAAGATATTTCTGGTCAAATAAATTGTATGGTACCCTCATGAAGTATCCACTCCTTTCATAAACAACAGCTGTGGAATCCTAAATATGCCGATCAATAAAGCAGAGCAAGGAAACAGAATCAAGCTACCTTGTAATGTGGTAACAGAGCTACCAGCTCAAAACAGACTCTCCACTGTACCTCTCTGGTCCATTAAGTAAAGACTGAGGAGATGTAGCATGGAGCAGCAGACCTCCTGGGTGATGTGAGAGGAGCTGACTGTTTTCCTAGCCAGGCTGGTGTGGTCACAGTGGAGGATCGGAGTGGAACTGACTCCCTCCCTCGCTCCTTCCCTCTCTCTCTGTCTCTCTTGCTCCTGTAGCAGAGCTGCTGCCCCCCAGGCTGTAGAGGTGCAGTAGGAAGGTTTCTTTACCATTGTGGTGAGCGTGCTGCCAGGATGCTGCAGTCAGACAGAGGGCAAGGTCTCTGCTTTGCCACAAGCAGGCCAATGTCACAGGCCTGACGGAGTGGATGGGCTGCAAGGAGATAAAAAGGAACAGATAAAAGGGAAATCCAGCCTGTGTGAACGTGTGATAGAGGTTGCCTGGCTTTTTTCGTACAGAGAAGAAAGATGGCTTGTATATATCTATGTCTGCATTTTTGTAGCTGCAACAGGCAGAGTATGTTTGTAACTAAGACTGTGAGAATACAGTAGTTGATCCCAAGGATCATAGTAAACATGGATTCACATGAACTTGCGTCATGCCTCAATCAAAAAAAAAAACAGCACCTGACGGGCATCAGACAAGGGTCCTGCACCTTGTGTACTAAATGCTATTTTTGTATCATTGCATATGGAAATAGTCTAAGCCTAAGGGTTGAAGGCTAGAACAGCAGTCTCAAAGTCCAGAGACTGAGGTCGGCTGTTATTCAGCTGTGTCTTATTTTAACCAGGTTATGTGGCAGGAATGCAGGGGAGAAGCTGGGGCTAAGTGAAAATGCCACTCATTCCCGAAGAGTCCCTGGCCTTGTCAAGGTTAGTGGCTTGTCTTTGTAGGTTGAGGGATTGATGCATGAGCCTGTCTGGCGCTGAATTCAAAATCCAAAGCTGTCACAGGCAGCAGCCCTCCCTCCCTCTCTTTGCAGGCTATCACAGAGCCCTGTCCTTCCCAACTTCTTAGCAGCCTGTCCTTTTGGGAACCTTGAGCAGCCCAGGCAAGGACATAGTGTCTGGTGCAGTAAGCCTGTGCAGAGGGGGAGGCTTTACGTAATATTCTGCTTTAAACATGGGTGTATGACTTCCCTGACACAGAGTTGTGCGGTGCAGAGCTGCAGAGCTGCACAGCACATGACCCCCCCCCCGCGCCAAATAAGGAAGGGGGGGGGGGGGTTCCTGCAACTTAATTATATCTTTCTCTTTTAAAAGCTTTCGTTTGGAATTAAATTCTCAGAGGCAATTAAGTAAAGAGGAGTTTTTAGAATTTATGAATGAATGATGGATATTGCACAGGATGACGGGGGAGGGAAGGAGAGTGGGAAAGGGATGCAAATGCAGTATAAGTCGCGAGGTTGTGTCTCTAAAATTGAATTACATTTAGGGCTTCGTACTAAGTTTTCCACAGTGGCACTGGTGCTAGTCCATGGGCCAAACCGCTTGTTGGTCCATCACAGGGTGGCAAATCGTAATCATAATTTTTGAAAAGATACATGTCTGTGGATGATATTTTGGTATGATAGCAATCCCAAAGTGGCAGCTTAGTCACTGTTATCAGCCTATTAATTTAAAGGGGAGCTAATTTTTTTTTCAACCTGGGCCCTATTTTCTGATCTACTTTTTGTCTAAATGAGTGATAGGATATTCAGTATTTTACATTTCTCCAGTACGAAGCTATTGCTGACCTGCCTGAAGCCAGTGAGCAACAACGTCAAAATACATCCACTAAAAGTAAATTTTTTCCACACAGATAGGCTCGGGTTGTTAGTATAATTATCCAACAACATAATGGAAAGGAGAAATGAACGTCTGTGTTTACCTTTTAGCTGGATTCAGACATGTTCCTCTGCCTGTTGCTGCTCCCTCTCTCTCCTCATCCGCTCTTCAATTTCAGTGAGCTCTGCCTCCGTGTACATCCGTGTACTCCGTGTTCAAATAAATATGGGCGGTCTTAAAATTCAAATGGCTCATCCAGATCCAGTTCAAAATCAGGTAAAAATTCGGACATGTTTGTTGTGGCAAGTCAAAATACTCACTCGTAGAGTGAAAGTCTGGCTCTGAAATCTCACATCTCGCGAGATTCTTCTTCTTCTTCTTCTTCTTTGGTGTTTTTTACGGCAGTTGGTCTTGCGAGATTTGAGTTGTTGCAGGAGGTTACCGCTGGAGTGACCTTACAGTTGGTCAAAATCGGGGAAAATTTTAGCCATGACTACTCCAAACAGAGTAATTCCTCGTGTTTGTAAGGTCACTCCAGCGGTAACTTCCTGCAACAACTCAAATCTCGCGAGACATGGACACACCACAAATGTACATGAAATTGAAGAGCGGACGAGGAGAGAGAGGGAGCAGAAACAGGCAGAGGAACATGTCCGAAATTCAGCTAAAGGTAAACACAGACGTTCATTTCTTCTTTCCGTTATGTTGTGTGAAAAAATGCACTTTTAGTGTACGTATTTTGACATTGTTTGACGCTGTCTGAGTGCCCTATTATTTAATATAGCACATGCTCACGGGCTGCAGGCAGATCAGCCCTAGCTTCGTACTGGAGAAATGCCAAATACTGAACATCCTATCACTCGTTTAGACAAAAATATAGGAAAATAGGGCCCAGGTTGAAAAAAACATAAGTTCGCATTTTATATAGTATTTGGCATCATTTAAAAGGGGACCTTCTTGGCTTTCATATAAGCCAAATTTTGGAACTTTCTGACAAACACAGAGGTCACTAGAGCTCTTTAAACCACCAATAATACACATTTTCCCACAATTTTCGCCTAAAGTACTTTCTTTTAGCCCTGTGGCATCCAGGGACATCAGGGGAACAAGAGTCAACAACTGAAATATTCACAGGACTCTAAGGACTCAGGAAATGTATAATATACCCATACTATCTCTTAGTGGGAGAGAGGAACATTTTTTTCCTAAGAACCCCCTTGTGGGAACCCCAGGGGCCCTCCTTTGCATGCATTCAACATGGCCACCACCAAAAATTGAGATTTTGAGAGAAATGCTTACATTTCATGATGTAAACATGTTAGAATGGTGATCTTGGTGTCTTTTGGGGGGTAGCAAAGGGCAACACAATGTGTTTGGTAGGTTTGACTTTGCCACAGGTAACAGCATAGACCAGGTCTTTTTTTTTTTTTTTTTTTAAATGGTGAAATTACGTGACAACGGACAAGGTGACGTAGAGGACAAATACATTACACCAAATAGATTTAAAATACGAACAGTGGACATACAACGGAAGACAACATAAAGTTACAATGATATGTATATAGGTGTGTGTCTGTGTGTGTGTGTGTGTGTGTGTGTGTGTGTGTGTCCAATATAGATAATATAATAAAAATAAATACATAAATAAAGTAAAAATATAAGGCAGAAAATATAAATTGGAAAAAAAAAACAAAAAAAAACAAAGAAAAAACCTGTAATACAATATGGCATATGTTAATATAGTATGGTGTAATATAATTTAACCTAATATAATGTGACATAATAATAAGATAAAATAATATAATACGAGGTAATAGAAGACATTATACTATAATATAGCATGATATAATATAGCAAAATATAATATATAATATATAATAATATACTATAAGATCATATGATATAATAATATAACAAAACATAATAATCCACCATGATATAATACGATACATAACATAACCTAATACAATGATAATATATATTGCAATGAGGGGTGAGGCCAGACCAGGGCTACAGGGAGGCGAGCAAGGGGTCGCCCTACCAGGCCCCCACCCCCCATTTTTTTTTTTTCCTTGATTGTGTAATTCTCTTTGATTTGATTTTAATTTAGGGGCGATCGTAACTTGGGTCGCGACCAAACCCGGAGGTGGCTGCTGGCCCGTTGCAGATCTGACATCCTGTGCCTCCTCTGGTCTGGGCAACTCCCAGACCCTTGGCAATGGGTCTGCCCGCTGAGGAGTGGCTTTTTTTTTATTTTTATTTTTATTGTTTTTATTTTTTTTTTTTTGAGAGAGAGAGAGAGAGAGAGAGAGAGAGAGGTAGTAATATAGAGAGGTAGTAATATAATCACAATCATTGTAATAATAATCACAGTCATCAAAATGACAACAATAATAATAATAATTATCACAGTCATAGTCATGATAAAGAAAGGAAGGAACTAAAAAGGAAATAAAGAGAGGGAGTGTTTTATGGGCTTGTGCGTGGGATGTTCTGATGTAGTATGGTATCAACTGAGAAGAGTGAGAAATGGGTTCCAAGTTTCATTAGCATAGACCAGGTCTTGGCTAAATGAAGCTGTGAGCCTTTGCACTCTCTGAGATGGGCTATTTCCTACTCTGGATGTACCCGCTGAGAGTGTCTGAAGAAACACTACTAGAGATGCAGGAGCACAGTTCATCTTCTCAAGATCTGACACATGTGGTGGCCATACTTGAGGAATGGCTTGGTTCTGAATGTCATGTCTGATCTTCAGTGCCGCTTCTGATATGTCGCTGCTCGATTTGGAAACCTTCAGTTCATTTTTGAGCTCCTGGCAAACTTTTACAAGTTCATCCATTGTCAGACTATTAGGGTATACAAACAGATTTCTGGGGCCATATGCTATGATACAGTGGGGAGAACAAGTATTTGATACACTGCCGATTTTGCAGGTTTTCCCACTTACAAAGCATGTAGCAATCTGTAATTTTTATCATAGGTACACTTCAGCTGTGAGAGACGGAATCTAAAACAAAAATCCAGAAAATCACATTGTATAATTTTTTAAGTAATTAATTTGCATTTTATTGCATGTATCAAATACTTACTTGATACATCAGAAAAACAGAACTTAATATTTGGTAAAGAAACCTTTGTTTGCAGTTACAGAGATCAGACGTTTCCTGTAGTTGTTGACCAGGTTTGCACACACTGCAGCAGGGATTTTGACCCACTCCTCCATACAGATCTTCTCCAGATCCTTCAGGTTTCGGGGCTGTCGCTGGGCAACACGGACTTTCAGCTCCCTCCAAAGATTTTCTGTTGGGTTCAGGTCTGGAGACTGGCTAGGCTGATCCAGGACCTTGAGATGCTTCTTACGGAGCCACTCCTTAGTTGCCCTGGCTGTGTGTTTCGGGTCATTGTCATGCTGGAAGACCCAGCCACGACCCATCTTCAATGCTCTTATTGAGGGAAGGAGGTTGTTGGCCGAGATCTCGCGATACATGGCCTCATCCATCCTCCCCTCAATACGGTGCAGTTGTCCTGTCCCCTTTGCAGAAAAGCATGCCCAAATAATGATGTTTCCACCTCCATGCTTCACGGTTGGGATGGTTTTCTTGGGGTTGTACTCGTCCTTCTTCTTCCTCCAAACACGCCGAGTGGAGTTTATACCAAAAAGCTCTATTTTGGTCTCATCAGACCACATGACCTTCTTCCATTCCTCCTCTGGATCATCCAGATGGTCATTGGCAAACTTCAGACGGGCCTGGACATGCGCTGGCCTGAGCAGGGGGACCTTGCGTGCGCTGCAGGATTTTAAACCATGACGGCGTAGTGTGTTACTAATGGTTTTCTTTGAGACTGTGGTCCCAGCTCTCTTCAGGTCATTGACCAGGTTCTGCTGTGTAGTTCTGGGCTGATCCCTCACCTTCCTCATGATCATTGATGTCCCCGAGGTGAGATCTTGCATGGAGCCCCAGACTGAGGGAGATTGACCATCATCCTGAACTTCTTCCATTTTCTAATAATTGCGCCAACAGTTGTTGCCTTCTCACCAAGCTGCTTGCTTATTGTCCTGTAGTCCATCCCAGCCTTGTGCAGGTCTACAGTTTTGTCCCTGATGTCCTTACACAGCTCTCTGGTCTTGGCCATTGTAGAGAGGTTGGAGTCTGTTTGTTTGATTGAGTGTGTGGACAGGTGTCTTTTATACAGGTAACGAGTTCAAACAGGTGCAGTTAATACAGGTAATGAGTGGAGAACAGGAGGGCTTCTTAAAGAAAAACTAACAGGTCTGTGAGAGTCGGAATTCTTACCGGTTGGTAGGTGATCAAATACTTCTGTCATGCAATAAAATGCAAATTAATTACTTAAAAATCATACAATGTGATTTTCTGGATTTTTGTTTTAGATTCCATCTCTCACAGTTGAAGTGTACCTATGATAAAAATTACAGACCTCTACATGCTTCGTAAGTGGCAAAATCTGCAAAATCGGCAATGTATCAAATACTTGTTCTCCCCACTGTATGTAAAGATTCCCAGAATTCTGCTTCAACCTTATGTCGTAGGTATCCCTTTGTATTAGGTATAATTTGTGTTATACCACCTTCACCTTCATTTCTGTCACCAGTGTAGAGATCAGGTCTCAGTAGTATCACTCTAGGATGTTCTATCAGGTCTTCCTTAATGTATGTGAAAACCTTTTGGAGTGCCATTCTTTCTGCGGATTCATAAGGTGATTCTGCCTCATCCATGTCAGTGTCAACAGTGTCTTTGTCTTTATATAGCTCCTTTGTGTACAGCCTGTAGCAGGATCTGTGGTAATGATCTTCAGCTTCTACTCGTTCACGACTGACTGTGGCTAGTACGGATGTAACGATATGGAAAATTTGATATCTCGATTATAGTGACCAAATTATCACAGTAAACGATAATATTGCGATATTTTTTAAAATGCTGTAAAATGTCCAAAAAATAGATACATTGAAAAAAAACTTCCTTACCATACTAAAATGTTAACAGCCAAAATCTTATATTAAAATGAAACTTTCACATTATAAGGGGCAAGGGATTGGCACAGCAACAGAAAGATTTATTTTAAATCAACAAAATATGCAGGAACAAAGCTTATTTGGTGCATTTTAACAGTGAGAAAAATATCTAAACAATTAGGAACAAAACTTGTTCCTCATGAAAATCTGTGCAAGTAGGCAGTAATAGTGCAACTTGAAAACTTTGAATAAAATAAACCTTAAACCTTACAATAAATATAAATGTGTAAACAGGATAAGTAATAAGTAAACAGGCACTTAAAAAATTAAGAGTTGCAATATCATGTAAACAAATCCAAACATTCAAGTATTGACAGAACATCACTGATTGATTGTTCTGTCCCAGATCAAGACATAATATGGGCTGACTGCTGACCTTGCATCATGTATGTTCATTTAAGATTGAAACAAAATATGTAAATAATTAGGAACAAAACCTGTTCCTAAGGAAAATCTGTGCAAGTAGGTAGAAATAGTGCAACTTGAAATAACTTCACTGATTGATTGTTCTGTCCCAGATCAAGGCTGACTGTGCTGACCTTGCATGACCTTCATGTATGTTCATTTAAGATTGAAATGCAGAAATGTCAGCATATTTACTTTTTCTGGTTTTAAAAGTGCCCTCAGAGCAGAAGCAATGTGCCCACTGACACTGAACAGCCTCTCTGAAGGTACACTGGTTGCTGGAATGCACAAAAACTTCTTGGCAATCCTAGCAAGATGGGGCAGCTCTGATGCACGGCCCTTCCACCACTGTAGTGGATCATCTTGTGCTGGAATGGAAGGTAGAATCAAGTAGACCTTGATCTCCTCCTTCACTGTGGCTGCTGGTGTGATTGGAACTGAATCCTCTGTAGCTCTCTGCTGCTTTGATGAAGCAATTCTTCTCAACAATCCAGCCAAGCCTTTCCCCTCTGGTGTTTCTTTGGAGGCACTGCTTGTGCTTGGTTGTTCCTCCTTAACCTGGACAGCAGGTGTCAGCTTCAAGGCTTCTTGAACACAGCTCTCAACCACTGCAGCTTCAGCCTCACCCAAAAAGTTCACTTTGAACCTGGGGTCAATGAAACAAGTCATCTGCATGACACTGTTAGCCTTCTCTGTGTATTTGCTGGTAAGATCTTCTCTCATTGCGCGTTTCATCTCTTTGGTCAGAGCTGACTCCTCATCATTTTCCTGCAGGACATCGTGGATGATGTGGTCAAGGACAGGCTTTATGGCCGATAGTGTCACGCGTGTCTCTGAGGCAAGTGCATCTGTGAACTTGCTCAGAGGTTCAAGCAGCTGGCACAGTTGCTCCATAACAGCTATGTCTGCATCCTTAGGCATCAGATGCCATGCACCCCTTTCTGCAGCCAGTGTTGCACAGATTGCTTGCTGTTGTTGAAGAAAATGCTCAACCATCTTGTTGGTTGATCCCTATCGGGTCACCACATGGTGGATCAGAGCCTTCTGTGGCAAATTGAGGGCAGCTTGGTTTTCTGCTAGTCCCCTCCTCCTCTTCCAGCTCTGAGAGAAGCCTCGTACCACATTTCGGCACGCTTTGACTGCTGTTTCAACTCTGTTGAGTTTAAGAGTGTTTGATATGGCCAGGTTCAAATTATGGCCAAAACACCCGAGCCACAGGTCTGGAAAGTCTTTGAAAGCCTTGACCATACTTGTAGCGTTGTCAGTTGTTATGGAGACCAAGTCACTCTTCCTGATCACCCACTCCTCAAGCATGTTCTCAAAAAAGTCGCTGATGTTTTGGGCAGAGTGATCAGCAGGAAATAATTGGGTCTCCAGGCAGTGTGCTTGCAGTTGCCAGTCTTGTTTGATGTAATGAATAGTGAAGCTAATGTATGGTACACCAGCCCCAGTTCCACTGGTGCAGAGGTCAGTGGTCGCAGCAAAAAAGGTGCCTTCACGTAGACTCTTCATAACGTCAGCTCTGACCTCATTGTATAACTTGGGAATTTGTGCCTTGGAGAATAAAGTGCGTGATGGCACTTTGTATTGTGGCACAGCTACTTTCATCAGCCTCAAGATACCTGGCCTCTCAACACTTCTGAATGGCATCATGTCTTTGGCGATGAAGTCTGAAATGGCAGCAGTGAGGTCTTGTGCATTTTTAGATTCAGGTGCATAAGCTGACATTTTCCTGAACCTCCTCAAGTGTTTGTGACTTTGTGCCTGGCCCTGAATCAGTGCTTGTGCTTGGTTGGCCCACAGCTTTCCCTTTCTGTAAAAAAAAAAAAAAAAAAAAAAAAAAAAAAAAAAGGAAACAAGGTGATTTAGAATTCATATAGATGTTGACATTCCCTGAAATGGTTTGATTTGATTTGATTTATTTATTAGCACGAGAAGAAAAATATATATAAAACAACACAATTCAAGAGTAGAACAAAAAACATACAATATATAGAATAGATATCACAAATGTGCAGGAGAAACCAAACAAACCCTAAGGGCAATGGTCATCATTACACAGATTAATTCACACATTAGAAGTGTGCATGTGATTGAGGGGAATGTCTGTATGAGAAAAAGAGTGCACGTTCTCGTGTGTGTGTGTGTTAGGTCAAGAGTGTGAGCAGGGAATTTAATTAACCTTATAAAACCAAGAACAAAGGTTAACACGGCAGCGTTTTATGTTGTTTCTTTGAGCTTGAGTTGAGAAAGCATAACTGGCCGTCTATATCGATTTTAGCTCACCATACAGTAACCATAATCACAGTGATTCAATCATAGTTGATCTCAATTAGCGTTACGTTATGTCGGTTTATATTCTGTCGGCTCCGCTCAGTGTTTTCAGCTCCGTTTCGTTTTGAAACACTTAGCAACATAGCTGCTAATATGGCTATTAGCTAGCTACTCAGCTAGTATTAGCTACTAAGTGTCTTAAACGAAAACGGAAAACCTACAGTCGCTGTTTAGGAGGACAGATACGACTCAAATGTCCTGTATACGTCGAGAGTTACACATTATGACAATCTTAGTAAAACCGAAGTCTCTTACACAATAACTGACGTTTGCATAGCATACCTTACATTGGCTGTAAAGCTGTGGGTGATGGTCACGGAGGTGAGCCAGCAGATTTGTGGTGTTGCTGCCCTTCGCAGCAACTTTCCTCCCGCACTTTCTGCATACAGGATAGTTGTCCTCCACGAGCTGTCCCTCGGCATTCTTTAAAAACCCAAATTACTCCCAGACCTCAGATTTTGTCCGTTTGGTTGGGGGGGAAATGTCCTGAGTACCGCTGCTATCACCACCTTCCACCATGTTTTCATTCTTTGTGTGTTTACACAAGCTATGCATTCACGGCACGCAGTGCCTGCATCGCGAGACTTGGATGAGGCTGTTATTACATATCCTGATAATCCACTGCGATAATGCAATTAATTTAAACATATATGGTAATTCTCACCATGTAAAAATTAACCGAGATTTACAGTAATATCGGTAATCGTTACATCCCGAATGGCTAGCATGCTAGTATCTCCATTGCTTTCAGCCGCTCTCCTGAGTGTGTCATCAGCTCTCAACACACAGCATTTTGTCAGTCTCTTTTGTATTTTGACCCTTCAAATACTTGCTGCATTTGTCACAAATAATACATTTGGCTTCATACACTCTTGATGTGGCTGGACCTTGTCGAGTGGATTTTCTGAAGTCTTCTGTGAGAGATTTTTCTGCAGAACTTTTACTCTGAGTCTGGATTATTTTAAGGTCTCTCTTCATAGTAAAGAATGCTACAGCACTTCCTATGATACAGTACAGATGGTATGCTACCTTCAGGTAGGTCTTTAGCAAGGTCATGGATTGGTCTGTGGCCTCTTATTTCAGCTGCTCTCAGTAGTGTGTTCCATGAATCTGCATTTGTAGGTGCCACAAGGTTTGAGTCATCATCTGAACAGTGTATTAAACAGTCCTTCCTGGGATGCTTTGGCTGTAGTCCACTTGTACTTTGTTCTGCCATATTTTTTTCTGTCATGTGATGTATATCTTATGAAAATAAAATACAAAAACCTAATAAGTTTAACACTGTTCTGCTACCCATACATCTGTAGAAAACTTTGTTTTAGGTGCCTAGACAATACCCTCCTTCCTGCTAGCTAGCACTGGTAACAACATATGATTATCTAGTTTCATACCATGATCTTCACTCTACCTTATAGGCAGTATTAACTTGTTCAACATTGCGCGCTGACATCTCTGCACTTCTGTGACACTTAAGGGCCATTGTGCAAGATTTTGATTGATTGGCAGAAATGGAATATCATAATAATAAGTATGTTGTCATTAGTGTCTAATCACCTGAAAATAAGAATCATTATGTTTTTCTTACCTTAGAATTAGCCCTTCAGTTGGCTGTATTCCACTTGTAGGACTACTTTGTTCTGCCATATTTGTCTACACTGTGGTGTATCTTCTGAAAACAAGATATTTATCTACTTCACCTACAGTCTGAAAAGAACGCTAGACCTTTTTCCATAAATGTACTGATAGATGGAGTAGCCTAGGTTAGGCCACTCCATCTATCAGTACCTTTACAGAAAAAGGTCTAGCGTTCTTTTTAGACAGTAGGCTAAGTAAGTTAATGAGTAGGTCTACAGCATACCAGAACCTATTCTGTTCCAATTTGAACACTGGTTAACACTATGATAATTTTGTAGTATTTGAAGCGTCAATACCTACCTTTCATTGTGATATGCGAGTCACTGAAGAAAAAGTCCCTTCACGCGCTACTTGATATCGATCACTTCCGAAACTGGAGCGCGTGGCATATAGTCTCCTAATAAAGTCTTATTGTAAATAAATAGGCCTAACATGTGTGCAATAGTGGTTTTGAAAGCACATTTAGGCAGGAAATATTTATAAAGTTTAATATTTTTAATTTAAGACATTAATATAAGCAATAGACTAACTTGTAGCCTTTATTTCATGATTTCATGATTTTCATCATGTTTCTAGCTACAATAGCCCAGGCTGGACAGACTCATAAAAGCTGATCATGTATAGGACTGTATATGTCAAAGTTTATGGAAGTGTAAATTCCTACTATTGCTTATAAAGGTTACAAAATACAGATTTTTAATTTAAGGCTCACAGTCACCTCCCACAAAGACATAGTATAGGTATATTATACATTTCCTGAGTCCTTAGAGTCCTGTGAGTATTGCAGTTGTTGTCTCTTCTGCCCCTGATGTTTCTGGATACCATAGGGCTAAAAGAAACTACATAGTTTAGGGGAGAACTGTGGGAAAATGTGTGTTGTTGGTGGTTTAAAGAGCTCTGGTGACCTCCATGTTTGTCAGAAAGACCCAATATTGGGCTTAAATAAAAGCCAAGAAGGTCCCCCTTAAAATAATACCAAATACTATATTATAAAACATTAACAAATGTCCTTACCATGAGCCTAAACCAGATATACACCAGTGTTAAAAAAAACCCGAATTTATCTTAAGGGGTTGTTAACTTCCTGAGCTGGTAACAGTGACTAAGCTGCCACTTTGGAATTGCTATCATACCAAAATATCATCTACAGACATGTATCTTTTCAAAAATTATGATTAAGTTTTGCCGCCCTGAGATCGACCAAATAGTGAAATTTTGGCCTCTGGCCCATGGACTAAGTTGGTTACACGTCATGAGTAATAGCCTATCAACACTGAAGGCTGCCGTGCAAAAGGTGGGCCAAGAGACTAAAGCTGCTGCTGCAGTGAGTGGAGCTGTGTCAAACATAAGCAGATGATATTACTGAAGTTGGAATAAATATCACAATGTCTTATACTGAAACTGCAAAAACAGCTAGTGTTTGTGTCAGTAGCATTCTGCCCATAGTAGTTACTGCATATAACTTTGGTTGTATGAATACGAGAACTGCAAGGAGAGGAAGGAGTGAAAGGACTTGGTGAGAAATGTGTAGTGACAGTACAGACATTTCATACAGCACACACGTGTAACATGGACTTGCCAGTCCAAAGTTAGACCCATTTGAGTCAGCTGCCACTTTGTCAATGTTAAAAACTTGAGTCTTCATCATGCACTCACATGAATGCCACCATGTGAAATTTTAATTTCCACGCTCACATAAAATGGTCACATATGCGACCGTTTTGGTCACAGCCTAGAGCCTTATACATTGCAAAATGTATAACAGTATAAATGTATACAGCTACTTTTTATGCCACCAGTACAGCAACACTTTAGAGTTCATAGTGCACCATTCTACTGTCAATATTTAGGTAAGGTTTGGGCTGTGGTTTCTCCACGTCCTCATTGATTCAGACCCACAGTTTAAAGAGGTTGGATATAACCTGCTGAATGGTTTTATGTGCTGCACACCCCAAATCCTTTTGGCCTGAACTGTAATTGCATAACTGTTTGGCTTCAAGTGATGAGCTGAATTGTTGCTGGGCAACAAGGGACCTGTGTGTGTGGCCACGGAGAGTCGGAGCTATGTGGGTTCACATAGATCTTCAGCACATTATCCTGGTTTCCAATAGAGGGATGTCGCTGAATCCCTGTGGAAATACCTAATTTTTTCTATTTTATACCAAGCTAGATAATTTGTTGTCAGCCAAAAGAGTCTGTCTAAGGTGCATAAAGATCAACATTGTAATGGCTTTGATATTACAGATACCCTGCACTCCATTTTATATTTGTCAGTGAATACATAAATGACAATTGGCACTTTTAATAAACATCTTTTAAAAGGACATGGTTAAATAAGTAGCACATCTCTAAATTTTAAAAATGAATGCACTCCACACTGCAAAGCAATGACCGACGACGTTTGGCATAACCTCAGTCCCCCTCTTTAACTTAAGTGGACTCTTGAATTTCTGAAACATGCTGTCCTTTTGTGAACCTCCAGCCGACTTTTAAAATCCATGAGTGAGGTTGCATTATTCAGTGTGTCCTCACTAGAGCTGGGTAAACAGACCTAAAGACTGTTGCTCAGATGTGCAGCTTTCTCATAACTGTTAAAGGCACCCAGTAGTAGAGAGGCCATTTGAGAGGAGATGGAGAGGACTAGGCTGATGACTTGAGGCAGCCATATGACCTATTACTTTGGGAAAATGGACCGATGACCAGAAGATTGCTGGCTCATATTCTGCTCACCCCCTGCCCTTCAGCAAAGGCAATTAACCTGGATTCCTCCAGTAAATATCCAGCTGTAGAAATGGAAAGAGATGTGCAAGAGTGATAATGGCGTAAGTGACTTTGAATAAGTGTCCACTAAGCACAAAGATTAATACAGCTAATAGAATCATAGCTTGTGTTTTCACGTTATCAAGGACCCAGGACTGCTGAACATGTAGAGGAGTACACAGTCACCCCTCCTCTGTTTCATCTTTCTTTGTGCACTCTTCCATACACTAGGGCTGTCCCGAATACCATTTTTTAACATTCGGACCCTCTGCAGAATTTATAACGAATATTCAAATATTCTTTCACAATATTCGTGCTGTGGCCGTGATGCCTACTCTCTCCGGTTTTACGCCAGGCTCAGCTCCTTTCAAAGACACCTTGCGAAGCACTCCTCCAGGGTTTTTTCGGACCTAATTGTATTGCGGAGTTTTGTACAGCAGCGACTGGATCTTTGCTCTCAAACCACAAAAAAATGTGATGGCACAACAGTCTTCTTCAGTACATTATTCTATGCTTTGTGAGCTGAGTAGTGATGCGCGGGTCCACCTGTAACCCATGGGACCTGCAAATGGACCTGCGGGTCAGGCAGCAGTGATCGTCTGTTAAATCGGTCTCTAAATGATATTTTGACATTATTATTATTATAATTTATTAATCTGTAATCTATTACTGTCATGGCATCCGAAGGTACTGATGCATTGAGCAGGTGACAGTCCGCGGTCGTTTTCAAAACACACTTGTGTCATACACTCCAAAAGAAACTTCCTGAAACTTTAAACAATAATTTACAAATGCTGTCAAAAACGGTTCCATAATTCATATTAAATTCAAAAGATAACGAAAAAACAGCTACAAGTTAGAGGGATTAGTGATAAAGTGGTAAGACTTGGCATTGATCCACAGCCTCAGACGGATGCGCTCAAGCATGCCGTGCGCACAAGCTCAGTTGGTAGGCGATACTATATTTTCACATTTTAACAATGCAATTTAAAAGTTTTGATTTTTATTGATAACCTACATTTACCAACAACAAAAAGACTACATTTAGCACCAAAAAATATGCAAAAAAAAATAAAACGATAATAACAATAAAAAAAGTAAATAAAAAAACAAATATTGAATACCAAATTTTCATAACAAATACCTACCCATAGAAACGAATATTAGAATATCCGAATATTTGGGTACAGCCCTACACAGTAGGGTTGGGTGATAATACGATAATAAGGTATCCCCACAGTATCTAAAAATAGAAACGTTATCAGTTTCATTACCATCATTTAAAAAAAAATCTGCTGCGCATATAGGTCTATAGGGGCCTAATATAATATTAATATTAAATATAATTTATTATTATTATTATTAGCCTAAATAATGAGTGCTTGTCCAGCACCTATGTAGCCTATGCGTGGTTGAGTTTTCAATTTCACACTATTACAATTTACAACTAATAGGAGGCTATAATGCATCTCTTGATTCGGGAGATGACATTTGATAAAGTTTTTGGATGTGACCTCGTCACGTGATGAAGAGAAGAAAAGATGGCAAGCCGCGTATCAAGCGAGTTGGTCCCAAAAAAACGCGGGCAAAGTTGTCAATCCAATACGTGCCCTGCTCCAGCTGGAAAAAGTAAACATGCTGTTTTTTCTGGCAAAAAAAACTTGAATAGTTTTGAAGGATAGGATGCTGCTATAATGCTGCTATTCATTATAGTTTGTTTTTATTTCATTTTCAATGAGGAGTAGCGTGTTCTAACGGACAGAAACGCTCAGACTTGGAGAGGGTGAACTTTTCAAACTAAAGGTAGGCTCTAAAAATAAGCCAGCAGTATTTCCTGTTGCGTTTTCAGGATAGGATTATATATGCCCATTTTCAGTCATGCCTTTTTATTTATTGGTCTGTTTTTCTTATTTGATAAGCCCTACTACTTGATGCAGTAGAGCTGTGCTTTTAATTTATTTGATTTATGTTGATAGGTTCTAAAAATAAACCAACGGACAGTACCCGTTGCGGTCTCAGGACATTTTTGTTACTGCCTTTGTTATTTATTGTTACTTTTTTATTATTTGATAAGCCTACAAGTATTGGATGCTGTAGGGCTGTGTTTTAATTAAATTGATTTGTGTCGATTACTGTACTGGAAGTAGACTGTAGCCCACAGACAATTTGTCATTCTGTTTGATTGACTGCTGCATTTGCGTATTTGTTGATAAAAGTTGTTAATGTTGTACGTGTTTTGTTGTTATTTTTTCAGTATTCTTAGGCCTATGTAATGTTTGCTATTGTGTTTCTGAACGGTATAGGCGCAAGCTGACATTTTGGCGACTCCCCCTGAGCCCTTCAAAGTGATTTTTAATTCATCACAGGAAAATGTGGGGAAGGTTTAACAGTAACAAAATTTGGATACCACCCAATTCTAACACACAGTCACAGACTTGTCTCTTTTCCTGTGGCATTAAGGCCAGAGCATGGCCTTGACCTGATTGCTGAGCAGGCTTTTTAAGGAACTCTCCAGATGAAGATCTAATCATGTGACACCCTTCACCCAGCCTCACCGCCATCCTCTCTCCTGACCTTGTATGTCTACAAGGATGAGCCACAGGCATGCATGCAATTGCAGGGGTTGTCATTCAATTTGGTAAACACTTGAAGGTCAAACAGGGTTAAGGTCATGTCAGAAAGTGGTTCCAACTATCCCTGCCCCTGTCTGAATTTTGGAAGGGCTGGCCACAAGTTTCCACCCTGTTTGACTGCGGTGACGAACCAAGCAGGTTTAGTCATCCTCTCAATTCTCAATCACTGATACCAGCATATGTCAGCGAAAGGTCATTTCATGTCCAGAGTGATTCATATCCAGAGTGAGCTGGCTGCTAGGATTTGTGTTATTGCAGTTGCCTTCACTCACTCCCTACAGCTGCCCCATGCTGGCTCACTGTCTCACTTTAGAGCACTCTACTGTCTCTGCTTCAGAGTATTTTTATGCTAGTACATTAACATTTCTGACCATGGAATATATTTACCATATGGCTGGATAAAACAGGATCCTGGCCCACTTTGTTAAAACATGTGATAACACTTGTCACCAGAGGCCAGTCTTTCTTCATCAAGTCAATTACTTCTGACTTTTTCAGAATATTGTACACTGATTTGTCTCATAGTAGTAGCATTGGACAGTCAGAGGGAAGCACTGTTTCCATCAGGTCTTGTATGACTAGTTACAGCCTATTTTGATGCTATGTTTCCATATAGCTGTGACAGAAAAAGAGACTGCTTTTTATCTATTCCTTAAAGGAGCAACAAGTGAAATCGTTTAACCGCTAGGTTTGCTGTTGTGCACTGCCTGTAGACCAAAACAAAGTGTGTCATGAGCTACTCCTCCCTCTACCCCTGCTCTCCACCCCCCACCCCCCACTCGCCTCATCTAGCAGTTTAGCGATGTCTCTGTCTCTGCTGTGTTTAGCTATTCCCCTGCCTACTTCAATGATGATGGTACCTGTAATAAATGTAATATATTTGCTGAGATGGAGGCGAGGCTCAGTGACTAGAGGAGCTGGTAGCTGTTAAGTTACTCCAGTAGCCAGTGGCAGCCACCGGGAGCTAACGCTAACATTCTTCCTCTTCTCCGTGAGTGAGAGCGATGCTTTAGCCTAGCGGGCACTAGGCTAAAACATTGCTTCAAGTTAAAGTGGGAAGAAGCAGCGGGTTTATCGGGCAGCTGAGTGAAGCTGGGTGAAGGGGAGGCTGCGGAGGAAACACCAGGATGAGTTAGTTTCCGGAGCTTGAGCAGCCCACCAGGCTCGCAGGCTGCCTGCGAGGCTAAAACATTGCTCTCACTCACGGAGAAGAGGAGGAACGCTCGCGGGCTGCTCAAGCTCCGGACATTAACCTATCCCGGTGTTTCCTCCGCAGTGTCCACTTCACCCAGCTGAACCGATATTATCTTGCATCCCTAGAAAGCAGTGACCTCCAAGGTAAAGTCTGGTGTTTGTTGGGACTCATTCACCTCCCCTCCTGCCTATAGGAACTTTGTAACTCCTCAGGTTACGTTCTTTTCTGGGGGTGTTTCAAGCTGACACCGATCAGCAGTGTAT
The DNA here is from genome assembly GCA_026686955.1 of Epinephelus cyanopodus. Lineage (NCBI taxonomy): Eukaryota > Metazoa > Chordata > Actinopteri > Perciformes > Serranidae > Epinephelus > Epinephelus cyanopodus. The sequence goes on along the minus strand of CM048924.1, from coordinate 41,319,220 downwards.
CATACTGCTGCAAATGGATTGCTTTTCTTACTGGTGTCTCATGTGTAAATCACTGCCCAAATGGCAGTATTTGATGACTCAAGAGTATGAACGGTTTGATGTGGTCAATGAACTTGAATCCTGTTTTATTACTTTATTTACTTGTGTTTTCTTGTAGTCACGCCCTACAGCTCAGACTCACCCACTCGGACATAAGAATAGTTCACTTCAGGCATTTGCATTCAGCAGCAAAAATCAGGGTAACAATTTACCATTTAGGGAATCTTACTTTTAAATCCACAACTGAAATGTAATATCAAAATGACACAATGTAATTTACCATAAAAATGGAATAGAATTAATATAATACAGCAATATTAAATGGCATTTTTTAAGTGATGAAAATGTCATCAGTGTAACTACTGTGAGCTTGAGATAATAATAAGAAACTTAATCTGATGATTTCTTAAACTAGCCCCTGATACGAATGTTATACTATGCCTGACATGAAATGTTGCACATGGTGTCTTGGGCAACTATATGAAGAAGCAAAGATTAATTTCCAGTCTTGTTCTAACAAAAATGCACTATTTCTTTGATCTTGTGGAGCCAAATGTCAGTATCTCTCAGATACTGTGCTTCTCACTTCATTGTAGCATTACTGGAAAAACAGGCCAAGACATACCATAGACTTCAGCTTTAATAAAACAAACTGATCATGTGCTGCAGGAGTGAGGCATTGTTGGCATTAGCTGCTAAAGGCAGCAAGGACGTTTGCAGTGGTCTTACGCCAGATTTCCACTGGATGCGTGTCCATTGCGGAACGGCAGCGTTGGTTATCCGCTGCATGCTTCACCATCCATCAATACCCACCGGCTGCATTTGCTTTGCGGAGCGGTACAGCTCTGCCGGTAGACATTTTGATGCACTGCCATGATGAATATCTCCTCGTCCATGGTGTCAATGGGGTGAAATCACGTCTGAAAACCTCTGACCTGTTGACTTCAGGCCTACCTCTGCCCATTATGTAGTTTTCAAGGTGTAGTGCAGGGAAATATGACCGCCGTGAACACTGTGCATTTTATTTTGAAATTTTAAAAATTTGAAAAGTTTTATTGTGTTTTCTGTGCACGACTTCCTGCCCCGCTCGATCTGCTCTGTGCTGAATTGCTGCGTTGTGCTCCAGCGTTCGGCAAAAATAGAAGGCCTGCGTCTCTGTTCCGGAGGGCTCCGGAGTGCCGGAGCTGAGACGGAGCCAGAATGCAGCACAACCGCAGCCAGTGGAAACATACACATTGACTAGAATTGAATCCTATTGGCTCCACTGCCGTGCCAGAGCGGAGACGCAACCAACACGCATCTGGTGGAATAGGCCGTTAGTAGTTGAGAGTGAAGTGATCCAGATGCAGTGCATTCAGAAAGTATTCAGACTCCTTCACTTCAACCCTTCATAATTCATTATGTATTATGCAACTTTCTGCGAAAATCAAATGAATGAACCCTGGACCCAGTCTGAGCACTCTGTACCAGGTTTGATATTTCTGTGCTTTGCTTAAACTCGGCTTTCCCTAACCAGGTCCCATTGTCATTTTCACACTTTTTAGCTTGAGGGTGTCTTACTTTTTTGCTTTGGTATAAATACTGACATTTTTATTTAGCACTTATTAGACTTTTTTTATATCATAAATGGCCCCAGTGGAAATTGGACTCTAAATCCTGGTCTCATTTGCACAGTGCTCTCCCCTGTGATCCCAACAATTCATAAGCTTTCTTTGTTATGTGAGCTGTCTTGTTAGAGCCTCCAGAACCTGTTGCTTGTGTAATGTGGATGATGATTTTCAGCTTCAGCCAGTCAGAGGTGCTTCTCTTGTATAACTGTGTTATGTCCAAAGAGAGCAGCACAACACAAGTGTCGCTAACTCATTTGTCATTTTAATTTGAGCCTTGTTTGGGTTTTAAAAAGGTTATGGAAGCTACATTAAAGCTTGTATAACACGTGAGATCTTTTCTTTTTTTGCTCACACACACACCCACACATACACTCCTAGGGCTAGCACAGGGGACCTGTGTGCTTGTGTAACTATGTTTACACGTCTGGGGCTGGTGTTGGCACTCAGGCCAGACAAATGTGGTTTATCCAAGGCCTCTTTCTCTCTTAGCCACCTTCCCTTCCATTCTGTGTTGACCTTGGTGCTTATGAGGAGACAGGGCTTGACCTACACTCCCCCCTAACTGGAACGAGAACCTCCACCACCCCCAGCTGAGTAAAGAGACCTGACACCCTGTTCAACTTTCTCCAGTGACCATTTTCTCTATGTCTTTGATCAAATTTGCTGTGCTGAATGCATAAAAATAAGATAGAGCACAGTTCCAGCATTTTTGCAGTGTGTCTGGCAGCGGAAAAAAGTGGAGCAGCAGCGTCATGACTCGTCTCTGAGGCACCAACATGTCTGTGTGCACTAGGTCACCATTAGCACGCAGGGGCTTAGCAGGGCTGGTGAGTTTAGCGGCAGGTCAACCCTCCTCCTCTGTTTTTTTTTTTTAAGTGGAGAGTCAAACTGTGGCTGATGCAAATGAGTACACATGCAAACACTTGTAGTGGCTAGCATCTGGTGAGACTAATGTTCTTGTGCAGGCAAACTGTGTGACACTAGGGTGGTATAAGGCATGTTCATGTTCAGAGAGCTTTTTGACTGTCTATTTGTAAGAGCTTTGTGTAATCAAATATAAAAAAATGTATGCACCAGTCATGCCGTGTGGTTTCAGAAGGGCTAAGATGTGTAAAGTCACTGTAATGCATAGTAAATAGTTCACTACTGCCTTAAAAAAAGAGGTATCACACTATAGCTCAAGTAGAATTATTCAGTTTGTGAAGTCTCTTTAAAGGTAAAAGGTTTTTAAAGGCTGATAATTAAATGTCACTCTCGCTCTGAAAAATAAAGCTCTTGAGCAGGAGCTAAACAGCAGTTGCTAAGCGACACGAGGCACCAGTGAATGATGATTGATGATTTTTGCCTGGTGCATTAATATTTAAATTAGCTGTTAAAGGTGTGCATTGATTGGTATTTCACAATGTCTTCAATAGGAATCCAACAAAGATAGAGCTGGTGCTGCAGAATAAACTTTCTGTTTTGTAAATATATGAAACTCTCAGCTGTTGTAAGAGGAACATGCCTGTCAAGGAGAGCTATGGTTAATGTATGGAGGGATTACAAAAGCAATTCATGAGAGAGGACAGCCTTATCAGGAAAGGGTTTGCATGAGAGCACCGTGCTCGATCTGACATATATCATGAGCTGTTCTTACCCATACAGAGGCATTGGTGGGGGTCAGTCTCATGCTACCAGGCATTAGGGCCAGCTCCCAGTCCAGCTAGTCCCACAATATCTTCCTTAGCCAAGAAAGGCTCAACATTTTTCTGGTTGGATGACATGTCATACTGTCATGGGTGATAAGTGACTGCAAAAAGCAGTTTGTATGTCTGTGTAAAAATAAGGCAGATGATTCCATGTAGCATTCTGAGTAGGACATGAGATAATGGGAGGTGGGTTGGGTGCCTGTAGAGTAGGGGTGGGGGAAAAAATTGATTCACATAAGAATTGGGATTCTAATCATCCACAATTCTGAATCGATTCATAAACTTCGAAAATCGATTTTTCTATTAACGCGCCTGTCTCTCTGCGCGCCCCCACAGGCACAGCGTTGCAGCAAGCTTGAAAAAAAAAAGACGCGGGACAACTCTACTGTGAAGAGGGGCAGGAGCTATGGAGGAGCAACAAATTCAGTCAGTCCCATCTTCAATGAAGGCAGGAGTTTGGACTCATTTTGGATTTTATTATCTCCCTGGGACAGCAGCTCGACATGAGTCATTCAGTATGCCTTGCACTATGCATTGTATCAATTTTTGAATCGAGAATCAGTTGAATCAAGAATCGATTTTGAATCGAATCATGACCCTAAGAATTGGAATCGAATCAAATCGTGAGACACCCAAAGATTCACATCCCTACTGTAGAGCAGGTATTGTATGAAGGCGGCAGTGGGGAATAGCAAGGGAAGTTCTTGTCCAATCTTAAGATCTGTGTCGGGTCTGATCAAGGCACTCTTAACTGATCGGCATCAGCTATATTGAGCTACAAAGAGCCCAATCCGATCCTTTGTTTTATTTCAGCTGTCACTGACTGGCTGTCATTGTCACGTCAGTTGTTACTTCAAGTGTTCATACAAAGCAACGACTGCAGCAGTTGTCTGTCTCTCCTCCACTCCATGTGTATGTAAGTATGTATGTATGTCATTTGTTTACTCAGCTTAAATATTTTTTGAAACAACTTGCACTCAAAACATTTACTTTACTACAATAAGAAACGTTTTGAGTATACCAGACACAAAATAAATGTGGGCAGTCCTAACTGTGTATACGACTTAACTCATGGTGCAAAATGTCTTTTACCACAACATTTACTGTGACCTATTAGAACCATTGTGAAATACATAAACATTTATCACCGCATAATGGGTAAAAAAGTGATTTAGAACACATTTAAACACAGTTGTCTTTGGTTTATGGCCTTAAACACATAGTCTCGTGGCATGCTGGAAAACTCCACCCATTTAGCTCCAACATACCACAATATGTTAAAGAAGCAACAGACAACATTTTTGCCTATATATATCATTATGAAAATGATGTGGGTTGCACAGGGTAGTATACACAGTAGAATCAGACTATCAGCATTTACATAGGTTACTTAGTGACTTTGCAATAAGCTTCTGCTACCGGGGACGAATTTTCGCGGAAAAAATCTGCTTTACGGCAGGAAATGCATCATGTATTGCCAAACGGTCAGCCAATCAGGAACTGGAGCTGGTCCTTATGAGGAACTGACCAGGACATGAGATAGTTGAGTCAGGAGCACAATGGCCTCCCCTCTGTCAATACACTCTCCCAAAAGAAAACGAGCTGCTCTGTCTGAGGAGGCAAGGATGCACAAAAAAGAGAGTGATAAAAGAAGAGGAAAAACAAGAGTAAACCTCAGTCAGGCGTTCAAGAGATGGAGGGAGCTCCGTGACCAAAAAGCCTTCAACACCAATGTCCAGCTAACTTTCTTTCTAATGGATCAGTAAGTAACACGGCTAAATGTTAGCTAGCCGAGAGAGGACTGTACTGTACTGGCTGCTAGTTAATTCCTAGCTGGCCAGCATCACAAATCGCCACAACCAGGGAGGGACCGGGTAGCGATTGTTGGTCGCTGACATCCTTGTTGGCACCCCCCCACCCCGCCACCACCGCCGCAGCTACTGGCCACCCAACATCTCCGACGGGGAGAAGTGGAGTAAAATCCTCGCCTCCGCTCCTGTTGTCTGGTGAACGCCTCCCCTCTGTCAATACGCTCTGCCAGCAGTTTAATAATATTGATGCCAGTTGTAACATTTGAATGTTTTAGTAATAAGCCATGTTCTAAGCGGGATAATGTATAGTAAGCTGGTGACGAAAAATAACTCTGCTGTGCGTCGGGGTTCCATTCCCCTGAGTTATTTTCAACAGTCACCGTTTCACTATACATTATCCCTTACGTGTGTACTGTTGTTTGAACTGATACTGTGCATGGTATCATTTACTGTGAGTTGTTTGTATTGGTACTGTGCATTCTGCTATAATTATTTGCATTACTATTTGTTTTTTTCTTCAGATAAATCTGATAATTGTTGCTCGGTATCTTTACTCATTTATTTAGTAGAGTGTCCACACACCTTCTCATTCTACATATACATAGAAGTATACTGTTGGCTTTACAGCCTACATTTTATTGATTATGTCTGATCCCCGTGGTCAATTTGGTCTTTGCGACAGTGCGAGCAACACCGCTGTCGCTAGGTGGCGCCAAGCTAAAAAAAAAAACCCGAATCCTATTTGTTGCTTCTTTAAGTGTACAATGATAGTGTTGTTTATTGGCCGTACACTAATAAGGTGATATCAGCTTTATAGATTTTAGTGAAATTAACTCAAAACTTTGTTGACTTAACATAAAATAATTATGTCAAGCTCTCAAGAGATGAGTTTTTGTTTCAAGTGAACATTAAGTTTTTATGTCATTTTGATAATCTGGGGCACTGGTGTAGACTTTACATTTAAAACTTTGCAATAAATATGTTATTTAACTTATTTACACGATGTATCACACACGGTGGAGTTCGGCCCTGATGCGCACATACCCACACACACACACACACACACACACACACACACACACACACACACACACACAGGTGAGCACACTAGAGCGCGGCTTGGGCCGCATTTTCCTGATGGCACTGTACACACACTCAATGGAGCAGAGCCTGTGTTGCATTCAGGCGTTGTCACGTAGATAACAAATTCTAGCACTTGAATAGGCCATAGCACAACACAGCAGCATGTGAAGTGGGCCGAACCCGAGCAAAGATTTTGCTTTGTTATCCAACAAACATGTAAGCTAAAAACCATTTCCCTCAGTGGTAACAAAGCTTTTATTAACTTATTTCACAGATAAGAAAGAATACATTGTGATGGCAATAAAGCCGTAACTAAATAGCATTTTAAGTCCTGTGTGTGATTTGTCTTGGCTTCATGAGAGTAGAGGACAGTCCACCAGCCACTTTAGGCTAATTTATGCAATGTAAACTGTCATAGGCTTATGCTAATGACGTTAAAAAAACAGCAGGATTTTATTTTTCACTTTTATATTTCTATTTTAATTCAAACTGTGAAAAAGCATGATTTTATATATATTTGTTTCATTCAAAAATTGTTTAAAAACAGTTAACTGCTGTGGTGGTATGTTTTAATAAGGTTATCAATAAGTAAAATATATTTAATAGTTGTTTTTTTCATTACTGTACCGAAAAAAAACGAACCGTGACTTGTGTACCGAGGTACGTACCGAACCGAGATTTTTGTATACCGTTACACCCCTACAGTGGGTAACAGACTAACTTGGCCACTTTTCTCATGCAAGCGTGAAGCATGATACGTGAGTTGAGGGGGGTGCACTTGGCAACTGTAGCCGCTAGGTGGCAGCAGAGAGCTTGAATACTGCTAAAAGGGTTGAGAGACAATTCCAACTTCGACCACAATTTCAGTTGCAAACTAGAGAGTGGCGCTGTCCATGAATCTGACAGTTTCAGTAGTCTTCAAAGCAGAATATACAGGAAGTCACAGAAATGTTTACATCCTGTTAGAGAATAAATTAAATATATCCGTCTACTCAAACTTGTTGCCGGTGCTTGAGTTGAGGGGGGAATCCAAATAAAAATTGCCCCCCTTCCCATCGCTTGTGTCATTTTATCAATGAATGTGGTATTACTGCTATTTCAACATTCAGGAGGTTTCGCGCATATTGAGTGAACAGCTGCAGCTGAGCTGCGCTGTGCTTCCGTCACCAGATTCATCACTAATTCATACATACACATGCAGTTCACATGTACTGCAGCGAATGCTTCTGTAGGATACTGTAAGTCACATAGCCAGCCACATAAAGAAAGAAAATGTAACATTAACAATTCCGCGTAGGGCTGGACTTGATTTCAATTTCGATTTTAATAAGATAAGATTTAGGCTATTTGTTAACATAGTCAAAACAGAGGCGCAGCGCAGGTCCGCCGCGCCCTGCGAGTGACACCAATTGTGAAATTGAAAAAAATAGTGTGTTTATTTATACACAGTATTATAGTTTTTAACTTTCATTTATTCTTCTGCAGCATCGGGTAGTGTTAAAGCAGATATAAAGAGATCCACACAAAAAAACAAAACATTACATATAAACTTTATGAAGAGTCTCATGTTTCACTTGCAGTAATGGTATTTTAATACTGCTGCGAAAACGTCATAGAAACACCTTCACTGTTCTCACCTCTAACTGAATCATTACCACTTCAATACAGGTTAAGCAGGGAACACAAACAACCATTGTGAAGGCAGCCTAATCTCATTCATTCGATGGCCGGGGGTGAATGGATCTTAGCCATGATACTGTTAATTCATGTTCTGTGTTCATCTGGATTTCTGTGATCTCATGTTGTGTGTTAATACCAGAAAAATAATAGGCTATTATAATATAATAGTCACTGACGCCAACTTCAGGTCAACATTGGTGGGTCTCAATGTTTTCTTATTAAATTTTGAGGTGAAGTATATTTGTACTTATCATACACAGCGTGTTAACATAGATTCAACACAGCTGACGGGAGGAAATGTAATGGTCAAAACTTTAAATTAAAAAAATACCAAAATAATTAGGCTACTTAACACCAGCACTGTATTTGATTAGGTTATTTATTCATCTCTGTTTAACGGTTTTGAATATAATCGCTAATATAAAGAAAACCCGTATTTTCCGGTCAGCGAACGGTAAGAGAGCCGGATGAATGTCCGCAGCTCCTTCTGGCACATCACCATCACCACCACCATCCGCTCGAAAAAGACGAAAAATAAATAAATGTTTGATAAAACTGTTTGAATTGTCTGTTTCTTGTATTGAAAAGCCTGTATCCGAACATGCATGGGTCATTCCTGGCTATTGGTGACTTTTCAATGCCCAAACTTTTGTGGAAAAAATAATACATTTTCGTGTTTTTATAATTATTCAGGTAAATGACATGTTTAACCTTCAGGAACTTTTATTGATAGAGCTTAAGCATTTAAATAATTATAATTATGGGTGGATTGTTCAGACATGGACTGTGAGAGAGTTCCACCCTGTTAGGGACATATTCGTATGTACTGCAAAGTGTTAATTATGTAAATATTTAACAATACTTTAGTTTTTATAGCACCTTATGTGTCCCTTTATTCCATGATATAAGTTTGTTTTCTTCTTTAAATAATAATGAAATGAGAATTGTTAAGTAGAACGTGTGTTCAGTGTTCAGGACCATCACAATTTTGTACCTAATTTACCCGAAAAGATAAATAATAGCAAATTTGCTCAAAAACATAAGTATGCTGTTAATCCCTTTCAGATCTGCAAATTAACATAAAAACATGCAAAATATTTCACAAAGTTGGTATGTTTTTTTTTTTTTTTAAAGTGACTAACAGGGTGGAAAGGACACTAACAGGGTGGAAAGGATCCTAACAGGGTGGAATTATCAACAATGACACAGTGACTTTCAACAATGTTTTTATTAAAACACATAACACACATTAACATTAAACACAATAATTCATAAATAATTAATTAATTAGAGGGACACCACTATTGTGGAACCTATTAACCTATATCAGTGGTTCTCAAACTTTTTCTGACATGCCCCCCTTTCAGAAGCCGGAAAAAGTTTGCGCCCCCCCACCCCACAATTTCTATCAATCATTACCAATAATTGGGGATTGAACTAATAAAAAAGTACTCAAAAGCTGAATTTTAGTGACATAAATGTCAACAGGATGGAATCAGCAAACTCCTGTTTGTCCATTTCCCCTGCATAGATCATATTCATTAAACATTTTCCACTCTTTAACTCTTCCCCTGGTCTTCCACGCCCCCCCGCAGAGCCTCTGCGCCCCACCAGGTTTGAGAACCACTGACCTATATAAAAGTGTTAATAAACAGCGGGGACTTTAAAACTGCTGTACTATAAGTCCAGGTTCTCTGACATGGGGTAACCTTCCTACTGTGCCATATGTTCTTGAACATATCTCCATGCTGCCATGTTCAGTTGCACCAACCTTTTGTTAAGTGCCTGAGGCTCTTCAATCAGGCACAGGAGCTGATTGTCAGCATACCAGTTGACATCTTTCCGAGGGCCAGGCCAGAAGAATTTGTTTATGCCATTTCGGTGCATGCAGTTCACCTGGATGCTGTTCTCTTCGACAGCTATTATGATGCCAGGGTAGGGGTCATCATCATACATCACCACACACCACCTCCCAACATGGCTGCTGGTAATGACATCGGGACGCCACAGGGGTTCAGTGGTAGGGACATCTGATGCCAGATCCTGCAAAGTTGCTTCTTTGAGGTCAAAGCATGAACAATCCATAACCCCTTTGTCCTTTTGACACAGACAGGTTATGTCCCTGTATTTTATCTTGCCCATGGATGTGCTCATAATTTGATGGATCTTCATTGTTCCTTTGATAGCAGTCAAAGGTGGTATCTGAAAACAGTACAAAACATGGTTCAAAACATCATATGCAGGTAAGTAAGGCTAGGTAAGTATGGAATATTTTGTTTTAGGTGGACATATAACCATATGTAATGTGTAATGTAATATAACCATATTTTATTACATTGTGTTAATAATTGTAATGATTAATTGAAATACTAGTCTACATTTTGGATAAGTATAAATACTTCAATCTCTTTAAGGTTTGCTATGAAATCACATAAACAATGACTTGAAATACCTTCCATCATGTGCAATAATATTTATTTTATGTTTACAGCATATGTTGACTGTATACCTGGTTTATGTGTGTGTGTGTGTGTGAGAGAGAGAGAGAGAGAGAGAGAGAAAGAGAGAGAGAGATGTGCATTTATAAAGTGAATGTTATTTATTCAATTATTTATTTATTACTCATTTATTACTTTATGATGAGATCTTTTTTTACATTGGTACAATGAAATTTTATTGTATTCTTTTATAATGACAATTAAAGGAATCCTTAATCTTGTACAGAAGACTTTTCATTACATTTTTCTTGGCTGAATATAGAAGAGTTATCAGTACATTGGTGGTCATTTGAGGATTCCTCTATGACAATAAGAGAGATTAGAGAGAAAAAGAAACATCATTGTTTTCACTTACCTCCAGCATTTCCTCCACACTCCTTTCCGGCACAAAGAACAGCTGAACTGAGGACTCTTGCATGCTGAGCTTCTGGAACAGCACTTCTGCGTTTGGGATGTCTTCTCCTAAGTGCACAAGTCTGTCAGCCGATCTTTTCAAGGTCCCACCAATCCCATCTGGAGCCCCTTTGCCATGACTGGCTTCAAAAAAGTTCCAGGATATGTCAAATCCCCTTTTGAATGGCTCGGTGCTTAGGAGGAAGAAGTTCCCCTTTTGTTTGTACTGTGTTGCCGGCCCATCGCTGAAAAAGTGCAACCGTTGCACTTGGGGGAACTTCTCCTTTACCATCTTCAACACGGGGTCCAGGTGGGCCCAGATGGCCAATGGGTCATGTCTCCGAGAAGGGGATATGGAGCAAAAACTCAGAGGGGGTTGTGATGAGGTGTACAGCACACCAGTGTGGAGGGTGGCTTGCTGATGGGATCCTCCGAAATGGACAGATTGTACCTCATTTGCATACTTGCACACATAATTTTCACTGAAGTCAACGTGGATGAGGCATTCGTTGTCAGTCAGTCTCTCTCTCAGCTCCCTGTATGCCCTGTATTGCCACCGGATGTTAAAAATATGGTGACGAAATTTTGCCATCCGATTCTGGAATTGTTCCACTGCTTCGTCTTCTGCCATCATGACCTCTTTCTTCACTGTCACAGTCGACTTTTTTTCATCCTTATTAACCTCAGTAGACCACTGGGTGACAGCAATAGAATTAACTGTTGTGGGCCTAACCAATGGAACAGCATTTAAGCTGCACTCTCCACAAACACCATAGGCACAGTCCTTCAAATTAGGATCACAGACAATGGTATCCGCCATCTTCTCAATGTCTTTGGTGGACACAAGCCCACAACTGAAAAGGCTGCTGGATATGAACTGCAGGTTCTCATGTGTCTTGCACTGACAGGTTTCCTGTCAGCTTCAGTGGGTGCTAAAACCCAAAATGGCCTTTGGCTGCAGAAAAAGGAGTATGACACCTGGTGTGTACTTTCAGAGAGAAATTTGCAGTATATGTTTTTAATGGTGTCTGTTAGCAACCTTTTCTGCATTTTTTTTTTTCTGAAGAGTGATGGTTTGCTTTTTGCCAGTTGTCATTCGGCTAATGTCATCTCGCAAGTAGTACGCTACTACTGCCTGTCTCTTGGTTTCACTCTTCCGTGTTGTCCTCTGGTAGCTGCAGAGGTTTCCTCGCAGCCGTGCCCTTTTCTTTGAGAAGCCCAGGGTTTCCTGAGCTAAACTCTGAAGCCTATATTTCTTAATTATGTTTCCCATGGTGGATCTGGCAAGCACCTGCTTTTCTTTTTGTTTTCTTGTCTTTGTGTACTTCCTTCTCAATTCTTCAATCACAGAAGCATGTAGCAGCAGTTGTCTGCGTGAGCTGGGAAGGATAGGAGGTTTCAACAGCTGCTTAAGTTGTGTCTGAGGTGACTGGGTTTGGGTTTGGGTTTTCTTGCTTCTTTGCCACTTCTTTTTGTATTTCTCTTTTTTACTTTTTTCTTTAGCCAATGCAGCTTTGAGTAGTTCTATCTCTCTTTTAAGGTTCTTCTTCTCTTTAATTTGACAGCGTTGACTTTGTTGCCTTTGCCCAAAACACAATAAACACATACATTTTATCTATGTTTTACAATATACCACTAGCTTTCATTCAAAATCCAGTCATCATCCAGTCATCCCTACCCCAACCAATGACCTTGATTCTAATCTTAATCTTAGCATAACCATAACCATAACACGTGAAGAGTTAACCAGTTTCCTAGAGACAGAGAAGTGTCAAAATACTGTTGTAAGAAAATAATTAACACTGTTACAAAGTAGTTACATGATAATTCCCATTTTACACTTCTAACCTTGAGGGCCCTGCCATTGGTTGGGATGTTGTAAGTGGAGATGTAGGTGCCTTCAGCCTTTCCCTGATTTTTGCATCCCTCTTCCTCTGTCTCCATTTCTTCCTCTGTGCACGCTGCTCACGCTTTACTGAGGTCCCCAATTCTTTTTTTTCCCCCTGTCTCCCTGTCTTTCTGCCATTTCTCCCTCTCTTTCCTGAGATACTCTTCTCTTCTTTTCGGATCAGCGTCTCGCCTCTCTCTGTAGCGACGCTGCATCTCTGCTGCACTTAGTGCTGGAGCCATTTCCTAACAAATATATACAATTTAACTTTATATTATCATGTAAATTGTATAGACAAAACTTTATAATAATGATCAATTACTGTTTAAATGCATACTGATTACACACAAGAGGTGTGATCAATATAGTTGATCATGGCCGTGTTGCAGCATGACAAGTAAAGTCAAATAAATGTTGAATAATTTATACTTCTAAAGTGTAAAACCTTTTTATACATACCGGTAAATTACACGGACAGTTTAAATAACATTTGAATATGTATATATCAGCATTTATATGCATTTCTTTACATTTCCTGATAGATTTTCCACCCTGTTAGGTGCATGTTCCACCCTGTTAGGTTTGTATGCCTAACAGGGTGGAACCTAACAGGGTGGAATTTTTTAAACCAAATTAGCCATAGCTCTGTGAGGCAGCCATCTTTAGCTAGCTATCTCTACACCCAAACAGTACTTTAATATATATATCAAACATGTTTGCAATTATTTCAAAATGTTGCTTACTTTCTTCACAATTCAGCATAACAGGGTGGAAAGTTAAGAATAGGACATACAGGTTAACGTCATACAACTTGAAAAAAAAGGCAGACAAGAAGTTGGTGCTTACCTCTCTTTGTTCTTTCAAATTCCCTCCAAAAGAGTGATTGCACTTCCTGAATGTGGCATCATGGGGGCTGTAGGCTTTTTGTTTATAAGGCGAAAAACACTGAACTAACAGGGTGGAACACAATTTTGAGGACACTCAGTAAATTATAAAAATAATAAATAATAACAATTGTTGCCATTGATGTATATTTATAGACAGCGAGAGTTTAACTTGATTTATACAATAATAAAGTCACATGTCTATTATTTATAATTATATCGCAAATATATCTCATTGAAACTGAAAATTTGCTCTGGGGACATCGTAAAAAGGAGTGTATGTTCCAAAAAAAAGGTAATTAAAAGTAAATTAAAAATATTTTGCATGCATTATTTTGTGTTAATCCTATAAAGAAGACCTCAATCTATAATAAAAGCTTTTCATCATAGACATTTAATTTATTTTAAATAAGATATTAACATTTATATTCTGGGGACAGAAAAGTCACCAATATCCAGGAATGACCCGCATACTGACATTTTAGAAGCGCTGACTGAGGTCCAGTCTCCTTCATATTGTGCAGTAGGGGAGAATGTGTGTCCTCATGTGCAATTACGTATGGTGCACGACACCAGTTCATTGAATATTATTTCTTTTATCTCCAGACACGCCGATTGTCCAGGTTCATACAGTGAAATTGTTCGGAATGAAGCAGCATCATCCCGATAAACATTGACTCATTGAACTATTTAAATTTATGATTTTAACAATAGTTTTAACTTGTTTTTTACACACATGTACTTTATCTTTACTATGGTCATTTACTTGTTTTTGTTGTTTTATGGAGGCATATCTTGTTGCAGCTAATGTGCATTATTGTTTGTCATAGTTTTTTAGCGCTGATTGCCAAGTCAAATTCCTGCGTATCTGTCTGATGCATTTGGCAAATAAAGTGATTATGAGACGATTGTACAGTAATGTAATATATAACTAAATGTTGTAGCCTATTTTACATTTTAGATGAATAATCTAACTATTTACCGTCATTGTAAATCTGGCATCTCAGAGCAGCGACAGCGATTCCAATTTACAGTATACTATTGTTTAAATTTTTGATTTAGGCTATTGCAATTTTCAACATTTTTTATGACATATTAGCGGCCCATCGTTAAAACAGGCCATGGCAGAGTTCATTTATAAATATAAACTACATTTTAAACTGTGATCCAGTGTTAAATTTAAACAGACAAGTCAACAACAGACTGCTTAGAGGTAGATCTTGGCCTTTTGGGCTTGAAAACGAAGTCTTCTTATTAAAATCGAAATTGAAATCGAGTCCAGCCCTACGCGGAATTGTTAATGTTACATTTACTTTCTTTATGTGGCTGGTTATGTGACTTACAGTATCCTACAGAAGCATTCGCTGCAGTACATGTGAACTGCGACTTGAATCTTTGTGTATGTTTATGAATCAGTGATGAATCTGGTGACAGAAGCACAGCGCAGCTCAGCTCAGCTGTTCACTCAACTGTCAGTTTTAGAAGGCGGATGATATTATCTGCTCACATGTGCCACCTGGTGGTTGTTGGCGCACACTGCAGCTACTCCTGGATATAGTAATTAACCCCCCTTTCCCCCTCAACTGCCAGCCTCAGTTTCTCACGTGTGGTTCACATGGGGATGCGGCCAAATTAGAGTTGTACCCACTGTACTTATTAGGCTTAGGTGGTACTTCCATACACTCTTGAAATTTCACCGGGGTATATGATATATGACGGTATGCGCAATTACACTGCTTTCCACAAACTCTTTCAACTTTTTCAAACTGATAAATACACAGTAGAAAATCACACAATGTTAAGACAAGTAATATTCCACATTCCACATTTTTTTCCTTATTAAACAGAGAAATACAACTGCACACTCTTTAGGTTCTCGTTTCTCTTGGTCACAGAACTGAGACTGGCATAATTGCCTCGTTAACTCACACTTACTCAACAGAAACAAAATAAAGCTCATCTAGCCTGTCTTGGTTACTGCTGTTAGTCATGCAGTTAATTGGTCCACTGACTTCATCTATAACGCCAGGATTTCTTAATATCCTGGTATATCATGATACTGCCCAAGCCTAGGTCGTACACATGCCACGTCTTTAACTGCCTGGAAAAAGTAAAAGTCAGGCACTCTTGCAACTCTTGTGCCTAAAGTATTATCCGTAGGACAGATGTAAAGCTCTGGGTAGCCCTGCACTAAAATGATCAACTCCTTCTTATTTATCACAGACTGATATTTATGGAAGAAGGGAAAGATATATGTCGGCTGTGGTTGTTAAAAATAGGTGCTCAAGAATGCGTGCGCATCGCAACAGTGTTAATCTAGCCTATGAGTGCATCTGCCGTGCATCTACATTGAAAACAACAGACAAAAACAGATTTGAGGGCATAAAAAATGCGGCTTGTGTAAGTCCCATTATACAGTGTGAAATGTCAAAGGCCTATACTAATAATATTAGCATGTTGTAATTGTAGGGAAAACGTGTCAAGCAAAAGATGAGTATTTTGTCTGTGATCCTTGTTATATTGGAGCTGAATTTTGTACTTGTGTTTGATAATGTCACTATTACACATTTAATGTGTGTTGTAGGTGTGTTCTGAATCAATCAAACTTTTCAGCACTTCACAGTAAACCCCACAACCGACTAGCATTTTGGAGGTGTAACTGGCGAGGGTAGTAGTGTAGTATAAATGCTCACAGTGGCGTAGGCCACTTGCTAAGGCTACAGCATAGAGCCAGCAAAAACTATAAATCCGCCTCAACTCAGGCAAGGCAACAAATAACCAACATTAGCAACAAACACTAAAGATTGGTCTGTTAAAGAAAAAAATATTAAAGACAGGGTTTGTTATTATATATCTTGTTATCTTGTAATGAATAAATAAATTGATAAATAAACACCAGGGAACAGTTTGGATGCAGGGATTCTTTTCTTACATTGCAGAGCAATTCAAACAGGGGCTAAAGCCTACTTTGGATTTATTTTAATGATTATGAAGTACTTGAAGTATGCAGTGTGCAGCTGCATCTTCCATTTTCTACCTATAGAGGAAAACCGCAGTATCGGATGGGAACTCGGATGTATTGGAGAAAGAAAAAGGACAGGACATTCCTGTTTTAACCACACATACAGCAGGCCATCTGATAAGGGTTGCCTTTCTTCCAAAGGCCAGAGGAATGCAACGCTGAAATGCAGGGACTCATCACAAAGAAGTCTCTTAGTCTGCCATTTGAACTTCTTCTCTTCCTTTGTTTCCCTCTCTCTCTTTCTCTCGCTTCTACTGTCTCCCTCGATCATACTGTGCAGAACTCCTTGCACGATGTTGGGGAGGAGAGAAAAGAAGAAAGAAGAAAAGTGGGTCAGGGCGACCTATTTTTTCCCACAGTTCACAGAGGCAGAGGGTGGTGGTGTTATCGTCAGTTAGACGAGTAGCAGGGCCTGATGGGGAGGCAGGGCCTTGTCGCGAGACGCAGCCACTCAGAACTGGGTCAGCAGCAGAGGCTATGTCTTGTAAACGGCTTGTCATACTGGAGAGAAAAGCTGCAAATGACCCATAGATTATACGCCCCAAGCTGAGCACTGAGGTCTCTCCTAACTTCTCAGCTCCACACTTCAAAAAACACAGGCACACATAAGCCTTACAGTCTCTCTGAAGCACTGCCACCTTCTATAAGTTCCTCTCTTCTCTCAGTCTCCAGTAATAGCGTTTGATTACTGCAATCAGACCTGACAGGCTCAAAGCGCAAGCCACACACGATTAAAAGTAAAGGATCTATTCACATTTCTCTTTCTCTGACACAGGGGTTGATGTTTTCTAAATATAGGCCACTTTCTCCCAGATTTGCTCGACTTTATTCAGGTCAGGTTATTTACTGTACCAAGTTCAACTGTGGTTTTAAATAAGCAATACAAATGCTTATTCAGTTGCAATGACCTCTTTGCAGAGCCCTCATGAGCTTTGGACCAAAAACACTTATATTTAGTTTATGTTTTTGTTTTTTTACAGTTGCTAACAAGTGTTTAGCAACAGATACTGCTTAGATACTTTTTCTCCTAACACAGTAACACAACTGAATCACACAATTAGCCATCATTTTCTGCTCAAAACCACATTAAATTCATTAAACACCATAAATGTTCTTATCATACACCAGCTCTATCCACACACCGCAAACCTGACTCATTTAATCATTCCCTTAAAGTACCAGTACATTTCTATCCAAGTCATATCATCCGAGTCAGTCCTCGCATATTTGTTTATAAATATATCAGGGTCCAAAGTTAAGGTTTTTTCCTACTTGTCCTGCCGGGCAAGTACTTCCCAAATCTACTTGCCCCATCTAAATTCTTACTTGCCCTGCCTAAGTGGGTTTTTTTCTGGCTGTGTGGTGCATTTTTTTGCTCATGACTTATATCTTATGTCAGCAGAGACACTCAGCCAATGGAGGCAGCAGCACATAAAAAAGCAGCATACTGCAACTGGTCCCTCTGAGGACAGAAACAGCAGAGGAAATACACGATGACAGGCCTGGAATTAAGTCATTTTTAGGGCTAGGCCACTTTGGCCTTTGATAAATACAAATTTATTGGGGTATCAAGGCCAAAACCAATGGCGCAATAACAATATGTGCTAATTACATCAAGTGAAGACAAAACAATATATGTGTTGAAAAACAGTACTGAGTTTATTAAAACTGGGTGTGCATGACTAGGGATATATCTCATTTCTTGTTGTTTTGATTCATGTCCCTTATTTTTTAAGTCTTTGAAATCTCTTTATTCTTTTGTTATCTCCTAGTTATTAAGAAATTATTAGAGGGAGAAGATTCTTTATTGTCCTTTCTCAGCACATTACATACATTGAAACGAAATTTGACCTCTGCATTTGACCCATCCTACTGTATACAATGGGAGCAGTGGGCAACCGCAGTGCAGCATCTGGGGACCAACTACAGTTCTTTTGCCAATGCCAGTCGTCAGGGTCACTGACAGGAGTATTCACCTAACATAGCTTACATATCTTTAATTATATAATTATTTATATGTCTCTATGTATATTTTTACAAATCCCCAATATTGTATTTGCCTTTAAAAAAATCCTCTTCCTTCATTTAATTTGACAATGTTTATTGTATTGTATTATATGTATTAATTCTCTACAGGATCTTGTATGCTCTTTAATATGTGTTCAATTTATTAAAAGAAAAAAGAAAAAAAAACAAAATCATTTTGGTGAACCCTGCAGCAAAGTGAACCCTCTTCCTCAGAAAGGATCTTTGCCAGTTTGTTCCTGGTGGCAGAGCAGAGTGAACCGTCTTTCTTCTCAGAAGATCTTTGTCCCATGTCAATGTCAATGTCAGTGTCAACTTTATTTATATAGCACCTTTAAAACAGCCAACGACCAACCAAAGTGCTTTACAGTTAAGTGAGCAAGCAGAACACACAAAAAACATTTATAGAATGAAATATAACAAAGGTAAAAGACCAAATAGAGGTGACTGTACTCAACCAAAGGCCAAGGTGAACAAGTGAGTCTTGAGCAGTGATTTAAAAGTGGAGAGGCTATTCGTAGTCCACACAGTCAACGGTAATGCGTTCCACAAAGTGGGAGCCGCGACTGCAAAGACTCGATCTCCTCTAGGTTTTAATAGCAACCGAGGAACATCCAAGACCATCTGATTCGCTGATGGCTGGAGGGCCAATGCAACACAACAAGGTCAGAAGGTTACTCTGGAGCCAGCCCATTCAGAGACTTAAAAACAAATAAAAGAATCTTAAAATCAATCCTGTACCTAACCAGAAGCCAGTGAAGTGAAGAGAGCACCGGACTTATGTGCTCATGTTTCTTTGTCCCAGTTAGGAGACGGGCTGCTGCATTCTGAACAAGCTGCAGGCGGTTAAGCTCTGACTGCTCAATGCCGACGTACAGGGAGTTGCAGTAATCTAAACAAGAGGTAATAAAAGCATGGATAACTTTTTCGAGGTCTTCCTGGCTTAGATAGGGTTTAACTTTGGCTAAAAGCCTCAGCTGAAAAAAGCTAGACTTGACCACTGAGCTGACCTGTTTGTCTAGCTTGTCTCATGTAAGGTACTAGTGGGCCCAGGGAGGTGGCAAGGACCTGAACCAAATCAGGGCGACTGAACAGGACAACCTCTGTTTTGTTTTCATTTAATTTTACGAAGTTTAAGTCCATCCATGTTTTAATGTCACTTATGCAGTTTAGCACGGCCTGAAGGGAATCTTTGAAGGGAATTTTTAACGGCAAAAACACCTGCACGTCATCAGCAAAGCAGTGAAAGGGAATACCATGCTTCCTAAATATCGACCCCAGGGGTAGCATATAAAGGGAGAACAATAGGGGGCCCAGAACTGACCCCTGGGGGACCCCGCGGGTCAGAGGGGCCACTAAGGAGGAAAACTGCCCCATATGAACAGAAAAGGATCTGTCCAAGAGGTACAATTTAAACCAACTTAAAACAGTGCCTTTTATACCTACACAATGCTCCAGGCGTGACAGGAGAATTGTGTAATCCACTGTGTCAAACGCCGCTGTTAGGTCAAGAAGAATTAAAATGGCACAGTTACCAGAATCAAGGTTTAACAAAAGATCATTAAAAACTTTTAAAAGAGCAGTTTCAGTGCTGTGAAGAGGCTTAAAACCAGACCGTTCACCAACGTTGGCCCCTTTTAAAAAGTCTTGGAGTTGGTTAAAAACGACTTTCTCTAAAACCTTGGAAATAAAAGAAAGTTTGGAAATTGGCCTGAAATTAGCCAGTACAGAGGGATCCAAATTTTTCTTTTTCAAAAGAGGCTGCACCGTGGCATGTTTAAAGGACGATGGAACACATCCAGAGACACATATTTATAAGTTTTAAAATAAAAGACTCAACTGAACTGAAAACCTCCTTAAACAAACGGGATTGAATGCTGTCAGCTGGGCAGTTAGCAGGGCGTAAGTGTTCAACTACTTCAGTGAGTTGAGAGAGTGAAACAGGCTCAAACTGGTGAAAAACAGAGGAGGAGAGGAGAGGAGAGGAGTTGAAGAATTAAAAACATGGAGATGGCGAACAGGAGCGGAGGCCGTAGTGGAGGGAGCAGGCAGAGAGAAGGAGAATAAGACCAGTAGATGGTCAGATAAGGGTGTGTGGCAGATTTCAGTTATCTGTACATTCAATCCATATGACAACACAAGGTCAAGAATGTGGCCTTTTTCATGCGTCGGCCCCGAAACAGACTGCGTGAGATTAAAAGACTCCATGAGACTCAGAAAGTCTCTGACCAGAGGTCAGCTCTCACAGCAGACATGTACGTTAAAATCACCGACAATTAAAAAGTGATCATATTTAAGAGTCACACCAGACACAAAGGCCCGTATTCACAAAGAATCCTAAGACTAAAAGTAGCTCTTAGTGACATCATTCTAAGAAAAATCTTAGAATTCCTTGAATTCCAAGATTTTTTAAAGATTTTTTTTAACAACTAATTTAATTTTGCTGAGTTTCATCATCATTAATTAGATATTCAATATTTTCACGATTACACATTTCTTAATAGCCTACAGTCTAAGTCACTGTCCATTCATTACTAGGAGCGCATTTTTTTTTTTTTGTCTTTTTGTAAAAACCAATCACAGCTTTTAGAAGACTGTGTCATACCTAGCAACAGGGTCACCCACACCTCCTCACTAAGATAAAAGTTTCTGTCCCCTCCTTGCTCAGAGCTGCTCTCAGAAACTTCCTGAATCACTCTTAAGCTAAGATTCCTTGCTAGGAATTTTTAGGCTAAGTTCGAGGGGCGATAGACCACCGCACAGAGAACAGTCATGGGGAAATTTACCTCAATGAGTTGGAGCTCGAAGCTGGAATAGCTGACAACTGGAGACTGCTGGCACCATAAAAGCCAGTTTGCGTGAGGTAAAGAAATCGTTAAGTAAAAAAGTTTTGTTGATGACGGATCTCACGTTCCGCTGGGGGTGCGCGGTATATGCGGTAGACGGTAGAAATGATATAAATTTGGCCCACGGTAGAGATTTGTGCTCTACTGTCCTATCGTTGATGACGTCATCGCACCTGCCTCAGTGTGAAAATGGCTGCAAACACAGTGACCAGCGGAGCAAGAGGAGCTCGTTTAAAAAAATGGTGCTACGTCCATGATTTGGACTTGGTTTGGCTTTAAACGGTCGGATAGTGAGCAGAAAAACATAATTTGCAAGGTGTTGAGTAACAGTGACAGCAAACAAAGGTAACACGAGCAGTTTATTTTACCATCTCAAGACAAAGTATGTGCTCGAGGGCTGGGCGGTATTCATGGTGACAGTAACTTACCACAGTAAACATGAGCCGCTGCTTTTGTGATAAAACATTACCTTCATACCGCAGTACTCGGCGGCAGAACTGGGCCCGGCGGCCGGCCTCACGCACCTCCCTCACTACGTGAAGGAGGTGGCCTGGCCGACCGCACCAAACCCAGGCCCTCTCTCTTCCCTCTAACGTTTATACATACTATATAACGTTTTATACACAATAATAGATGGATTAGCAACTGTTTTACTTCTGACAATAAATAGTTTACATCCTAGACTTGTGTGGCTTTTTAAATTGTTGTAAGGTGTAAAAAAAAAAAAGAGAGAAGACGATACAGCGATATCATACCGTCACCGCATCCCCCCAAAATAATACCGTGATAATGATTTTAGGCCATACCGCCCAGCCTTACGTTCAGCAAAGCCAAATGAAGATCAACAGTGTCAGATGAGGGTGAAGCACGCTTCAGTGAGCGAAGGTTCTGACGGTCCACGCCGTGTTCGAACACGCCAGCGGGTAGGAGGCAGCAACAGCTGATCAGGGTCCGCTGAACAGCTGACGCCATCAGAGCCACCGACGTCAGGGAACACGGGCCGGATCCATCGGTCTCTAGTCCTCCACAAGCGCAGGGCAGGAGGAACGTTCGGAAAATGCAGATCACTGCAGCGATCAGACACATGAACAGACCTCACGTGAGCCTCAAGCCTAACCCGGAGATCTCCGCGTTTACCACGTCTTCTGTGGCGTTTCTTGCGGGCAAGGTAGAGGGGAGGACGCCTCAGGAACACCGGGATTTCCTCGAGGCATGGAGGGGAGCTCACCAACGGGTCACATTTAAGCTGATCGAAGAAGCGTCCAATCTCAAGCAGAGTTTGGCGATCATAGGTGAGCATAGAAGGTACCTCTTGACAAATCACGTAATTCAATAAGCATACAACAAGCACAGAGTAGAGCGACAGACAGACAGCTGAACACCGTGGCGCCATGTTGCCTCAGGTTTAGTCCCATGGGAGCAGTCCATGTCCGCAGTGTAACAACTTTAGCTGGCGATCACTAGAACCACATTATGATCCTATGTAAAAGTTTCTGTGTGGTACCTGTGTTGTACATGAGCTAACGTTAGTGGCTAAGGACTGAGAGGCTGTCCGGTATGAGTGTGTGTGTCTGTCTGAGGAGTGACAGTACGTTAACTTGTTAGCTGAAGCCTTGCTGTTTGTCATGTTAATGTTTAAAAAACAGGGCATGCTACACTGGCCGTATGGGTAGGAGGGGCATTACGGCCACACTCTGGTGCACCCATGGTACTGGCCGTTTGGCTGTGGTATAATTCCTGCCCTGCGATTAGGAAAAAAAAAAATCCGAGTCGGTGCTGCTTGCCTTGTCTGCGCAGGGTCTGCTGACCCGCCAGCTGTTTTTACTTGCCCCAGGCATTCGGGCAACCGTTAATGTCAGACCCTGTATATGTATCCTCCTGGGACCCAGAAGAAAAAGAGTTTTGATATCAAGATTTGTTTTATGTAATTTAAGTA
Source organism: Epinephelus cyanopodus (assembly GCA_026686955.1). Taxonomy (NCBI): domain Eukaryota; kingdom Metazoa; phylum Chordata; class Actinopteri; order Perciformes; family Serranidae; genus Epinephelus; species Epinephelus cyanopodus. The sequence goes on along the minus strand of CM048924.1, from coordinate 41,295,817 downwards.
TTAGACTTTAAAGAAACATTTTGCATAAAAAAAATTTCAAAAATATATTATTTTTTATCACATGTCCTCTGTAGAGGACGTTGGGACTTAGTCGAGTCTTAAATTTACAGAGTTAGTCAATGAGTTTCAATTGAGTTACAATGGGACTATGGGGTATTTTATGCTTTATCTCTAAATATATGAGCTACAAAGGACTTTTACTTCCTTGGAATTATTATGTGGCTGTCTTCAATGCTTAACACTATGATGGATAGCTGGAACAAGGTAGAGTGTATTCTTAATAGCTATACCAATGGGCCTGACGTTTCAGTCAGGATGCAGGATTGGTATCCTGTACCACTGGGCTTAAGGGCCTAGTGGTCCAACTACACTCACCCCTCACTGTCTATGATGTGATGCGGTGTAATGCTTGATATGTAGTCATTTAACACTTGAGACTTGATTTGACCCATGACCCCTATGCGACGGACCCCAAAGACCAGGTAAACTTTATTGTGTATGGTGGCCTATGAAGGGTAAAGAACTGTGGAGTGAAGCTTTTGTAGATACTATTGTATGTGTGAATACACTCTCAGCAAGAATTGTCATTGTTTAAAGGAAATAGAGCAAGAAGTTTCTCGAAATCCTCCTTTTAGGTAGTATTCTATCTAGGACTGACCCAAAAAAATCGAAGCTTCGTTCAATGGCACGGGATTCGATTGTGGGGAAGAAAAAAAAACAAAAAACGAAGCTTTGACGCTTTTTTTTCGTTTTTTTGGGGGAGCCCTTAAACGCAACACTAACACCGTCAACGAGCCCCGAGCACACTCAGAGCCACTCTGAGTCTGGTGTCAGAGACACTTCTGATCCTCTGAGTTGCGCATCTGTTTGATTGTGTTGCAGTTTGCGCCGAGAGTTTTAATCTAAGGTGCTCACAGACTCAGGTGCACTATAAGCGGAGCATTGAGCGCACTTCCATGTTGTAGTTTCCAATAAAAATGTCCTACATTACCCCTAATTCTTGCACGTTTCTGTCATGGCGATGTGACAAATACATGTGGAGCAGTCTTTTGAGTGACATTGCTGCGCGGAGCGGAGTCCGTGCGCACAGTGCTTGCGGACGTCCGTCCGCATGGACCTCCGCGGAGTCACCCCCCGTCGTCGAATGCTTCGAATTATATTCGATCTGACCTCCGAAGCTTCGAATGTCCAAATATGGATTTGAAGGTCAGCCCTAATTCTACCATAGATGCATGGGAATGTACATTCACCTAAGGTGTTCTTATTTTCCAATAAACCTCCAAATTCTTGCATACACATCGCATTCAGAGTCTCACTTCAAGCCAAATTTCTGCTTTCAAACTGACTAACCTTTAAAATGTATTGGAATTGAGAAATGAGGAAAAAAAATGTCATTCCCTGTAATGGCCTTCTGCCTGTTGAATCGTGGAAATTTGTTAAAAAACAGGGGGTACTAAGACCCGATGTCCTCTACAGAGGACATTGAATAAAAAGTGTATTTTGAAAAGGTTAACATTACGCTGGATTTCTGAAACTCTCTAATTTAAAGTTAAGACCCTTATATTCAGGAAACAATTGAATAGAGGCATCATTGTGGAAAAAATATTCCTCGGCTTTTATTTACATTTGAACAAAAAGTAGCATGTCCAAAATTATTCATAACCTTTGCAAACTGTCACAGTCTATGGGAAAAGTTCTATACCATTCCAAATAGTCCAAGCTGTTCTAAAGCATCCTAATTACCCTGATTCATTGGGAACAGCTGTTTTAATGAACTCAACAGGTGAAAAACAGCATCTCTCTGCAGTTGGTTTGTGGACAGTCATGGCTAAGACAAAGGAACTATATATATATATATATATACAATTTGGACATGTTCACTGTGGGTGTACTCACTTATGTTGCCAGCCAGCCACAACAGCATATGGAGACATGAAATATAATACTTTTCAATTAATGTAGTATTCATTCATTGTGTGGGGTACGAAAAGCATGTTGACTGATTCTGATATTTGATTTTAAAGCCAATATTGGCCAATACTGATGACATGCTGATATTATAGTGCATCTCTGAATGTAACAAGACTGCAAATTTATTTTCTGAAGGTGATAACATAATGTAGTTCTAGTATGCACCACCACGTTTTCTCATTTTCTCCCAGCATTCCATCTCTCCCTCCATGGCAAGGCAAGGCAAGGCAAGTTTATTTGTATAGCACAATTCGTACACAAAGTAATTCAAAGTGCCATGTATGCCAGATAACTGAAATTAGATTTGAATAGAGTTTGAATCTGATATGTTTGAAAATACCAAGTACAGGAAAAGGAAAAAAAAGAAAATTATGGGTCTTTGTAAAGACATGGAAAAGTTTTTTGTCCATGAAACTGTTGGAACCCTGGTTACATTTTGCTATTGTCTATAGGGGGCCTTTTTAATATTTCAACACACCCATCTCCCCCTTAGGAAAACTTTATTTTTTGATGGGAATTCTCAACAAATAAACACAACATTCATTGAGTGTGTCTTTTTTTTCTTTTCCTATACTGGTCATGACTAGTAATCATATTGGTTTCACTCCGTGTAAAACCAGCACTATTAGCCAAGGTGTCACACTAACAAACATAACATAATATCCCAAAGTGGGGCTAAACATGGCGGGGATCGGATTATTCTTAGCCCCAGAACTTCATGTCTCTGTGCAAAAGCCCCTTAACACTAATTGAGGAGACTGCTCATGGCTCATGTCGCTCAACAACAGCCTCTGAGGGGGTGTATGATGCCGTGTGTGTGTGTGTGTGGGTGTGTGTGGGTGTGTGTGCGTGTGTGTGTGTGTTTGTGTGTGTGTGTGTGTGTGTGCGCGCATCCGTATGTGTGTGTGTGAGAGAGAGAGAGAAGGTGAGACATGCTGAGCGGTAAAACAGTCAGAATCAGTGCTTGGCCACTCCAGCTAGTGTTGTTTTTTTCTCTCTCTTTTTTTGGTGTTAGGGAGCCACTGCAGTGCCTTCAGCAGATGGTTTTCAGCAGGCCTGCTTATGACATGTGATAACATTACAGTTTTTAAAGGTCAGGCATGAAGAGGACCACTATGAGGGCTAAGCCAGTCTCAGAGTGTCCAAACCTCTAATACTGTCCTCTGCACACACACTTTTGTACAGTGTATGTGCATTCTGTTCAAAAGAAAAGGCCTTTCATAAATTTCAAAACACCCAGTATTGAACACATTGCTTATAACAGGAATGGAAAATATGTATTGTAATACGTGATCCTTGGTGGCCTGAGTCACAAGGAGGGTGCTGCAATATTTGCATGCTGATAAAACCCTTCTTGTGCATTTACAATAGACTACGCTCAGCGAGTCTGATGGTGCAGAGCCAGACTTTGGACTATGGACCGTGATGTTTACTTTGGAAAAGCAGAGGTCCACACTGGGACCCAGCAGGTCATCACCAGCCTGTCAAAACATGGCTCTGAAGGCACCGCCCCCTCTCTTAGTCAGAGAGCCTTGATTGGCTGGTAAGCCAACTCTCATCCTTGGAACAGAGGATGGGATATTTGTTTTGAAGCTCCAGGTCACTGTGTGCCAGTGGCTCAGAGCAGAGCTGAGAGGGAAAACAGTCTGGAATTTCCTTGTATGTTAGCAATACCTTCGGGGTGGATGGCCATCTCATGCTACAGGTATATTCCTTAAAGAACCCCCCTACCACCACTGCCGTGGCATGGGGCGTGTGCATCAAGGAAATCTTTGCAGGCCAATCATCAGACATTTTAAAATTCTGTTTCTGTCTCAGTCTGACAGAGAGGTTAAAGATACGGCATTCTGATAAATCTTCCCACCAGGGGGAACAGATAAGGAGCGGCATAGATTGAATAAAAGAGCTGAGGAGAAAGGGGGAGGATAAGTGGGGGTGTAGGAGGAGGGCTGAGATGTCTATCAGGCTGTGTGAAGGTTTTTTTTTTTTTTTTTTTTTTTTGTCTTGCAGATCCAGTTCAAGGGCGCCCGCAGGCGAGGCAGCTCTCGCTCTTGCTCTGCCAACGCTGCTGCTCAAGGTCATATGAGCCAGCCCTGTGACATTAAAGAGGAACTGGAAAGGGAAAAGGGGGGGGGGGGGCAGAAACCATCAGCCCCAGCCATATACACACACACACACACACACACACACACACACACACACACACAC